>AP027106.1:9512359-10112359 GCA_028142955.1 Pinctada fucata
TTCACATGCTGGAATAAGATAGATCATGTCTGCATGTAGACACAAACGATGGGCGTGTACAAGGGGGTCGACTGGGGGTTCACCCGCTGGAATGATAAGGTAAACCATGTCTGTATACACAGGCGATGGGCGTGTACATGGGGTTCGTCTAGGCTTTCACCTGCTGGAATGATAAGGTAAACCATGTCTGTATACACAGACGATGGGCGTGTACACTGGGGTCGTCTGGGCATTCACCTGCTGGGATGATAAGGAAGACCATGTCTGTATACACAAACGATGGGCGTGTACACGAGGGTCGTCTGGGCTTTCACTTGCTAGAATGATAAGGCAGACCATGTCTGTATGCACAAACGATGGGCGTGTACACGGGGTCGTCTGGGCTTTCACCTTCTGGAATGATAAGGTAGACCATGCCTGTACACAGACGATGGGCGTATACATGGGGGGGGGGGGGGGTCGTCTGGGCTTTCACCTGCTGGGATGATAAGGTAGACATGTCTGTACCCAGACGATTGGCGTGTTCACGGGGGGGGGGGGGGTTTCGTCTGAGCTTTCACCTTCTGGAATAAGGCATCATGGCATGTCAATCGGTGTGTACACGGGGTCGTCTAGGCTTTCACCTGGACGTGCAGTCACGGCAATGTAGAGGTAATATGGGCCTCTCGTACTTCACAAAGGCAAAAACAACGCACGGCCCGTGTACTGCATAGTATTCTTTTGTATAAAAGAGCGGACCGGACGTTCTTTTCGCCGTCGGTGCTCGAATCTACAGTGTAACATCGTGCAAGTAGTCAATTGACATGGCGATATTTTGAAAAGTCAGATGTAATAACTTTCTACAGATCAGTTTCTTCGACCTTTACGATTTTTGGTAATATTCTAAATTGCAAAATGTGCATGACACTAGGTGGTCAAGGTGTTACAATAAGAACCTATGGTGACCATATTTAAAGATTAACCGAACCAGTTATTTTTGTACCACTGTGATTGCGAATGTACTGGGTGGATATAACTGTAAGTAAATCACAGATGCCCCAAATTGATTCTTTGAAGCTTGTTACATTTGATAGAAGTCTAACATGGCGCAGAAGTTGCAAATATATTTCTTTAAACTGCTACTTCCTTCATGCTAAACGTAATTTTTCTTCGTAGACGTCCTACCTCTACCCGTGATTCTAGCGATATATGGACCCTTTATTAAGATTTCCATTAATATTAGGCAATGTACTAGCAGAATGTATACTAGTACACGAGAAAATGGATTTTTTTTTTTATTTATTTTAAAATTATAAATGTTCAATGTAGGATGAGCCGTTTTTGGTGGGTTTTTTCCCTGAAATACCCCACAATGAACTGTTACAGCTTATAACATAATATCTCTCTCTCTCGCGCGCGCGCTCTCTCTCTCTCTCTATCTCTCTCTATCTTTATAAATTCAACTATTGAAGGTTTTATCTATGCTTGATTGAAACTTTTCTTTTTAAGGAACATCGATTAAGTCTTGGTCGTATCAGATAGTATGAAACGACTTACAAAGAGAAGAAATATTATGCAATATCAAGGACAGACAGAAAGACCTATTGGTTTGTGAAATCCATACGGGATGCCGTAATAACACCAGTTGGATGTTTGCTAGAAACAAACACCACAGCAAACGATCTAATGTTCAGAGAGAACTTGAAACGAATTTTTAGATCAATGGGCGATTGTTCAGGTACAAAAAAGTACAAAATGCTATATTCGTACAAACGTTTCCAGAAAGCCTGGAGAAAAACATAAAGTCAATAAATTCAAATTATTTTCGAGCCATGTGAGTGGGCAATAACTCCACGCTATGCGTCAGTCTGTATGATATTACGTAAACGCTTGTCAAATTCATATTTTCACTCGAACAATGTGAAAAACTTGGCAAGGAAACGCTGCAACCCAAGCCAGATCAGGCAGTTTTTAGACAAGAATAAAGTATCGGTAGGAGTCTCTAAGCAGACAAATATATTGATTTTGGTGCAGAGCATCCCTACCATTTGTCTCTACATTAGCTTAAGTCTGGACTAAAATTGGAATGCAAATAGAGAGAGGCACCTCCCCGTGAATGATCTGAAGATCCAGATCTGGTAAATGATCACAGGGGACTCGGCAAACTAACCTTATCTTTTCTCATGACGCCGGTTAAATCGACGGAAACAAATTTGAGGAAATAAAATCATGATAGTACTAAAATTAAAACACTTCGAAACAGTCATGGCAGTGGTATTTCATACTGATGTTTTCAATGACACTGCCAGCATGCAGTTCTACTCTGTCCGCATAGAGACATATTCTACACAATTTTGACCTTGACTTTTGAACTTTATGGTGCAAAGTCTGTTGTGTTTAATCCATCCAAATGTTTTATAGTTCCATTGATGATTCTTCCAGTGCAGAAATATTTCACCCCATTTTGACCATGACTTTACATTATCATGGAGGTCTGTCTTGTTCTCTCCACCTGACAATTTTGTACATTTTGTAATAGTATTTCCATTCTGTCTGCATACAGACTTCGGCTCTGACTTTTGGCCTTATGGTAATTCAGTTCCCCGGTATTGAATATGTAAAATTGATACAAAGAAAGATTGTAGTTTAAAAGTTTTAAAACTTTGACAACAGTATATGATACAATACAAGACATTGAGGACTTGTGCTTTAAGTAAGGCATTGGCAACTTGGCAGATAGATGGAACATGAAATGACAGACAAAATGACAGACCTAAAACATATGTGGACTGACAAATACATGACCTTAACCATGTGACCTTGACCTTGACCTGGGCCTCACTGGGTGTTGCTTTTCATCATCCTTGATAGATATTCCATTTTAAACCTATATAAATCATACCACAAGATTATCTTCTCTAATGATTTTTAAGCTCCATATTAGATGATAAAACCACAACTTAACTGTAAAATCTATAATTCACAGCAAATATTAAGGACTCCAAAATAATAAATCTGTGTATGACTATGAAGTTTGGTGAAAATCGATAGAGAATATTCAGAAAGATTAATTCAAACAGTCAAATCTTTACAGACATCAGCTAGTTTTTGTAGGCATAGTTTGATTTTTTTTAGATTAAAACATGACACAGATTTGTGACAAATTGTATTGGAGTACTTGGAAAGGCTTTCACTGATAAGTTATACATTGTAGTTTATAATCTATTCAGATAAGAATATCTGAGCATGAAAGGGGAGATCACTTCTCCTTTCATTATAAATCTGTATTAAATTGAAAACTCTGAAATACCTTCCTTCTCAGAAAAAAAAAAACATTAGATGTGTTTAAATCTGAAACATTATGACTGCCTGGCAGGCTCTCAGCATTCTAGTTGGTAGATATAAGATCTAGAGTCTCATACTTTACAACTCATCATACTAATACTCATGCCACAAACCCTGGATTTCTTTTTTTACTTTCAGTAAAAAGTTCGATTTATTTCACAAAACCTGCTGGTGTTGTTCTTTATAACATAATAGAGCAGTGTTAACCATGACCCCTTTCGCTCTGACCTAACAACATTACTGACTATTATCTATTGAATGCTTGTAAATGGATGAGCCATTCTACAAGTTATATTGGATTAGCTGTCACAGACTTCATCATTTCAAGGCTTGGTCAGGTGATATCAATACGTTCACTGATAGTCATGCAATAACAGTACCCCGGGGAGAAGCATGGAGTCACTGACATGTAGGCCATTGATAATGTTTGAACATTTATCTCTATTTTGTCATGTTTTTGTTGTTGTTTTTTCTACTTTTGGGGGATAAAAGTTCACTCTAAGGAATTGTGTCAATACAGATGGATGATTTAAGATAAAGCCAAAAAGCAAAGGAACATACTGAGCATAGACAAGGGCATTAGCAAAACAAGAGAAAGTTAACATAGAGCCATCAGAGATGACAGCGCTCACCTCGACGGCAACATTGTCACATGACCAGCATCTGTACCTTTATTGCACAAAGTATTTCCAGATGCATCACCCACACAAGTTTGGTCGATAAAGAAATTCAAAGAAGGCTGGAAATGAAGATTCTAATTTTACCTTACCTGGTCAATCAAGTGTGAAATACAGGTCAGATGCAGCATCTGTCCAGTATATTGCAGTAAGCATCCTCAGATGTATCACCCACACAAGTTTTTTTTATTGATCTATGACTTCAAATAGGCCAGAAATGGACCTATCCCATTTTACTTAACCTGACTGCTCAAGCGTGAAATGTGAATCAGATGCAGCATCTGTATCATGCATTGCATTAAGCGTCCTCAGATGCATCACCCACACAAGTTTGGTTGATGTAGGACTTTAAGTCAGAAATGGACCTATCCCATTTTGCTTAGCCTGATCACTCAAGCATGATACCGCCTCCATACAATGCATTGTAGTAAGCATCAATAGATGCAGAGTCCATGCAAGTTTGGTTAATTGACCTGTCCCATTTTACCTAACCTGGTCACTCAAGCAAGAAATTTTGGTCAGATGCAGCCTCCCTACCATGCAATGTGGTCAGCATCCTCAGATGCATCATCCATGCAAGTATGGTTGATGTAGGACTTGTAGTAAGGTGGGAATGGACCTGTCCCATTTTACCTAACCTGGTCACTCAAGCATGAAATGTGGGTCAGATGCAGCATCTGTACCGTGTACTGCAGTAAGCACACTAAGTTGCATCAGCCACACAACTTTGGATGACCTAGGACTTATAGAAAGGTGGGAATGGACCTGTCCCATTTTACATAACCTACTCATTCAAGCATGAACTGTGGGTCATATGCAGCCTCCGCACCATGCATTGTAGTAAGCATCCTCAGATACATCATCCATGCAAGTTTGGTTGATGTAGGACTTATAGTAGGGTGGTAATGGACCTGACCTACTTTACCTAACCTGCTCACTCAAGCATATAATGTGGGTCATATGCAGCATCCATACCATGCATTGTAGTGAGCATCCTAAGATGCACCATCCATGCAAGTTTGGTTGATGTAGGACTTATAGTTTGACGGGAATTGACCTGTCCCTTTTTGCTTAACCTATAGTGCTGACGCTGATGGCGGGGCATTTTAAATGCTCCATATCTTAAGATAGTTCAGCTTCAATGCTGTATGCACAAGAGGCCAAAATGGGCTTATGATGCTTAACTTATTCCCCTTATTATGGCCGGGTTATCCCAGTGGTAGCGTGCTCGATTCTCACCTCTAAGGTCCCGGGATCAAATCTCAGATTCGGCAAAGGGTCTTATGTGGGAGGGTAGGTGGTCCCCCACCCAGGCCTCTGCATGGGGTTTTTCTCCAGGTACTCCGGTTTCCTCCTGCTCCTTGGACCCCCTCATGCCAACATCTGAGCCAACGTTAGCTGCAGAAACAGCCAACGACACTTGGATATTTGGTTGGTAGGGGTGTGTTGGCCGCAGGAATCTACATTAAACAAACCCGGAATCCAAGTTTAGGATATGGCCGGCACGAATCAGCAAATTTTCTAGGGAATTATTGACTGTGTCTCACTCGAATAATATAAAACTAAACGATCGGCAATCATATTTTACCTTGTTAAGCTTTAATATCAATGATACGGCCGGGATTCTACTTGCCTCCGCTTCGTCTCTTCAAATTCAAGCGCCATGTTGTAAGTTTACACTCATGCGTCAGGTCAAACACGTGACACCGCAATTGATATTAAAGCTTAACAAGGTAAAATATGATTGCCGATCGTTTAGTTTTATGTTATTCGAGTGAGACGCAGTCAATAATCCCCTAGAAAATTTGCCGATTGGTGCCGGCCATATCCTAAACTTGGATTCCCGGTTTGTTCAATGTAGATTCCTGCGGTCAACACACCCCTACCAACCAAATATCCAAGTGTCGTTGGCCGTTTCTGCGGCTAAGCCAACATGAGACATTAATATAAGTTGTGTAACTTGTTTGTTAAACGTTGTAAAATAAATAAAGTTCAAATTTAAATTTAACTTATTCCCATTTTCTAAGCAAGTGAACCGACAAAACAAAACTTGGTGTTCCAACTGGCAGAAGCTGGTTGAAGAGATATAGCCCAGTTTCAGGTTTGTTTTTCTTTAACTGTAGGTCAAAGTTCAAGGTCAGGTCACTAGGTCAAATTCATGGTTGAGTGAAAGGTCTTATCATGAGAAATCTTCATGTTCCTGTGATATACCATATAACCAGAAATTTTTTGCGAGATATTAATTTTCGCTATATTTGCGGGAGATTTGGAATCGCGAAAAATTATTCTCGTGAAAATTTTGTTTGGTAAGGTATAACATAAATTGGTATATCAGTGATATTTTGTTCTTATTGTACATGCGCCATTCTTCACTATTCCCAATTAAACATTAAGATAAGTTATTGAGGGCATATTTATGATAAAAAATGACTATAACTTCAATAGTGAAAGGTACAAAAGAATGAAATCATATGTACATATATGTTTGTAATTTAGGAATCGCGAAAAATTGTACAAGCGAAAATAAAGACACCATATTTTACCATAAAATCGCGAAATTTGATACTTGCGAAAATTTCTGGTTATACGGTATCAAAGCCCTATCCATAATAGTTGAAGAGATATAGCTAAGGTTAAAGTTTATTAACGGCAGGTCAATTTCCAATGTCAAGGTCAAAGTTCATGGTCTCAAATAGTGTTGTACATCAGAAGACTTTTAAGAATCGATAATCGGAAAATAATCGGAAAGAGTAAACCGATCAATTATCGATTTAAATTGGAAAACAAAAGTCCATGAAGAATGGAACATAAAAGATAGAAAAATTGTATTTTTCTGCATAAAGTTCAGAAAACTTTGCTGAAAACAAAATATAAAGCATTCAATTTCAAAATGTCTGCCTGTTTACATGCAAGACAACAAGCAGCGGTTCATGTGACATGTGAGAAGAGGAAAATAAATACCCTTACACAAAATACCCTTCTTCCAGCGACAATCGATTGTAAGAAAATGAAATCGATAATCGAAATCGAAAGAGTTTTAGCGATCGACAATCGATTGTCGGCGACAATTGGTTCATCACTAGTCTCAAATGAAAGATCTTGTCATTTTAATATTAAGCAATATACATGTTAAGAGATATAGCTCAGTTTACAGTAAATGTATTTGAAAACTCAAAGCAAGGTCACTGTGTCAAAGGTCATGGTCTCAAATGAAAGGCCACATCACAAGGAATTGACATGTGAATAACAAAGCCCTACTCCAAATTGTTCAAGAAATACAGCCCAACTTCAATGTCCAAGGTCATTTCCTCAAACTGAAAGTCGTGGTCTCAAATGAAAGGTCTCATCACAAGGTATCTACATGTGAAATATGATAGCCCTACTCCTTATTCTTTTAGAGATACAGCCCAGGTTAAAGTTTTTGAAAAGTATGTCAAAATTCAAGGTTACTAGGTCAAAGGTCATCACAGTCCTTCTCCTTCATGTAATACATGTTGTAGTTCAAGAGATATGGCCCATCATGTAGTAGTTTTGTCTATGGACTATGACGACAACAAGGGTATGACATTAGCTCTCTGGACTTTTATCCAGGCAAGCTAAAAATGTACTTAAATAATGATTAATTAAATTTCAGTTATTTTCAACTTCACTCCAAGTAAACAAAAACAGCCCACCACATCAAACTTGCATTATTTTATTTTCATAACAGTAATCACATTCTTTATGAAAATAAAATACTCGCAAATTTATACAGCACACCTACTTACTGTCCTTTGATACTTGTACTTGTTACATTAAACATGTTGAAATAATGTCTCTGATACAAATGTATTGTGTTAGTAGCAGTTTTTCAACTTTTAATTAGATACTTGTATACCAATACCCGGTACTAATACTGATATATATATACAATGTATATATATATATGTGCATTTCTTTCACTTATTTTACATAGACAGACAGAATGACAGATGGATATACTTTGCCATTTCATAGACCAGCATTAATTTGCAATTCTAAAATTGTTGAGATAAGTCCAGTGAGTGGTCATGATTTTTTGTAATTAGCTATTTTCCATGATTTTCTACATTTGATCAATTGGTCTTTTAATTTTTTATTAATTAATCATTAATTATTTTCAATTAATTTTTAATAAATAATTTTATTAATTAATTTATTGATTAATCAATTGGTCTTTTAATTTCTACATTTGATCAATTGGTCTTTTCCTCTAAACAAAACACCAAGGAGCCATCTAAATATCAAACAAAATACTTAATACATGCACATGTAATATGTTACTCACCAATTTATAAAGGAGCTTTTTCCTGCTGAATGATTCCCTATCAATAAAACATTGATCTTCTTCCTTGGTGCAAGTAATGTTAGACCAAGACTCTCTGCTATCTTTATCAAACCTTTTAAAAAAGATGAAAGAATATTTTAACACAAGACCAAAACCTTCATGAACATGATGAATGATGAAATAACAAAAATCAAGCCTTTTTTCACTTTTTGTGTTTTGACCAGAACATTTGAGGTCTCAACTGAAGCAACAATCCCATAATGGAGGTAAAACATTTAATTTGGGACAGTGTCTGATGAAAATTTATTACGATCAATACTACAAATATAGCATCGTGTGGACCCCCGCCTCATAGCGCCCATTCTTACTCTTCTGGGGGAGAGTGAGAAAGGGAGCAATGAGGTGGGGGTCCACAGACACAGGATGCAAGTATAGCGACTTAAATGAGGGAATTTGTGACGTAAAACTTCATTTTGAGACCAAAAGTTTACACAAGGTCGCATAATGTGACCAAATGCTGAATCTTTTTTTCCATTTTTTTCCCATATTTCGATGAAACTGTCTAAATAATAATACAAAGTATCATGTAGATTTTATTTTAAACAGCAATAGAATGACTTACAGATACAAAACGATCATGTAATTGTCCAAGACAATTTGGTATTATACTCTGGGGTCCTGTATTGTGTTTTCAACAAGATTAACATTTGACACGACATCTTTAGAACTTGCACTTTTTGAGTGAATAGATGTTCAGAAGAGTGAAACGATATGCCAAAAGCATGAGTACATGTATTGCGATATACCATGATATACTGCTTCTTGTAATGTAAAATCATTCATGATGTAAAATCATGTTCCTTGTTGTATGTTTGCCCCTACCATTTATATTTTCTGGTTGAATTACATTATCATTTTCTTGAACGACACAAACCATACAGTTTTGGAAATAAAAACTTGAAACCAGATGCCCAGCAAGCAACCTTTAGCAGAAATTGACTAGCCCCCTGAAATTCAACTAGACAATTTTTTTTCTGATGGTACATGTACTACCATTTTCATTTTAAATGACAAATATACAGTGAAATTTTTTCAACTTCTTACATAAAGTTTTAAGTTATTGCTACCAAAAGTTTTCTCCCAACAGACTTGAACGCAACAGCTAAATCAAAATGTTGACAAACAAACTGATGGATCATGGCCTAACTGACAGATTTTTATAGACCAGATTTTTGCAATCTGATGAATAGAATATCTACAGGTACTGTGAAAGAATGCCACAGTAGCGAGTCTTGACACTTCATCATCAGAAGAAGAATGTTACTACTGAAGTCAACTTGCAGGTATCCGGCCGAGGACCTCTGCCGTCAGCTCCGTAGTCCAGCATGTTACCAAGTGACTTAAACGGACATCCCAATAGCCCAGTCATTGAACATGTACTGAACTATTGGTACCTGCGCTTCTAAATCTACTACAGTGCAACCTTCCTTTGAAGGAGGGGTGGAGTACCCTGCTGTGTGGTGACCTTTACTCTCCAACCTCTGGCATTTAAGCTCTGCCTCCTGCAGATCGAGCTGGCTATCTCAAACACCCCAATTCTTCACTTCATCGCCACTGAAGTAGTTGCATTTATCTATCCATGGACTTGATCACAGGCCGGCCACTCTGTAGTCCAGCACCATACCAAGTGAGTTAAAGGGACTCCCGATAGCCTATTCATTGAACAATTGTACTTAACTATCAGTACCTTCACTACCCAAACCACTACACTGCTATTACTATTCTATCAATATATTATATGCTGTGTAGTAGTTGGCGCTAAACATTACGTGCGCTTTATTACGTCATTTACTCGACCGTTGAGGAATTCTGGGTAAGTCTTAAACCAGCACCATTACAGAGCAGTTGCAGTTCACCGTACTCCGGGAATTCACGGCTGCAGTGATGGTTTGGGACTTCGTGGTACAACTGACCATAAGGTAAGTACTCTAGTATTTATCGTGGGCCAGTTTTACCATATTGGCGCCGCCGAGCAGGGTCTGAATCTTGCTGAACATAATTTGTTTACATTCAGGACGGCAATCACAGGTGTCGTCTGCTTCTTGGTTCACGACAGGTGAGCTGGGAAATTATTAGAAACTGAAGTATATGTTGAGGTATTGGACCAATATTGTTCAGTTACTTCATTTTAAATCAGATTATTGACTCATCTCAGTATTAATCTTTTTTAATTGATCTTGTGGAATTCGGAACTTTTCGGCCGAACTTCTTCTTCGCACAACATAAATTGGGCTGTGGTTGTTCATTGGACAGATCATAGTTCCGAAATTGTTTGTGGAAGTTAATAAGGAGTTATTTCATCCAAAATACTGTGAAATTTTGCTGTTGTTTGTCCTCATTTCTTCCTTAAAAGTGTTGATTGATCGGGCCGGTCTCAGGCTGAGCGTCGGTCAAAATAAATGCAATTTTGGAAGTAAAGCGTGAAGGTAACAGCTTCTGAACTTGTGAAAAAGAATATATTTTGTCAATTTTCAACTTTTATGCTGTTATTTATATGCGTCTACCTTCCGTAATCGGGTTGATTGATTGGACAGGTGTCACGTACACTGCGATTCGGTCAATGCAGCGCAACTTTGGAAGGGTCAGCGTGTAAAACTGACAGTGTAATATTGCAAACATTGTATAAACTTGTGAAATATTTATTCTGTGTAGATTTCGATTTTATTTGTTCAGGATAAGTTTCTGGATCTTTACAGAATTTCCTCTGACTTGTCCTAACACTATGTATTGAATTGTCGTATATTGTTGCATTTATTATACTGTAAGGGGTTCACATTAATGCAAATGTGTTTGTGTGTTCGACCTTGCAATTTGGGTAGATTTTCCTCATTATTACAGCATTAAATTATATAATATCAGAGACAGATTATCATATCTATTAGATAATAAATACATATTATATTGGAATATGACTACTGAATTTACAAACTCTGAAAATGAACAGAACCTGCAAGAGGTTCAAAGTTATAATGAGGAAAACAGTTTATGTTCTGAAAGTAGAATGGAGAGAAGTCCAGATACTAGGAAGGTCATTGATCAAGGATCAAATGAATTCTTTGTTGAAAAAGAACAAAAATCTGGAGTGGGCTCCTCTGTGGAGTCATATGGAAAAGAGCCCATATGGAACCCCTACCAGGGCTTCTATGGAGGTCAAAGGTCGCATGGAGTACCCTTTGATTATGATATCAGAGGTGTCACACGCACACAGCAGGTAAAGTTTCCTCCAACAGGACCTATTGATGGAGAAGGGATGAGTAGAGAGGTACATGAAACCATGTATCCTAGATATCCAGAGCCTATACCAAATTGGGGGTACCCTCCCATATTTGCCCCCCTAGGACCACCAGGTTGGTATCCTGGATATGGATGTTCATGGTTTCCAATGCCCCCGCCTATGTACAACCAGTACAATGTTCCGTATATGGATTGTTTTGACCCTAGGTGGGCTGATCTACCAAATGACATAGCTGCCAATAGGCAGAGATATGCTCCCTATCCAGATCAAAATTGTCCATATGCAAACAGAAATCAAATGGGAACAACTGAAGAAAGGGGTCCAAATGAGAGAAATGGGTCCCTTGTTTCTAATATTGAACCTCATGGCCAAGACCAGATCGTATACAATCAGACCCCAGCCCCAGAAGTCATTGAGGTCGCTACAAGTCAAGATCAAGGGATTTCAGATGAATCCGATCTGAGACTTGTAGAATCTAGGGTTTCTATGGAAAGAAACTTAGAGTCTATTCCCAAAACCATTAGATATAATGGGACAGACAACTGGGAAGCTTTCAAAATGAAATTCACTGTATTTGCTCAAGCAAAACAGTGGACTGAATTGGAAAGCAGAGGATATCTTTGCTGGTGCTTGGAAGGTCAGGCCAGTGAATTTTACACAAGTGTGGTAAAAAAAGACCCTGGTGTAAGGTTTGCTGACTTGATGACAAAATTAGAGATGAGATTTGGGGATTGTGAACTGCCAGAAACCGCACAGGTAAAATTTAGCATCCTGGTTCAAAACCCAGATGAAAGCTTGGAGGAATGGAGTGATCGTGTGCAGCAAGTTGCTGCAAAAGCATTCCAAGGCTTGCCAGATGACTTCCAAAATAAGCAAGTAATTTACAGGATTTGCCACGGATGCATGGACCAAAATGCTGGGCAGTTTGTGGTGAACCTGAATTTGAGCAGTATTCTGGAAGTTATAGATAGGATTAAACACTATCAGTTTAATCATCTGGCCATTTCAAAGGTAGAGGATAAGGGAGTGGTCTGTAGTCCTTATTCTGGAGACCATGATTATAAGGAAATCACATACAAAGGTCATGAACCATTCCCAGTGTCATACAGAGTCTCTAGTGTAGGCATGACAGACTGTCCACAGTCCTCTGACCTAGAGAAAAGGGTGTCGGCTCTGGAACTTCAGCTTGGAGACATATGTGCCCAACTGAAGGTCATAGCCTGTAATTTGGAGAGTGACCAGGGTCATGCATCTTGGTCCTCCTCAAAATGACATTAGGGTGGGTGTGTGGAAATTGCTGATGATAGCTGGCATAGGGATCTATACACAGAATAGAGCTTCTAATGATCCATGTTGGTTTGAGGCATTTCCTGACACCATCATTGATGTCAGAGACCATAAGGGAACAACACACAAATGTGGGTCATACTTATGTTCTCTGTCGGTTAAGTTGAAACTACTGTAGTGGGAGAACAATAGGAGGTAACATGCATTGTGGGCCATACTTATGTTCTCCATTGGTCAAGGTTAAAGTACAGTTAGAGAACAGCAGGAGGCAACATGCAAATGTGGGTCTTAACTCTGTTCTATGTCAAATATGATAACTGAGAAAGATTATTTGTAGCTGTATGGCTAAAAGGCCCAGCTAATTGATTATTCATGAAAGTATGAAAAACCTTTGGGTGCAAACTCCAAGGTATGATTATTTGAGAGACTGTACCCAGAGTCCTCAAATAAAAGGGGGAGGAGTGTAGTAGTTGGCGCTAAACATTACGTGCGCTATATTACGTCATTTACTCGACCGTTGAGGAATTCTGGGTAAGTCTTAAACCAGCACCATTACAGAGCAGTTGCAGTTCACCGTACTCCGGGAATTCACGGCTGCAGTGATGGTTTGGGACTTCGTGGTACAACTGACCATAAGGTAAGTACTCTAGTATTTATCGTGGGCCAGTTTTACCATAGCTGCATGCTGGAACCCCCCCCCCCCCCCACACACACACACCAAGAAAAATACCAATCCACAAGAAACAATATCCAGATCTGACAATGGATAATAATTACTGGTAAATCATAGATAGATCTACATGAAAATATCATTTTATAGAACGTCCGGAAGAAAAGTATAAATGGGCATGATGTAACAAAAAAAAGTTGGTCCATTCATCTGTTCATTTATCCCCCAACTCCACTAGACCAGTACATTTTAATCTTACCATTCTCAGGGTCTGTGTATAAAGAATGACATTCTCTGAGGATTTTTTCGTTGACAGACTGGGTGGCTGAGTCCGCTGCGTTTGCAGACGATCGCTGTTTCACTTTCCCAGACATGAGCAACGTCTGCCTTCGCCGAACCGTCTGTCAAAAGGACGGAAAGAGAGAACGGTGTGGAAACACCAAATACTAATGGTGCTTTCTCTGTCTACTAAATGAATTGCCTTCAGTATACATTTGATCTTTAAAACATCTATACTTCACGAGCTAAGATATTTAACTAAATTATTGAATAGAACTCCATAAAATAATTTTTATTTTTTGCAGATTTTAATCTCCTTACGGCTCTCTTTTTGATCGACAACTACTTCCGTCAGCTGATCATGATGATCACGAATAAAAAGGAATTTTTATTAAAGTATAATTGTAACAGACACATGAATAGTCGAAACAAACTTCTCTGATATTCTTATACTGATATCTGAACATTCTTAAGATTGAAATTACGTACTTCCCACAGTTCAGTTCACTCGAATGACGGAAAGTACCGGTACCAGATAACCAATCAAAAAGTCTTATTTCTTTCCCGCGTATTATCTGAGGTATGAACTCGGAAAAAAATCATCAATGGCCTTCACCATTGGTAACTGCAACAACAGTCTTTTATCTTAAAATTACATGCAATGTAGCGTGTAGCTTCTGCGATAATTTTGTCTTTCATAATCATTCTGATTGTTTCAGGTAGAAGTACGATGCTTCAATACGCCCAAGGACTTATAAACAGAGTTTAAACTGTTTATAAGTCCTTGATACGCCAGAGTGCGGAATGCACTGTATTGGAAGAAGAAGAAGATATTATGTTGCTGTTTCTGGTAGCTCCCTCCTTTGGTTAACTGAGGAGTACCCAGTAAATAAATAATAATCGTTGGGAGTTATAGTTTAAAAAGGCCTATGTGTTTTTAAAAGTCTTAGTCTTATACTTGAACGACTAATTGAACACTCGCAAAAAAGTGTTCTATTTATTATGTGTAAATGTATAAGCCTTTTTCACGCAACTGCGGTCCAGTTGTTTTGAGGGGTGGACAGGGTGAAAAAGAGGCGGGAGGAGGGAAGAAGGGGCGGGAGTTGGAGATAAGGGAGGGTGAAAAGGAGGGGAGGGAAGGGGAGAGGTACCCCCTGTCCGCCCCCCCCCCCTCCCTGTTTTTGAGGGCAAAATAAGTACTTTTCCCGCAAAATGACGTCAAAGACAATCACTTTTTAATTGTGTCGTAATTAGAGTCGGGTACTTGTCGTACTCAACATCTTAATCATGTGACTGAAAAGGGCAAATTCGTATTGCGTCCTTAATGACGTATCGAAATCAGTACACTGCGTTCTTTGAACACGTGCATCCTCCTAAATTCAAATTTGGAGCCATGGAAAGACAACCTTTAACATTGTGAGATTTGTTGCATGAAATATCGAACACGTCCGTATTATTCACAGACGCTATCGATGCCAAATATCTACAAGAATATCCGCCTCTACTTTCCTTTGACTAGAGAGAGATGGGAAGGGACGTGTACGTGTCATTGAGGGCTGTTGACAACGAACTCCTGTGGTATTCTCATCGCAAACTACTGAAGAATAAGTGGTCGTTTGTGGTATCAATAGACATTTTTTCAGGTCGCATTGCGGACTTCGCATTTTAGGGGTCATATAAACGAAATAAGGCGTGGTTAGAAAAGAAAAATCTTAACTCACAATGGACTAAAGGAAACGGAAGAGCTTTCATACATGAAAACAAATAAATCATTCTCACAAAGTATTCTAAGTTCTTGGGAGGAGAATCAACATTTTTGCATTTGTGACAGAGTCCCTTCGAAGTGCGACGTCCGAAGTTCGAAGTCGGCGAACATGAAAAATGTCCAATAGCCTGTAAAAGTGACAACTCATCAATGAGGCGTAGTTTCGAATTTTAAAGAATTGTCGCAATGGCAACTGTGACCAATGGGCACATATACATTAAAGTGCGAAACGAAACAAAAACGAAACGAAACGAAACGAAACAAATCGAAACGAAACGAAACAAATCGAAACGAAACGAAACAAATCGAAACGAAACGAAACAGATCGAAACGAAACGAAACAAAACGAAACGAAACGAAACGAAACAGATCGAAACGAAACGAAACAAAACATAAAACTTAAAGAAAATGAGAAAAAGAGGAAAAATCGCAGAAAACGACTATTTCAAGACAAGATCTTATTGAAGGGTTAGGGGGTACCACTCTCCTCCTGCCGTCTCCCCCCTCCCCCCACGGGGAGGTCTTGGGCGGTCAAGACAAATGTTTAAACTTTAAAGTGTAAATTGGTGCAATAGTGAAGTTATTTGGGTTATTTCCTTTTTTTAAACCTTGAAAAAGGAAATAGGCCTGTTTAGATGAAAAACTAAGGTGAGCGAAGCGAGCCTGTAGTATATGAAAAATGAATTGAAAATTGCGGCGAGCGAAGCGATCGGGAAAAATTTTTTAAGGTATATATAGATGAATTTCGTGGTAATTTTTAAAATTGACATTATGTACATGAACGCATAAGAGCAAGATTATTTATATTATAAGTTATTTCCTAATTTTGGGGGGTTACTGTTACCCTCCCAATCATCTGTCCCTCCTCTCGCCCCCTTTCCTCTCCTCCCGCCCCCTTTCTATCCCCTCCCTTTGTCCCTGTCCACCCCCTCATTATTGCCTTCAACCGTTATTTCTTGTGGCTGGAGGGTTTTTTAAAGAATCAAAGTTGACGATTAAAACATAATATATACAGTATATAGCACAATTGCATTTTAAAGGAGAGTGATTGGGATGAATAACCTCGTCACAGACGGAAAAATATTATTTAGCAGGGAGGAGTATAGCGTAGAGGAAACGGACCTGTTCCGTTATGTGTATTTGAAAATTTTATCAGAAAAATGGGAACAATTAAAAACTGGGGGGCACATTTCGTTTGAAAAAGGATAAGATTTTTTTCCTGAAATGTGCCCCCACACCGTTTTATGATCTCATTACGGTGTCATAGCGTGGTTTTCTATCCCCTCCCTTTTATTCCTCTTAAATACATGAATGGCATTTGACATTTACTTTTTTTAATTGTCAACTTTGACTCTTTCAAGAAACCCTCTCGGCACTAGTTACAAATGTAGAACTCTTGGATTAAGGCAATATTACATGCTGATCTTGTCTTGAAATATTCGTTTTCGGTGATTTTTCCTCTTTTTCTCATTTTCTTTAAGTTTTATGTTTTGTTTCGTTTCGTTTCGATCTGTTTCGTTTCGTTTCGATCTGTTTCGTTTCGTTTCGTTTCGATCTGTTTCGTTTCGTTTCGCTTTGTTTCGTTTCGTTTCGATTTGTTTCGTTTCGTTTCGATTTGTTTCGTTTCGTTTCGATTTGTTTCGTTTCGTTTCGTTTCGTTTTTGTTTCGTTTCGCACTTTACAGGGACCCATATAATGTTTGGTTTAATTGAAACAGAGTAGGAATTTTTACAAGTTTCGTTATTGTCAAGAATTATCAGAACTGAAAACTAATGAAATTTGTATGTTCTAGATCGGGTTATGATATCTATATATAGATCAAACACTCTCGCAAGAATTTACCAGTATGTAAATGTACTCAATCTTGGTCCATATCGCTAGCTCTTGTACAAACGCTTGTCTCTATATATATTTACAACAGGAAGAAAACATTTTCAATAAGGTCAAATTTGCAATATGTTCTTTGATTCTTTGATCAAGAAAGATAAACATTGGCAGTATGTTATTTTTGACATTATTTACAGGGAACATTATAATAAGCGGCTCCGCATTCCCCGTTTTCATAGAGTACAAGTAATTGTACTTACATAGCACAGTTTCGAATCCATCTATGTATCGACTTTATCTCCTTTGTACATTGGGATAGAAATAAACAACATCAAGAGACACACACAGAAACAGTATTTATCAAAGCGATATACAATGTACATGTATTGAGACTTGGAATTTCAGTGTCTTCATTTTACGGTAACTTGATGAATACCGAGGACATGATACTGGAGTCATTAAAATAATACTATGCATGGTACTTGACCCGTCTACAATTTAGTAACAGCAGCTCTTGCAGCATTGCACACCGATCAACCGTGACGATGGGACTCGATGACAAGTTCTGTCTAAAATCGCATCAGAGATGACTGGAATAATCTTGATCCCATATGTCGCATTTTATAATCCGACATGCATTTCGGATGGTTGATCATGAGCTAGCTTCAATGAACAGAGCAAACACGGACTGTTTTTCCATGTGTCCACTTCTTTTGATATCAATTTACATCGTTTTTATCATGTCGCCTGCAACGCAAGATCGACATATAGGGCTCACTTTGTCCGTCTGTCTGGTAGTCTCTCTTTCACATACTTCTAATTAGTCCCCTACCGGCTCACCGGAGGGGACTTATAGTTTCTACCTCGTTTGTCTGTCCGTCCGTCTGTCTGGCAGTCACTCTTTCACATACTAGTAATTAGTCCCCTACCGGCTCGCCGGATGGGACTTATAGTTTACACCCGCTTGTCCGTCCGTCCGTCTGTCACTCTTTTGTTTTCCAGACTGTTTTTGTGTGGGGTTTTTTGGCTGTTGTTGCAATTATATATTGAACTCACTTTAGTATGTGATTATATCTGAACGTGATACAAATCAAGTTTGAGTTTGGTTCCGATTGACCTATTTTTACTAAGAGTTATATAGCCCTTGGATTTAACAAATTTCATGAAATTCTCAGTTTTCCGAACTTTTCTTCCTTGGTATTACAGATATTGAAATGATTATTTTAATTCTAAATACATATCTTAATGTTATACAGAACAAGGTTGAGTTTCCTGGGGGGGGGGGGGGGGGGGGGGGGGGGTTCAGTGATCAATAATACATTTTCATATACATGTATAGCTAAATTAATGTGCATCATACTTCTGCAGAGATAATGAGGTATGTTCAGGGGCATTGTATCCAATGTAGCTAAAGATCACTTTCAAGGTCAAGGTAATATATTTAGGGTTAAACATGCGACTAGTCCGAAAATCCTGACGTAAACCCAGCCATTGACGATTATTTGGACGATGGGGACTGATTTTTCCTACCGTCAAAATTACCGTCAAAGGCTGGGTTTAGGTAATTAAGGTTTTTCGGACCAACATGCGACAGGCAACATACCCGTATTCTACATCTTACCCAGGGCCAGTGCGTTTTATTGTTTTGTTTGTGATGTTATCCAAAAGTTAGAAGACTTTTTCTGGGGGGGGGATGTCCACTAGCATCTTTGCGTCTTGGGCGACCTCTGTTTATCCGTATAAGTGGGAGGGTTATGCGCATGTAATCCGGATAAAAAACATACTAGTAATTTGCTATAGATATACAAGTAATGATTGCGCATCCGAAGCTGCGCCGTAGTTGTATTGGGCGAGGCGAAGCGTTTTGCGCGCTGTCTGTAATTTGTGTTGTAGTTTTGCGTGCTGTCCATTGTTGTTGTTTTGTGTGTTGTCTGTTGTTTTTGGTGTTGTCGTTTTGTGTGCTGTCCTTTGTTTGATGGAGTGGTCATTTTGCGTACTGTCTGTTGTTTTATTGCGTTGTCGTTCTGTTTGTGTGGTCGCTTTGCATGCAGTCTGTTGTTTGTTGGTGTTGTCGTTTTGTGTGCTGTCCTTTGTTTGATGGAGTGGTCATTTTGCGTACTGTCTGTTGTTTTATTGCGTTGTCGTTCTGTTTGTGTGGTCGCTTTGCATGCAGTCTGTTGTTTGTTGGTGTTGTCGTTTTGTGTGCTGTCCGTCGTTTGTTGATGTGGTAGTTTTGTGACACCCGTTGTTTGCGTTGTCATTTTGCGTGCTTTCCGTTGTTTGTTGATGTTGTCGTTTTGTGTACTGTCCGTTGTTTGTTTGAGTGGTCGTTTTGTGTGCCACCCAATGTTTGTCTGAGTGGTCGTTTTGCGAGCTGTCGGTTGTTTTTTGTGTAGTTTTGCGTCCTGTCTGTTGTTTATTGGTGTGGTCGTTTTGTCCGTTGTTTGTTGGTGTAATAGTTTTGCTTGCTGTCCGTTGTTTGTTGGTGTGGTCGTTTTCGAGCTGTCCGTTGTTTGTTGGTGTAGTCGTTTTGCGAGCTGTCCGTTGTTTGTTGGTGTGGTCGTTTTCGAGCTGTCCGTTGTTTGTTCAATGTTGGTGTGGTCGTTTTGCGAGCTGTCCGTTGTTTGTTGGTGTGGTCGTTTTGCGAGCTGTCCGTTGTTTGTTGATGTGGTCGTTTTCGAGCTGTCTGTTGTTTGTTGGTGTGGTCGTTTTGCGAGCTGTCCGTTGTTTGTTGGTGTGGTTGTTTTGCGAGCTGTCCGTTGTTTGTTGGTGTGGTCGTTTTGCCTTTTGAGCGTTATTTGTTGCTGTGGTGTTTTACGTGCTGTCCGTTGTTTGTTGGTGTGGTTGTTTTGCCTTTTGAGCGTTATTTGTTGGTGCGGTGTTTTGCGTGCTGTCCGTTGTTTGTACGTATGGTTATTTTGCGCGTTGTCCATTGTTTGCTGGTATGGTCGTTTTGCCTGTCGATCGTCATTTGTTAGTGTGGTTGTATTGCGTGGTGTCTATTGTCAGTGTAGCCATTATTCGTGTTGTGCGTTGTTTGTTATGTGTGATCGTTTTTCCTGATGTCCGTTGTTTGTTGGTTTGGTAATTTTGAATTTTGTTTGTTGTTTATTGGTTTGGTCGTTTTGCGTGCTGTCCATTGTTTGTTGGTGAGGTTATTTTTGTTTTAAGAATTGTCCGTTGTTTCTTTGTGTGGTCATTTTGCATGTTCACCATTGTTTGTTTGGTCGTTTTGTATGTTGTCCGTTGTTTGATGGTGTGGTGGATTTGTGTGATGTCTGTTGTTTGTTGGTTTGGTCATTTTGCATACTCTCCGTAGTTTGTTGGTGTGGTCATTTTGCCTTCTGTCCGTTGATATTTTGTACGGTCGTTTTGCATACTGACCGTTGTTTGTTGGTGTGGTCATTTTGCCCTTTCTTCGTTGTTTGTTGGTATGGTCGTTTTGCGTGCTGACCGTTGTTTGTTGATGCGGTCATTTTGCCCTTTCTTCGTTGTTTGTTGGTATGGTCGTTTTGCGTACTGACCGCTGTTTGTTGATGCGGTAATTTTGCCCTTTCTTCGTTGTTTGTTGGTATGGTCGTTTTGCGTACTGACCGTTGTTTTTTGATGCGGTAATTTTGCCCTTTCTTCGTTGTTTGTTGGTATGGTCGTTTTGCGTACTGACCGTTGTTTGTTGATGCGGTAATTTTGCCCTTTCTTCGTTGTTTGTTGGTATGGTCGTTTTGTGTGCTGTCTGTTGTTTGTTGGTGTGGTCATTTTGCATACTCTCCGTAGTTTGTTGGTGTGGTCGTTTGCGTACGTGTTGTTCGTTGATTGTTTGTATTGTAGTTTTGTATACTGTCCGTTGTTTGTTTGTATGGTCGTTTTGTGTGCTGTCTGTTGTTTCTTGGTATGGTCGTATTGCGTGCTGTCCCTTAATTGTTTGTTGGTTTGGTCATTTTGCCTGTTTTCCGTTGTTTGCTGGATTTGTCCTTTTGCGAGCTCTTCGTTGTATGTTGGTGTGTTCGTTTTGCATGCTGTATGGTCGTTTTGTGCGTTGTCCTCAGTTTGTTGGTATGGTCGTTTTGAATGTCGACTGTTGACGGTTGGTGTGGTCGTTTTGTCTATTGTCCATTGTTTGTTGGTATGTCGTTGGTGTGGTCGATTTGAGTGCTGTCCGTTGTTTTCGGGTGTCATTGTTGGTTTCTGTGGTCGTTTTGTGTCTTGTCTGTGTCTGTATGGTCGATTGCGTTTGTTGGTGTGGTCATTTTGCCTTTTGTCTGTTGTTTGTTGGTGTTGTCATATTGCCTTTTGTCCGTTGTTTGTTGTTGTTGTCATTTTGCCTTTTGTCCGTTGTTCGTTGGTATTGTCGTTTAGTGTGCTTTCTGTTGATGGTTTGTGTTGTCGTTTTGCGTGCTATCCGTTGTTAGTTTATGAGGCTTTTGATCTCGTCTCCATTAGAGATTCGTTTTTGCTGCTTTGTAGAAGAATACTTTGATAATGATGTTAAGTTTTCCATTTATAGAGGACGCAGTCCGCGCCGCAGGCGCGGACGTATAGTCCTCTTGAAGATAACACGTGTAAATAAATAGGAAAAATATTGGTTTCCAATGTTAATTCTGTACAAATTCTGTATAACCTACAAACTCAGCCGTGCGGTTTCGCCAGAGTCTCGGGGCTTACTACTCAACCCATGTATATTCGGAATCATCATCGGTGACTTCCGGTCTACATGGACGGAGGATTATTGGACAACCTGTTTTCAGCGCTATGTACGAAGTCAATTATTTAATTGAATCCATTGAATCTTGCTTTACTTACTTGATAGCGAGCGGAGCTCGCTGCAAAGCCCGAAGGGCCTTTGCGAGCGAAGCTCGCCCTTATGGTAACGCGTATACACTTACCTTAGTGAGAAAATATGCTGAATCAAAGAATGAGAATGTACTACATAACTATGCTTTCAAAAACTTTCGTCCCCTCGCAGACAGAGTTACTGCGGAGATGCTGAATATTGCCATTTAATTTTTTTCTCGACTCCGAGTATACGTATATGTTATACTCAATTTTTGTTTACAAGTTAAATTTATTGACATAATTTTTCGTAAAGCAGATTACGAAATAGCATCGACGACTCGGCGTAACCGCGGAATCTTTTTAGGAAAGCCGACATCTTCGTTTGAGTATTTTGTTTACTGTGCTTCTATGACGTCATTGACGTCATCGCGCCAAATTCTTAATGTCACTTTGACGTTGTAAGATTTTCCTTTAATGGACGTATTTTGCTTGACGTAAACGCTTCTAAAAAGGTCAATAAACCGGCCAAAGTATTCCCATGGGCGATTTTGTGTGTTCAATCCGGATGGCTTCACGTTATTAAGTTTCTCAATCCAGAACACTTCTCGGATTTTACGATAATATTTGGAGGCATCCGAACATTTCTCCAAAATTATAATTTTGATGTCCGATATCAAAGTGGTTTTCTTTATTGAAATGTTATGAAACAGGCTTTGGACGATTGTATCTGACATCGGCGAGATGGATTTTTTTCTTTTGGGCGATATGCAATGAGTTATTTATTTTCATTTAACCGTTTTATAACAAAATTAAAATGGCTTGAAATAAAAAAAAATCACATGTAGGAAATATAACCAGGACTGTTTATAAATCCTTGGTCTGACCAGTTCTAGCTGAGCTCTTTAACTAGATCGTTGATATAAAGTTTCAAAATCATACGACTTTTGTGTTTGCTCGTATTTTTCAGTAAATTTGACTGGAATCCCCCCCCCCCCTCAACCTAATCTAATATTTGCCGGTCAAGGCCAAAACAGGAACGTACATAGAACCATATTTTAAGCCCCCCCCCCCCTTAAAATGTTCATCTGCTGGTCTAGACCAATTTTACAAATGCCTCTGTGTTTCCACTCGCCTTATACTGCCTTTTTTTTTGGCAATCACCAAACAGAAAGTTTTGTAAGATAGGATAAACCGTCATAGTCTAAAATCATATTTATTTTCTCTCCGCTCGCACAAAAAGGCTTTGCCTTGATTCATATTAATATGTGACTTGAATTTGAAACCGTTTCATCTTACTGCCATCTTTAACAAGTTACGGCTAATACGTCATGACGTCATTATGCAACGTCATTATTACGTCAGAATGCAACGTCATCATGTAGCAGGAAAAACGTTGTTTCGCGGACTATCTGTACATTAGCTAAATATTTCGCCCGACCCTCACGTTGTTTCTATTCTGTTGTCTTTTGTTTGGGGGGGGGGGGGGGGGTTGTATGTGGAAACTCGTGTGGGACGGGCGAAATATTGAAGCTATCTTTATATATGTGTGTGCAGAATTGTTGAAATTTTCAAGAAACTTTCAGACCGATTCTGCACCGAGGTATCTCTCAGTTGTAGCTAAATGACTAGAGGCGGGTTTGTTTGAATTTGTTTTTGTTTTATTTTATTCATTTGCTTGATTTTTGTTTTTTGTTTTCTTTTTTCGGGGGGGGGGGGGGGGGGGTCCGCCGGGGTGAAGTTGAGGGAGCAAATATATGTGAAAAATACTGAAATTTTATGTAAAGAAGGTTAAAAGCATCTCCCTCATCCCATAAAAACTTAAAAGGCTTAATTCCTGAAGAAATATACATTGAAATTCACGTTTAATACACCATATTCTCTTCTTGGAGTATGATTTTTTTAATTTCGTTTTCATTTATTTATTTATTTTCATATTTATTTGTTTATCTATCACTGGTATTATATTTACATGCTCATTTATCTTCTATTTCTAATTAAAAAATTTACATTTTCAATTTTTGAAGAGGTAATTTTTCAATGTCACCCTGCGTCCTCGCTATGGCTTTGCCATAATTCATATTCTAGTATCATATACCGGTTGCTTGCGATTTTTGAACTCTGATATAAATTTGGTGTTTACTTTTTATGCATGGCTAAAGTGACGGGTGTTGATAGCAAGCAGGATATTCTTCCTCTTCCCATGACCATGAGATGAACATATCTCAGTTAAAGAGGAGTATTAATTATGCTCTTTTTCTGAATGTAATGGTTGCATTATCTGGTTTTGCAATGTCCTTGCGGTTGACATTTCAGTTGAATATAAATTTTGAATTCAAATGCTGGATTCAGTGTGGTTTAAAAATTGTCTTCACTCACACATCATGGGAGTAATGTGGTGTTTCTTATCCTTAAAATAATGATTTGCAAAACAATTTAAATAATTAAAGAGGGAAGGGAAAAAAGATCTTGAAAAAAAAAAACGAAATGAATGAGGGAGAGAACGTAAAAAATTTAAAACACGGGATCAACAGGTGCGCGAAAACTGATCCCCATTAAAATGGCTTTGGTAGCAGACTACGGCAGTGACGAAGATTCAATAACTGATTCTGACGATGACGGGCATTATAAAAGAGTGTATGAAGTTTTGCTACTATTGCTATTACTACCTCCAACTGTCTGTTAAGTTATTTTAGTATTGCAAGAGGCTTTCAAAGACTAATGATTAGTAATCGTGTGTTCCACCCGAATTACCTCCGATCGATTGTTGGAGGATATCTTGAGCACAGGCACCAGATTCCTAAGGAGAAAATTATAACCCATCTAACACGTTCTTTCTCTTCTCTTTATCCTTTTACAAGGCATGACAGCTCCCATGTTTTAAACTGTGTCGAAACCTACACTTTACCGTTAGCGGCAACTTGCATGCAACAAGATCATAGGCGGCACAGGCTTGCAATATAACCTTGCCGTCATCGCTATTTTCCTACACCATTTCACGCAATGATAAAACCTGAGAGGCATCGCAGGTACGGTATGTTGTCACAGTGACGTCATACAGATTTCTGACGTAAACAGTGCAAAAGATTCAAAGGCAGAGGCACATATTTGAGGGTTTAGGGGCAAGTTGATGAGCAATGAAGGAAACAATTCTTATCTTGATATAGGAAAATTTACAAGACTCACGTCTAAAGACGGTAGGATTCGATTAATAGCTAAAATTTGTATTTTTACTGGAGACTTCTCGCTCAGCTGATCGTGTTGGCAACGTACGAATGAAGAAAGCATCCCTGATACTGCATCGTATTGCATCGAAAGAAAAGCATTGCATGTACACTGTATACCTCAGAAATGTAGTCAAACCTGATGGTATATACTTGCAATACTTTATTTAGAAATATGAAGCCCCAGTTCCAGTCTGCAAGAATCTTGCAGACAAACAATAGGCGATGACGGCAGAGGTAGATTTCAAAGTGAAGAAAAGCGGAACTGAAATCGGACGCATGCGTAGGAGATTGCGTTAGCGGCAAGGATGACAACTCGAACTAACAGACTGCACATGCTAAGAACTAAAGAAGAACGTGAAGTGTAGGTTTCGACTCCATTTCATGTATTTGAATTTATTGCGGCTAAATGCAAGTAAAATCAATGATAAATAGGTTAAGACCGTGAAGAAAAATATCTGTAGAAAATAATGATATATAGCTGCATGCTGAAATCGTGTGAAAGTTACGATATTTAGGGGGCAAAGAGGGGGTGGTGGTGTTTAAACATGGATGCTGTCGTGCCTTAAGGAGAGAGTAAAGAAAAGAGAAACGGGAGTTTAAAGATGTGGTTTTAATTTTCTTATATAGGAATCTGGGGCCTGTGATCTTGATCTCGAGTACATCTTCTGGTTCTGGGAGGGATTCTGGTCGAGGACCAGTACAAGTTACCATCTAATGCATTTTAAAGGGATTAATAGTTAAAATAATTACATGAGAATTTGTCAGTTTTTTTCCTGATTATACTAAAAATCAATTAATCTTTTTCAGCCACTATTGACTAATCTCGTTTGAGATTAGTGCACACATCTATTTACTACTGCACTCGTGTGAGTGTAGTTGGTAAAAAACAGCATAGTAAATAGACACATGCACAAATCTCAATCAAGATTACTTCAGTTGCTATAGATTTGTTAGAATAACAAGAAGCTGATAAGAGGATATTGAAAGTCTTTAAAAAGGACAACTGTCCAGAAACTGTTCCTGTCTGGAAACTGTTCTGACACCAGCCAGTAGAGTGAAATGCTTCATAATAAATCTGAGTTATTGCAATGCTGCTGGGCATCAAACCTCAAAGTGTCGAATGGTTTTTGGCCAAAATCATACTTCTGATAAAAAATCTTATTTTCTCCATTTAAATGTCTTACGTAAGCTAACACAAAAGTTTATTTACAGTAATTGACCCTTCCGATTGCAGGAAAAAATTGCAAAATTTTGTGACGTCACAATGCCTCGGACAAACAAGCATGGAACCTTGGTCAGTTATCAAAATTGCATTGTGACGTCATTGAATTTCTCAAATTTTTCCAGCGTTCGGAAGGGTCAATTTCAAGTCACTTTGTCCCAGATATTGTGATTTGCTTCTGTTTATCTCAAACATTAATTAAAAAAAAAATTCTCTCGAAATAGTAAGCATGGTAAGAGCATCCACGGAAAATCCGCCAAAAATTTACTGCATTTGTACATGTATCAGATATGCTACGTATATTTTTTTCATATCTGTTGATATATTTCTAGGTCTCATGATGAAATTGGATCTTCCCCAAAGCACAACTATTTCAACACTGAAGAGCAGAGTAACACCTCAAGTGATAGTGATGGTGAAGATCAAGGGAAAGACAACTCTAGTTCAATAGTGGAAAAATTACCCAATCCTTTAATGAATCAAGTATCTCACCAGGAAGAAGGCTTTATCAAATCATCTGATGACAAAACAGCAGGATCTGTGTTCATAAACCCATTCAAACAGGCAGAAAAAGCCAAGGAATCTGTATTAGAAAAACATGTTAAAATGGTCGAAAAGAAATTCATAAAAGGAAAAGCAGGGCAAGTGTGTTTCAAATTCAAACGAGGGAAATGCCCATATGGTAAAAGTTGTAAATACTCTCATGACCTTAGTTCAGAGTTGATAAGCACACAACCAACTAAAGAGGATCAAGAAGGACAAGGAAGTACTCGTAATCTTTTTGATTTTCATCACCCGTCTATGGCATGTCAGCCATTAGAACCCGAGTTGGAGGATGATGATAGTTATATGGCACAAGCAAAAAAGAAAAAACGATCAGGAATTAACGACACTTTAAAACCTCCTAAGAGAGCTTTCCAAACTCTGGAAAGACAAAGGGAATCAGAGAGACCTTGGACGATGAAAAACATGAAAAAGAAATGAGATTTTTTTTATTATTGTTTTTTTTTTGGTGATGATTAAATTTATATAAGAGACATGAAGTCAGATTCTGTGTTTATATTATGGTAGTCGGAATCTGCAAATTTGTTGCATACTAATGGTGAAAGGGAATCTGGGAGTTTATTTTTTATGCCCTCGAAATCAAAGATTCCGGGGCGTATAGTTTTTGCCCTGTCCGTCTGTTTGTCTGTCTGAGGCAAAAACTTAAACATTGGACATACCATAACTTTTGAATGGTAGGTGGTAGAGCGTTCATATTTCACACAAGGCCTTTTTATTGATACTCAACTTTTTGATATTGCGATGTTTACATTGACCTTTGACCTACTTTTCTAAAACTTGTACATTGGGCATAACTTTTGAATGGTGAGTGATAAGGCTATCATATTTCACATATGTATTCCTTGACACAAGACCTTTCTTTGATACCAAACTTTTTGACCCCTTGACCTTGACTTTGACCTACTTTTCAAAAACTTTAACATTGGGCGTAACTTTTTAACTGTAAGTGATAAGGCATTCATATTCCATTTTTAGCTCGCCTGGATGAAAAAGTCCGGAGAGCTAATGCCATACCCTCGGCGTCGTTGTCGTCCGTAGACAAAACTTTAACCTGGGCTATATCTCTTGAACTATGAGGGGTAGGGCTTTTCACATGTAGATACCTTGTGACGAGACCTTTCATTTGAGACCATGACCTTTGACCTAGTGACCTTGACCTTGGACTTTGACCTACTTTTCAAAAACTTTAACCTGGTTTCTGACAAAAACCAGTATAGGCGAGCTATGTTATCTTTGATTACCCTATGTTTGTATTCCATTGATACCAAAGTTTTTGACCTTGTGACATTTTAGCTTGCCTGGACGATTTCATTTGAGACCATGACCTTTGACGTAGACCTTGGACTTTGACCTACTTTTCATAAACTTTAACCTGGTTTCTGACAAAAACCTGTAAAGGCGAGCTATGTTGTCTTTGATTACCCTATATTTGTATTCCATTGATACCAAAGTTTTTGACCTTGTGACATTGACGTAGACCTTTGACCTATTTTTAGAAACTTGAACATTGGGCATAATTTTTAACAGTGAGTGATAGGGCTTTCATATTACACATATGTATTCTTTGTGACAAGGCCTTTCCATTGATACCAAAGTTTATTATCTTGTGACCTTGACTTTGACCTACATGTACTTTTCAAAGACTTTAACATTTGGCATAACTTTGAACGGTAAGCATCGTGATATGGCTTTCATATTTCAAATGTTTATTCCTTGTGACAAGGCCTTTCAGTATTATTTGATACCAAACTTTTTGACCTTGTGACCCTGACCTTTGATCGAATGAACAGAAAATGGTATTAATGCTGACAGAGATGCCAACGGGGCATTCATGTTGCATAAACACAGTTTTTATTGAATGTAAATTTTCATTTCAAAATTAGAACACTGACAAAATTATGAGGGGCCCACCAATATTATTTTTTCTAGTGAAAGTTGTGCTTTTTATTATACAATAGATATATAGAATACTTTAACTGAAATAAAGATAGCTGAAAAAAAAGTTTTGCTTACATCATCACTGTCGCATATCATGTGATATGAAAATGATATTGCTCGCATCTGATATTACAGTCAAGGTTTGGTTACACTTGACTGAAATATCAGATGCGAGCAAGAATGAGAGTGATTCAGAGAGAGAGAGAGATTAAACATGATTTGCATGTTATACAATGACAAATATGGATAATGACCATATCCCTGTATACAGCACAAAATCGATAATTCAAAAATCAGAAACCGAAGGCATACAAAATCAGGACAAAACAGGAACCAAAGCAAACAAACAAAAACCTCCACCATATGAAAAGAAGCGAACTCCCGATAGGGGAGTGAGACCAGGTGCCCAGGAAGAGTAAGCATCTCCTGCTTGCATGCAACACCCGTCGCTTCAATTCGGTAGAACTGTCACATCCGGTTACTTCCATTTTGGAAGATATAGAGTACAATCTTTGGTTGGATGGTTCAAATGGTCTATGACAGAATATCATCCACCATTCTTGAGAGTGGAACATCATAGTGTATGACGAGTTCCCCATATCGACCGTAGAACTTCCTCAGTGACGATGTTAGTCGGTCACAAAAATGTTATAAAATGATTGCTGTAGAAGGCCCTGGGGAAGAAAAGCTGTATTGCTTATCAGGTTACCTTCTCTAAATAAAGTATTTATTATTATTATTATTAATAAACCAAGTCTATTCTGGTCAATAATAGACGTATATTTGGAGAACACTTAAACAGAAATTTTTTATCTGTCCGTGCACCATATCATACATGTAACCTGTGGTGAGCATTGAGAAATGTCTGTTGAAGTGTTCTCCGAATACACGTCTATTCCTGACCAGAATAGATTACCATCATATAATTGATGATAATGGCCATATGATAGGCCTAAAGTAAATTCATATGAAGTAGATTTAAGCAGTTTTTACTTGATTTAATCATAAACGTATATCCAGACTATGGTTTAATCAAAGGGGATTCCTGTGGAACATATCATTTATGTATCACGTGATATGCTACAGTGATCATATACATATCGAATTCAAGTTGGTGGGTTTTTAGCTCACCTGTGCGAAGCTCAAGTGAGCTATTGTCATAGCGTGCCGTCCGTCGTCCGTCCGTCGTCGTCGTCGTCCGTCCGTCCGTCTGGCGTAAACTTTTAACATTTTCAACATCTCCTCTGCAACCGCTTCACAGAATTTCACGAAACTTCACAGGAAGCAAGTACTCAATACCCTCTACCAAGTTTGTGTTTTTCGAGCCGATCTGAAATCAAAGATGGCCGCCACAGGCTCTGATTGGCTGACACATTTTCGACATCTCCTCTGCAACCGCTGCACAGAATTTCATGAAACTTTACAGGAAGGAAGTACTAAAGGTTCTCTACCAAGTTTGTGTTTTTTGTGCCGATTGGTCAACAAATATGGCGGCCGAGGGCTGTGATTGGCTGACATATTTTCAACGTCTCCTCTGCAACCGCTGCACAGAATTTCACGAAACTTCACAGGAAGCAAGTACTCAATGCCCTCTACCAAGTTTGTGTTTTTTGAGCCGATCTGAAATCAAAGATGGCCGCCACAGGCTCTGATTGGCTGACACATTTTTGACATCTCCTCTGCAACCGCTGCACAGAATTTCATGAAACTTTACAGGAAGGAAGTACTAAAGGTTCTCTACCAAGTTTGTGTTTTTTGTGCCGATCGGTCAACAAATATGGCCGCCAAGGGCTGTGATTGGCTGACACATTTTCAGCATCTCCTCTGGAACTGATGCACAGAATTTCATGAAACTTTACAGGAAGGAGATACTCAAGGTCCTCTACCAAGTTTGTGTTTTTCGTGCCGATCGGTCAACAAATATGGCCGCCGAGGGCTGTGATTGGCTGACACATTTTTCGACATCTCCTCTGCAACCGCTGCACAGAATTTCATGAAACTTTACAGGAAGGAAGTACTCAAGGTCCCCTACCAAGTTTGTGTTTTTTGTGCCGATCGGTCAACAAATATGGTCGCCGAGGGCTCTGATTGGCTGATACATTTTCAACATCTCCTCTGATACCGCTGCACAGAATTTCATGAAACTTTACGGTAAGAAAGTACACAACGCTCTCTGATAATTTTGGCTTTTTCATGCCGATCGGTCAACAAATATGGCCGCTAAGGGCTCTGATTGGCTGATACATTTTTGACATCTCCTCTGCAACCACTGCACAGAATTTCATGAAACTTCACAGGAAGCAAGTACTCAAGGTCCTCATTCAAGTTTGTGTTTTTCCAGCCGATAGTTCAACAAATATGGCCGCCAAGGGCTCTTATTGGCTGACACATTACGACATCTCCTCTGCAACCGCTGCACAGAATTTCATGAAACTTTACAGGAAGGAAGTACTCAAGGTCCTCTACCAAATTTGTGTTTTTTGTGCCGATCGTTCAACAAATATGGCCGCCAAGGGCTCTGATTGGCTGACACATTTTGGACATCTCTGCAACTACTGCACAGAATTTCATGAAACTTTACAGGAAGGAAGTACTCAAGGTCCTCTACCAAGTTTGTGTTTTTCGTGCCGATCGGTCAACAAATATGACTGCCGAGGGCTCTGATTGGCTAACACATTTTCGACATCTCCTCTGAACCGCCGCACAGAATTTCATGAAACTTTACAGGAAGGAAGTATTCAAGGTCCTCCAACAAGTTTGTGTTTTTCCTGCTGATTGGTCAACAAACAGAGGGCTCTGATTGGCTAACACATTTTCAACATCTTCTCTGCAAAATAACCACTGCACAGAATTTCATGAAACTTTACAGGAAGAAAGTACTCAAGATCCTCTACCAAGATTGTGTATTTTGTGCTGATCGGTCAACAAATATGGCCGCCGAGGACTCTGATTGGCTGACACATTTTGGAAATCTCCTCTGCAACCATTGCACAGAATTTCACGAAACCTTGCAGCAAGCAAGTAATCAAGGTCCTCTGCCAAGTTTGTGTTTTTCTTGTCGATTGGTCAACAAATATGGATGTCAAGGGCTTTGATCTGTAGATTCGAAGTATTTTTGTGACTTTTAACCCTTTGTCTGCAACTCAGGTGAGCGATGTGGCCCCCTTGGGCCTCTTGTTTTTAAAAAGTAGGTCATACAGGGTCACAAGCTAAACAGTTTTGATATTCATTGAAGAAAATGCAGAAGTGAAATATGAAAGCCAATCAAAAGTTATGGCCAAGTAAATTAGGACAAACTGCAAGGTCAATGTGAAGGGGTCAAAATTTTGGTATCTACATGTATCATGGAAGGGTCTTGCCACAAGGAGTACACAAGTTAGATGTAACTGTATGTATATCACTTATCATTAAAAACATAGATATATGTATGTATACATGTATGGTTACATATGATATACATACATGATATATATACATACCCTATCACTTATCATTAAAAAGCTATTGCCGAGATTAAAGGTCAAACTGCAAGGTCGAGAGTTCAAACTTTTTGGTACCCACAGATAAATCTTGCTACAAGGAGTTGAAGAACTGCACATGTGAATTGAAATATGAAAGACGAATGAATGAGAAATGAAAAGATGTTTGTCTAAAACTCACAAAATGGTATGAACAGATTGATTCACAATGTCCGTTTATGTTTTGAAATATTAGGGAGAACATAGGCAAATTTATCAGTTGGAACAGATGAGTGTCTCCAACTTGTCCCTAGACAACAGAGCGCTAAGGCATTCCAGATTTTGAAAACATAAATGATTCTTACTGTAATGGTATTGCTCAATATCAGTGATCGAGTGTGATTTTGTTTTCCGAATTTGTACGCACAACTCTGACATAGAAATTTAACCCAGGGTGAAGTGTGCACGTGTGATAGTCAGCTGCAAGTGAAACATGAGGAGACTGTAGGTATCCTTTCCGTCTGTCTGTCTGTATGTCTTAATTAATAAGCTTGTCCCGACCATGATTCATCATCGCCTCTAAATAATATTTCACAGAATTGCTACCCAAGGACGTGACATTCATCATGACCTTCATTCAAGGTCACAGTACATGTGGATTTTTACTGCCTGCGTGGGTATGAATGATATTTCACAGAATTGTTTCCTAGGACGCAAAAATGTGCCATGACCTTGATACAAAGTCGTAGGTCAAGGTTTCAGTACATGTGGGTTGAAAAATCTTGTCTGGACCATTACTTTTCATTGTATGTATGGATCTGAATTATAATGATGTGCCATGACCTTCATACAAGGTCAAAGTGCATGAGGGTTGAAAAACCTTGTCCAACTCATTATTTTACTCTGCCTTCATAGATCTGAATTATATTTCACAGAATTGTTTCCTGGGACCCAAGGATTCGGTATGACTTTGATGCAAGGTCATAGGTCAACGGACAAGGTCACAGTTCTTTTGGATGAAAAAATCTTGACCTGACAAGAACTTTTCAATGCTTGGATTGATTTCAATCTTTCACTAATAAATAAGCTATCTATCAGAACCAAAGCTTATCTCGTTACATTGAACCAAGGTGAAGGTCAAGGTCACAGTACACTTGAATAATAAGATTTGAAGATGTGATACATATCAAGTTTATTTTCAATTTTGTTTGGAGTTTTCTAGGTAGATTTGCATGACTTCGATTTGTGTCGGTAGGGGACATATATCACTTGGAGATCAAAAGCTTGTTCATTCATGGTACCCTAAAAATTAGACTTTTCCACGAGTTTATTCTACTGTCCGACTATCAGTCATCACTTTGGGTGTAACAGCAAGAAAACTATGTATTGTGTATTGTAAAGCGTCAATATTTCTTTCAAAGATTTTATATAATGTGTAGTTAATACATGTACTTATTAAACTATTTGCGATTAAAATGAGATGAATATCCTGACGACAATCTCAACAGCACTCGCAATAGAGCAGAAAAATGAGCGTCGACGAACCCCTAGCACGCTAGAGGTGGGACCAGGGGGGGGGGGGGGGGAAGCATCCCCTGTTTGGCTAGCCACACCCGCCGTCGATGTTCACGCACGAAAATGAAAACAATATCTACAATACATGCACTGTCTGAGTCATGTCTCTATAGAAAGTTCTATGGCGACAATGTCAGGGGAAAACATTTACAACACTTACTAAAAGATACAGGTAAATTGAAATTAGCATAACATGGAAAGCACTAGCAACAGTATATGAATAACACTCAAGGCTTATATTTCATAAAATCGTTGCCTAAATTGAACCAAAGTAAAAGGGTAAAACCTTGTCTTGGCATACCTTCTTTCCATCGACATTGCTTTCAATGATATTTCACATAATCGTTGCCTAGTAAAGCCTTGAACAGATCTAGGTCATGGGTCAAAAGTCAAGGTCATAGTAAGTCTTGTCTGAACCATAGCCCCCCCCCCCCCCTCTCTCTCTCCTCCCTGCATTAATTTCAATAGCACTTCACCAATTGTTCCTAACGACTGAAGGGTGTGTCATGACCTTGAAACAATGTTATAGATGGGTACCTGTAAAGTGCGAAACGAAACAAAAACGAAACGAAACGAAACGAAACAAATCGAAACGAAACGAAACAAATCGAAACGAAACGAAACAAATCGAAACGAAACGAATCGAAACGAAACGAAACAAAACGAAACGAAACAGACCGAAACGAAACGAAACAGATCGAAACGAAACGAAACAAAACATAAAACTTAAAGATAATGAGAAAAAGAGGAAAAATCGCCGAAAACGAATGTTTCAAGACAAGATCTTATTGAAGGGTACCACTCTCCTCCTGCCGCCTCCCCCCTCCCCGTGGGGAAGGGGGGGTCTTCGGCGGTCAAGACAAATGTTTAAACTATAAAGTGTAAATTGGTGCAATTGTGAAGTTATTTGAGTTATTTCCTTTTTAAACCTTGAAAAAAAGAAATAGACCTGTTTAGATGAAAAACTAAGGTGAGCGAAGCGAGCCTGAAGTATTTGAAAAATGAATTGAAAATTGCGGCGAGCGAAGCGATCGGAAATTTTTTTAAAGGTATATACAGATGAATTTCGTGGTAATTTTTAAAATTGAGATTATCTACATGAACGCATAAGAGCAAGATTATTTATATTAATAGTAATTTCCTAATTTTTTTTTTGGTTACTGTTACCCTCCCAATCATCTGTCCCTCCTCTCGCCCCCTTCTTCCCTCCTCCCGCCCCCTTTCTCTCCCCTAACGTTGTCCCTGTCCACCCCCTCATTATTGCCTTCAACCGTTAGTTCTTGTGGCTAGAATCAAAGTTGACGATTAAAACATAATATATATTATACTGTATAAAGCACAACTGCATTTTAAAGGAGAGTGAATGGGATGAATAACCTCGTCATAGACGGAAAAATCATTATTTAGCAGGGAGGAGTCTAGCGCAGAGGAAACGGAACTGTTCCGTTATGTGTATTTGAAAATTTTATCAGAAAAATGAGAACAATTAAAAACTGGGGGGGGGGGGGGGGGGGGGGGCACATTTCGTTTGAAAAAGGATAAGATTTTTTTCCTGAAATGTGCCCCACCCCGTTTTATGATCTCATTACGGTGTCATAGCGCGGTTTTCTATCCCCTCCCTTTTATTCCTCTTAAATACATGAATGGCATTTGACATTTACTTTTTTAATTCTCAACTTTGACTCTTTCAAGAAACCCTCTCGGCACTAGTTACAAATGCAGAACTCTTGGATTAAGGCAATATTACATGCTGATCTTGTCTTGAAATATTCGTTTTCGGCGATTTTCCCTCTTTTTCTCATTTTCTTTTAAGTTTTTTATTTTGTTTCGTTTCGTTTCGATCGGTTTCGTTTCGTTTCGATCTGTTTCGTTTCGTTTTGTTTCGTTTCGTTTCGATCTGTTTCGTTTCGTTTCGATTTGTTTCGTTTCGTTTCGATTTGTTTCGTTTCGATTTGTTTCGTTTCGTTTCGTTTCGTTTTTGTTTCGTTTCGCACTTTACAGGGACCCGTTATAGATCCAAAGGTCAAGGTCAGAAATTTGCTAAAATCGCTGTATGCTTGTCCTTCATGGATTTTAATAACGTTGATTTCTGTAAAGTTTCATAATATATGTATTCCCTGCAACAGCTAAAGTTTGTTTTAACGGATCTCCCAAGCAAGAGATCAAAAGTGAAGGTCATTGTACAAAAAATATACGTGGGGCGTTCAAGTAAATAGTGTCGTATTTGATACTGCAATTTAAAACATTGTTCGCCCTACTTGATCACTTTGTTCTAATTAAAATACACGTAGTTAGGTATATCCAATTTTGATAATCAATACTGGATACTGCAAGTTTTTAATTGCCATAGAGAAATTGTCATCTGATCCAACATTCATCGGAAAGAGCCGCATCAAACCAAACTAGCGTGACATCTGATTTTGAAGTAAATTGTAAAGGACATACATGCATATAAAAGAGCCTCATCATGGAATCCCTTTGGATAATCGCATTAAGTAAGATTTTCCCCCTTTTTTCGAAAATATTTTCAAAAGATGCATGATTATGTAATTTTTAAAATACATTTTTTGTACATATATACATATGTCTATTGATATTTCAATCCTGTTCTTAAATCTTTTTTTTTTCAATTGTTTTCAGTTACAGTTTGGTGTTTTACTTTAGAGCCAGTCGGTAAGTTAAAACATGAAGGAAAATAAAATAATACAACTATACTACTGTTCGATCAGTCTCTACTGAAAAAATTACTGAAAAAATTACATGATTAAAATGAAATTACATTTTATTCTTAAAAGAAAGCAATCTATACTGCTGTCTGGCAAATTGCTGTACATTCCTTATTACATATATATTTGTATTTATTCCTGGAAATAAATACATGATAATATGTGTACAGATTTTTGTGTTATGGCGATGTCCGTACGGCGTCTGGTCCGTCGGTACAATATTATCTTGTCGGGGGCATAACTTATTTCCTTCTGCATTGGTTTGAATGATGTTTCACATAATTGTAGGTGTAGACTAGTGTGTAATGACATTGGTCCAAAGACAAAGGTCATGGGTAAACTTCGTCCGGATCATAACTTCTCTCCCTCTGTATGATTTTCGTAAATATTTTACAGGATTGTTGCATTTTTCCCAAGGGTGTGTCATGATCATGAATCAATGTCAAAGGTCAAGGTCACAGTATAGCCTCCATGATTAAATTCGTACAACGTCCTCCCGTCTCCATGGCCTGCAAAAGTATTGAACAAAATTGGCGCTTAGGACCCAAGAGAGTATCATGACCTTGGACCAAGTGCAAACGTCAAAGTGCATTACATGGGTAAAACCTTGTCCGGACCATAACTTCTATCCCTCTAAATGGATCACTTTGTTGCTTATGACCCATGCAATGATGTCTCATGTTCTTGAATCCAGATCAAAGGTCAAGGTCACAGTACACAACATGGAAAGAAACTTGTCCGGGTCTTATAACTCCTCCTATGCATGGTTTTCCAATATCTTTGAAAGAATTGTTGCCTAATACCTACAGATGTTCCATTACCTCAAACCAAGGTCATAGGTCAAGGTCACTGAATCAAAGTATTCTACCTGGACGAAAGCATGTACATGTGCGCCTTTGGGACCCATTTCTTCTTTCCCTCTGCATGAAATCTCAGATTATTTCTAAGAATTAATGTTTAATGCACAAGGATGTGCTATGACCTTGAATCAAGGTCAAAGTCGTTGTCTTCTTCATAGGTAATTCCTTGTCTGGTCCATTACTTTTTCCCTCTGCATGGATTTCAATTAAACACATGTATATCCCAGAATTCTTGCTTAGGACAGAATGATATGTCATATAACCTTAAAAAGGGTCATACATTGTATGTCAGAAGTCAATGTCATATTACAGTATATGGGTAAAACCTTGTCCGGGCCATAACGTCTTACCCTCTGCATGGCTTTTATATTTCACAGAATAGTTGCTTAGAACCAAAAGTATGTCATAACCTCAGACCAAGGTCACAGTTCAAATTTCGCTGCGTGGATGAAACCCTTCTAGGCAATCCTCCCCTCTGCATGGATTTCAACAGTATTTGACAAAATTGTTGCTTAGGGGCAAAGGATATGCCATGATCTTGAACTACGGTAAAAGGTAAAAGGTGAAGGTCACATGCACTACAAGGATGAAATATTTTCTTAACTAAAACTTCTTCCCATTCTGCGTTGATTTCAAAATTATTTAACAGCATTGTAGACTAAATGATCCAGTCGCTCCGCTGTCGCTGAAAGAGCGGAAGCGGAGAGACTGCATTACTTAGTCTAACAGCATTGCTGCTTATAGGACCAACTTTTGTGTTATTTTTGTATTATTGTTTTAGAATATGTCATATTTCACCTTAATATACTAGTATGCAGATTACCTGCACTACTTGCACATGTACAGCATTGGTGAGGAAAAAAATCCTCTCTTTAGGTCTTTATGTTCGACGGGGATACAATGCTACGTTAGCGTACGCTGTTCTTGTTCTTTCATATAACAACTATCTACTTTCGTTTTCAGATGGATCTTCATGCAATCAAACAGAAGGTCAGAAAATTACATATCTTAGGTCAAATACACCCCCCCCCCTTAAGTATGAAAATTTTATAGCGTATTTTGCAAGTATTACGGTCAGACGAGAAAATGTCAAGGTCGACATCCAACTTTCTCATCTCTGCATTATTAAAAGCCGAAGGGTCAAATTTTTGTGATTTTTTTTATTCTAAAGTCTACATCGAATATCTTCAATTTTGGTTTTGATATTAACCTTTTTCAGATTGTTACGAACCTTGTAGCTGTGAATTCGCTGACAACATAAATAGATGGTGTGACGCGTCAGTCGTCGAAAAGATAGAAAAGGAACTTCCCCAACGATTGGAGAACCTAACAAAGGCATTACAGTTAGAAACCAGAAACCTCACCAGCGCTAAACTGAAGAAAATTAGTGCAGCAGATCCTCGGCCGTCGGCAAAAGCAGTGGGAGCAGTTGGCGCCATTCTGCTGACCATATTTTTTGGCGGGATGCTGGCTATGGACTATGTATTCCTGAGCGGTCTAGCCAAGTCTGTGTTCAAAGCATGTTGTATAGCATTGCAGGCATTGAGCAATAAAATACGAGGGACAGGTTCAAAATAACCTAACATAAATTACGTAATTGCATTTTATAAGGGGGGGGGGGTGTATGATTTTCATAAAAAGAAAATACAAATATCAAGAAAACAAGCAGTTAAGTCGATGTCCCTCCAGCTCAATGCATGTCATCACATAATGGATGAACTAATAGGAATATTATTTTCTTTTTCTTATTTCTGTCATGATATTTATTTTATACTCTAAAGTTTATATATCATAGGAGTAAAATTAGTTACATGTAAATGAACCAAAAGAAAGATTATTCGAAGCAATATACATATATAGTTACAGTTATAGGTACCAGGTTCCTGTTGTATATTTGTGATATTACATTTCCTGTATTTATTATAAATAAAGGAATACTTTTAACCTTTACTTACTTTTAATTGTTCTTTATCATTTATACCATCCACGTAATCCCCGACATACAACAGATATGGTCACAGTGAACTTATTTACAGCCAAACCATTGGGGCAAAAATAGTTCAGAGGCAAGACCAAAAGTTTTGACCTACAAAAATGTACCATAACGTTTGAATGCTATGTGACAGGAATTTTACATTTCACATGTGCATTCCCCATGGGTACAACAATTTTTGACCTAGTGACCTTGACCTTGAAATGTGTCCTGCTTTTCAAAAACTCCAACCTTGGCCATGTAACTCTTGATTGGTAATTCCAAACTGTGTCAACAAAACCTTGTGACCTTGACTTTAGAATATGTACATTGTACCATTTTTTAACCTTGTGACCTTGACTTTATAATATGTACTCTCGAAAAAAAAATATCTATAGGTGATAGGACTTTCGTGATTTTGTTATGACAAGACCTTGTTGACACTGAAAATATTGACCTCGGAGTTTGACTTACATAACAGAAAAAAAAAACGTTTACGTGTATCTTTTATTTAAAAGCACATCTTTATATTCATTGCGTAAATCCTAACCATACCAATCAGTGGAGAGTCATCGAACCTTCCAGTTGTGAGAGGTTTATAATTTATGTAGGAATGGTTTTCGGATAATATTTGAGTGTGTTTTCCACAGATCAACATGAAACTGTCTAGGAACAACAATGTAAGCCCTTATGGGGTCCAAAGGTCAAGGTTATACGTGACTTTGATGATTGAAAATGGTTTCCAGTGTATTACTGAGTGTGTATTACACCTATTGACTTGAGACTAGCCAGAGATGCTTCCCTGGAATCAATGATTTTGTGGTCAAATTTCAAGGGTCAAGGTCATATGGATGAAAATGATTCCCATTTAATAATGTAGTTTGTATTGCACCGATGGACATTGGACTTGTCAGAAATGTTACCCTTAAGTAAAGGAAGCACTCTGTTGATATTTTGGTCACATGTCAAGTTCACTGGACTTTGCGGATAATTGAAAATGGTTCCTAGTGGTGTACCAATTATCCTGCGCTAATAATCGCTGCCGATAATCGATTACGACTCAATAATCGATTATTTAGCGATGTGAGTTAAAGAACAATTTTTATGAAAAAAAAATCAAGTTGAGGTGTAATATTTCAGAAATGTTGCCTTTATAGAGTCAAGATATAAGCATATCATATCCTGAAGTCCAAAAGCAGGCGTGTAGCCAGGCGTAAGCAAATACACAGGTGCTGCAACCCGGCCACATCGATTTGCATTTATAAAATAAAAACCTGAAAAAAATGTGTACAAAGGGTAATTTTATCGCAGAAAACAGCCCTCTAAATGTGTAACTTGAGGGCTTCACCCCTCCCCTTTACTGAATTATAGTTCCCCTCAAGAGCTTCTCTGGATTTATTTAAGGGGCTTCAAGATGGTCCCCTGAAATCCTACTTGAAAGTAGTACCCTAGCTACGCGTCTGCTGAAAGGTCAATGTCATGAGATAAATTGTTAATGTACAGATCATCATGAAACTAACAAGAATTGTCCCCGTGAGTCAAAGGTGTGACTTTTAGTATATATAAATTTTATATTTTATTATGAGTCAAGGATGCACCCTTTTGATTTGGGGGTTTAAAGGTAAAAGAGAAAGGCCATACGACTTTGATGAATGAAAATGTTTTCATATCACAGCGGAATGCCGTTTTGAATTCTGCCTCAGAATTTGTTCATTTTAAAAGAATCATGTTGCGGAAAATTTGATATACAGTTGAATCTTCAAGATCGATATACTAAGCTGAACATTTGAAAAAAGATGTATAGATATACTGTTATAACATAGTAATAATACTAGAGCATGTGACCATATTTCGCCGTATTTTTCGCACAATTCTTTAAAAATCTCAAAACTTTGAGGCCAATTCAATAATTTCTTTTGCTAGAAGTTAATTTAACTCCATTCTCGATTGAAAATCTGCAAAAAGAATTTATTTTACGCAGAGCATTGTTTCCTTATAAAACGTCAAAATATTTCGTTTCCATGTTTTCGGGGGTGACCATATTTCGCCGTTTTTGTTGATATGTATCATATTTACACACATTTTCAGGAAATGTTTCGTCACCACTACTTCTATGAAATCATGCCAAATAAATGTTTTCTTTTTCTTTTCTTTTCTTTTTTTTTTTTTTTTTGGTTTTTATAAGAATTTCGGATGTTTACGTCTAAAATTTGGTGTTTTCGTTAAATTTTCCCCATTTTGTGGTATTTTTTGTCAAAATTGAGTGCAGGATATATCACAATCTATCAAAAAATGACTACTACCACAGGGATTTATCACGCTAATACCGTTTGCAGTATGTGTTATAACATATATATATATAGTAAATACAGCAACCGTTATTAGCGTGATAAATCCCTGTGACTACTACGGTCATATTTGAAAGGATATAGAAAAATAAACTTGACGAACATTTCCGATAACCAGTGAGAAGCAGTAAACTATGAAACGGCGAAATATGGTCACCGGCGAAATATGGTTCCTCGCTCTACACGTCTGCTGAAAGGTAAATGTCATGAGATGAATTGTTAATGTACAGATCATCTCGAAACTAACAAGAATTGTCCCCGTGAGTCAAAGGTGTGACTTTTAGTATATATAAATTTTATATTTTATTATGAGTCAAGGATGCACCCTTTTGATTTGGGGGTTTAAAGGTCAAAGAGCAAGGTCATAGGACTTTGATGAATGAAAATGTAACGGAATGCCGTTTTGAATTCTGCCTCAGATTGTTCATTTTAAAGCGGAAAATTTGTGTACAGTTGAATCTTCAAGATCGATATATACTAAGCTGAATATTTGAAAAAGACGTATAGATATACATAGTAATAATACTACATGTTTAAATATTTAAAGCTATTCATTTTTTTTTTTTGTAAAATCTGTACTGTACTGTTAATTCAGTGTATTCTGAAAAAGAAAAACAAAGAATAAACAAAACAAGAAGAAAAAGATACAATAAATACGAAATAACTTGAAGAAGAACAACAACAAAAATCTACCCTTCAAAAAAAAAAAAAAAAAAAAAAAAAAAAAGAAAGATTTCTTGGAAAATTTATCTCCCCTCAGTACAAGATTGACAAGGAGCAAAACGGAAGTAGGTGGCGAAGTTTGGCAATGACGTGAGGTCGGAGAAATCAATGTTTACATTCTGCAGTTCGTTTCAAGAGCATTCTTTGAACGAAAGAATCCACTAGACATGGCAGAATGCGATGACTTTGGTCCATTGGAGTCGGCAGAAATTCCATTAAGTGGTAAATTCTCTTTCTATGGTGGTGCTATTTAGCTCGAGTTTGCTCTTCATAATGTGTTTTTACTGTTTTAGTTTATAATTTGTTGTTATGTTGTATCTGGACCTGGGTGACATTCTGCCTACATAAACGATAAGGTCGGTGCTTAATAGCAGACATATCCAAGTAACATGCTTGGAAAATTTGTAAGTATGTATCAAACACAGGCACCTGTCCCATTCACAGGCACCAGATTCCTAGAAAGAAAAATTAAAATCCTATCTTGAATGCCCATTTCTCTTCTCTTTACCTTTCTCTAAGGCACTACAGCTTCCATGTTTTAAACTGAGTTGAAACCAACACTTTACCGTTAGCGGCAAGGATGACAACTCAAACTAACAGTACTGCGCGTGCTAAGAATAGCGTAAAGTGTAGGTTTCGACTCCATTTCAGGCATTTGGATTAATTGCGGCTAAATGCACGAATAATCAGTGATACTGTAAAACGAGAATATTTAGCGCTCGATTTATTTTAGCGCTATTAGCACAAAGGCACTAAATTAAGTAGTGCGCTAAAATTTTCAGATGCAACATCAAATTTCAATAAGAAAGTATTTGACATTTTATTCATAGTGCATTACACCATGTCCACGGCATGGTCTATCCGGCAACGCTTGTTGTGTTTATAGCTAATTAGATAATCGGATTATAATTAACGCTAGTGCTTGGGTAGATAATGATAGTACACGAGCCATGATTAACATGTACATTTGTACTGGGTAGATCATGATTGTCTACGTGTCGTAATAACCAATCATGAAATATAAATAAGAGTCGTACGAGATTATTCTTTAACCCCCCCAAAAAAAACTGAAGTTGTATTTAATCGGAACAAATTTTCATTCCAACCAATCAGATAAAAAATTGTAATCGTACGTAAATGCAGGAATAGACGTTCATATGTATTATTTCTAACGAGAAGATTTCTCTCTCGCAGATATTTAGATGGCGTAACATTTGTGTGAAAACACAGTACGGTACATATACGGTAAAAAGGAGATCTATGAAGAAAAGTTTACAAACATAAATACAAGCATACGAATAGGAAATTTAATTGTCCAAGACACGTGCCGGCAAGTACATGTCGTCAATGCCTCTATGTATATCGCTGTGAACATGTACTTTAAGATGTGCAGTCTTTAAAAGGATTTATTTACACAACGTGAATAAAATCGGGATGTTAGCGCCGTTGCCGTAAAATGATTCGTAACGCCAAGTTGAAAAATTGGGACGATATACATTAATCCATGTTACAGAACAGTGTTATTTTCTTTCTTCACTTTTATTAGAATTGATAATTATTTCGAATTACCAATGATCGTCCAAACATGAGACACGACGGATATTTTTTGTCTGACGTTACAAAAAAACCGATTCATCGACGGCAATATGCTACCGGCGATGTCTGAGAAACAAAGTCATAAAGTCACTGTGCGCTAATTTTATTGACCAGATGGTGTCAATGCGCTAAATTAAGTTTGCGCCAAAAGGTTTTTATCCCTCGTTGCGCTAAAATATGTTTGCGCTAAATATTCTCGTTTTACAGTAAGTAGGTTTGAAGAAAAATATCTGTAGAAAATACTGATATGCAGTTTTATACAGAAATCCTTTTGAAACTTACAATATTGAGGGGGTAAAGAGGGGGGATGGTGTTTATAAACATGGAAGCTGTCCTGCCTTAAAGAGAAAGTAAAGAGAAGAGAAACAGGTGTTGAAGACTGAGGTTTAATTTTTAGGAATCTGGTTACTGTGGTCCCACTATGTGAGATGTTAGACTAAATAATCCAGTCTCTCTTTGCTGCCGCTACAGTACCGGTAACCCCTTTCTACTTTTCAAGTTCCCTCTGTATTATATTGTCTGCTTTTTAGTAAAGACATGAAGTGTATGACAGAATGGGTCTGCTTGAAACAGTGTTAAAACTTTTCAATTTTTTGTTGAGACGATAAAACATAAAGCAAGTCTAATAGACGATTTTCACATTTATAAAAGTAAAGGTAGGGGCTTATACATGTAGTCTCATTCGGCTGAGCCTCACTCAACTTCTACAATAATATTACCTCCCTGTCGATACCTGTACAATCCAGTGCATTCTCAACTCCCTTGGCAATTTGTAGTTGTTTGCTTATCATTTCAAGGGTACCATTTCTTTTCTACTTACTCAAAAATTAACAATGGATGTAGAATTTGCTCAAACTAGTCCTTATTCCAAAGACATAGAGAGACAATCATTCGCTCTTTGAATTATGGCGGCTGCCATAACTTATTTTGGCAGACGTATCACTGCGAAACCTTTCGACTTAGGAAATATAGTGTGGTGATTGATTGTTTTTAGACCCTTGGAAGTTTACTCTTGGGTGGAGAGAGTGCAATCTAATGTAGAGTAACTTGCCCAAGATTACAATGATTTTGCAATGACTGGCGACAGCCATGACCTATGGGTTCGCAGTCCACCGCGCTAGCCATTACGCTAACAGCACTAAGACATTACCACAGTAAATTGAATTTTATATAGGCCAAGACACGATGTGACAACATTTGACCTAAATTTTACTGGGAAGTCGAAACAGATCTGTGACTTCAAAAGTTGTGATGTCCAGTCTTGGAGATTACATGTCAGTTTTTTTTCCCCCCAAATAATTATGGCGATATTCGGCCCTATTCCCCCCTCCCTGGAGTATATATTTTTCCCCTTCTGTCAGAGAAATTCTCTCCATATAAAAGACTTTTTCTTTGGCTAAAAAATGTTTTAAAAAAGTGTGTAAAATTCAACAAAATCAGAATCCAAATAGTATAATATGGTCCCTTTAATGTATCTGTTTGAACTTAAAGCCGTTCAAAATATATTGATGCTATCTAATACAGTTTTAGCAAGAATTTTGATCTATTCAAAAATTCCCCTTATGAGTAGTTCTCACGCATATTTTCCCCCATGTATCGGCCCTGACCCCCTTCCCCCAAAAGTGAGAATAAACACTGCATGTATTAGTCAAGTTAGTTACAGCTGTAACGGAGAAGTGATATTTTTCCGTGTCTTCTCTCTTACAACTGATTCGTGCATATTTCTAGTCTGAGAATCAACTAATATACATGTAGGTCATTCCTCTATGGCTCTTTCAATGAATTTTTGATAATGTAGTTTTGTTCAAAGGATCCCGGACCTTAAGGAAAGGCTATAAAAATTGGTTTTCAAAATTTTCACAATTTATTGAACTGACCTTATATATTGTTTGAACTATGTATAAACAACAAGTTTCTTATTCCTTTCTGTTAAGATATTGCCCAAAATGCTGGCAAAATCAACTAAAATCTACCCACCCTTCGCCAGCTTTGGTTGTACTATGCACAAAAACTCAGGTAGTCTGATGGATTTTTTTTCATGGCATTAGGCATGGACGCATGTCAGAATGGCTAATTCAGAAAAATGACAGACACATACTTATTTGACAAATTCTCCCTCAGATGGAATTAGCCATTCTAATTTGCCCTCATGTTCAAATCAGAGAAAACTCACAAAAAAGAAGCATCAAAAGTATACAGATGAACATAAAGCCACACCTCTAATATCACGCAACCGACAGTAGCGATTCATTAGCATATATTGATTTTTACCGGATTGGTTGTGTTCACAAAATATGTGACAATTTGATAAATTAGACATCACACATTTGTTTGATCTCTCTCATGCATATGTGTTGAGAAAACAATACTCAAGGCTGGAATTGATGGCGATTTATCCGGATTTGATAAATTAGACATCACACATAGTATCATCTTTGAATACAAGTGAAACGTTGATAGTCATTTAATACATGAATGGTCAATTTTTCATTATATGTAAAAAGTCATACGAATGACATTGAATTCTTCGATTTATGAGTGATAAAAAAAAGGGGCCTTGAGGTCCGGGATCCTTTGGACTTGGACCTGTTTTTAGCTCACCTCGATGAAGTTGTGTGAGCTTATGCTACATGTACCCCCATCTCCCCATCTGCTCCCTTGTCTGGTTAAGAGGTTTGGGGAAGCTCATTATTTGACAAAGTACTAATGCTACATTTTCAAGCCCTATTCTTCAAATTTTCCATGAGGTGTGAAATTGGGAAAAATTGGTCAACAAATTGGGATTTGGGAAAAAAAGATATATGTACCTATTATCACTGACAAAATCCAGCAATACTGTCTTAGTAGCCTTTTTGGAAGATTAAACATCTGCAAGGAATTAACACATCTTACCAAATGATGCATACATGAAATGTAGCAAATGATGTGTAAAACTCTTTGAAATTTCTTTCAGACAATGTTGCAGAGTTAAAGAAGAGGATATCAGAATTAGAGGAGCATAATAAAAAGGCAGAAGTAGACTTTGGACAAAAGAGAGCAAGATTTAAGGAAATTTTCTTACAGAAAGAAGGTTTGAGATTAATTGAAATAGAATTTTAACGTTCTGTAAGATTGGTAAAGAGTTTATCGCAACATGATTGGAGCAGTGAACATGGAAGTATTAAAATGTGTATATTTTGTTCTCCAATGTACTTATTTATTATGTAGGCAGGGAAATTCAAATTGGAAGTTGGGATGAACTATCTATATGTTTTCTGGTACAAATATAAGTTAAGTAAAAACTTTCATGTCTGCTTTGATGTTACTTTCACAAATTGTAAAGAAAGTAAGATATTAGCTTGTACAATGTGTTTTGAGACATTCTGAGCCTTTACATACATAGATTACAGTGCATTTTGTACCAGGAAGTAAACTATATGTACTTGAAGCATTTATCTCTTTCAGCTTATGTTTTCAGAGCGAACTTAATGCCAAAAAGAAATGCTCCTGAAATGAATTATAATTAATTTACAGCAGATATACATCAAAATTTCAATAACTTTCAAAATATATTGAAACTTTGAAACAAAATAAACTTTTAGATGAGCTTAAAGTTGAAAAGGAGAAGAGGAAGGCATCAGAAGAAAAGGTAGCAGAAATAGAATCTCAGCTGAAGAATGTACAAGGGGAGCTGGATAGTATCAAAGCTGCCGTAGCTTACTCTGAGTCCAATAAACATGATGAGATGGAAAAACTGAAACGGCATTATGAACAAGAAATAGCCAGTCTAAATCAATTAATGAAAGGTATATTCTGGTATCTGTTGTTTATGGTTATTTCATTTGGTTGTATCTTTCATTCCTTTGTTCATATAGGACAAGGAGCTGTGATGAATGTTCCTTTGTTTATATAATGTATCAAGAATCTTTGTCACTTATTTGAACTACTGGTACAAAAAATGTTTATGTAGTTTTTATTTTGTCTTGAACTATAATTACTTTAATGGAATCACAGCAATTGGTTTGCCATTGATGGCAAGGCATAATTTCTAATTGTTTTCATTTGACATTGAAATGATGAAGTACCTGTAAGTAGGGAAGAGTTTCACGTGTACGTGTACCGGTAGTTCCAAAATTAAAAAAAAAAGTATCTTTATTATACCCCCCGCAAACAAAGTTGGGGGGGGGGGGGGTATATACATGTAGGATACACCCTGTCCTTCCATCTGTCCGTCCAGTTAAGAAGTTCTTAAAACAGATAACTCTTCAAGTATAAGTGATAGGGCTTTCATATTTCATACATACATTCACAATACTTAAGTACTTTATGATGATACCTAGACATTTGACCTTGACCTTGAACTCTGACCTTATAGTTATATTTTGGTTAAGAAGTTATTGAAGGGAATATCTCTTCAAGTATAAGTGATAAGGCTTTCATATACCATACATACATTCACCATAACAGGTGCTACATTTTGATTTTGATTTGACCTTATTGTCCTTGACTTTGAACTTTGACCTTATTGTAATATTTTGGTTAAGAAGTTCTTAAATTGAATATCTCTTCAAGTATAAGTGATAAGGCTTTCATATACACATTCATCATAACAAGTATTACTAAATAATTACTCCAAGACATTTGACCCTGTGACCTGGACCTTTGACCTACTTTTAAACTATAAAGGGTACGGCTTTGATATTTCACATATATATTCCTCATGACGAAAGCTTTAATTTGATATCATGACTTTTGACATAATGACCTTGACCTTTGACCTACCATACTTTTGAATTATAAGGGGTAGGGCTTTGATATTTCATATATATTCCTCATGATGAAAGCTTTAAGTTGATACAATGACTTTTGACCTAGTGACCTCGATCTTGACCTTTGAACTACTTTCTAATTATAAGAGATAGGGCTTTGATATTTCACATATAGATTCCTCATTACATGTAAATTCCTCATGACCAGAACTTTCATTTGATATCATGACTTTTGACCTAGTGACCTTGACCTTGACCTACTTTTAAACTACATGTATAAGGGGTTTAGCTTTGATATTTCACATGTAAATTCATCATGACCAGAGCTTTCAATTGATACTTTGACTTTTGATCTAGTGACCTTGACCTTTAACCTACTTTTAAACTATAAGGGTAGGGCTTTGAAATTTTACATATAGATTCCTTATGACCAGATGTTTTTGTGTTATGTCATAAATGAATTCATTTAGAGAAAAAAGTCCCTAGGGGGTAATAATTTGTCACTTTAAGAGCAGTTCTAGTTCAATTGACTGGATTGGTTTGATGACTGTTAAAAAAAACTGGCATTACATATGTCTTATCTAAGGATTTTCATCCCTGATTATTCCCTTGACATATATTCACTTTTTGTGTTTACAGAAGTTGGTGATGAGGCCTCTAGATCAACAGCTTTACAGTATCAGACAGAAAGAGTCAAATTACAGAAACTGAATGAAAAATATGAGGAAGAAGTTAACGAACTAAGGAACAAACTGGGTCATGATAGGCATGATAAGCTAGGTCAAGACAGGTATGAGAAACTAGGTCAAGACAGGTATGAGAAACTAGGTCAAGACAGGTGCGAAAACACCATTACTGGTAATTTGATCTTTAAGGGATTCTTTGTTGGGAAAAATTAATTAAACCACGAAATGAAATCATTGTTCTTTTTTTAGAAAAAGCACTGCAATATTTTCAATTTTTTTCTAGTCATATACAGCACATGTGTTATTTAGGTACTACACATTTTCAGGGACGGAATTTTGTCATCATTAGCCAAACAAATCAAGCAGATGGCTCCAGGTGTGGGAGGGTCCAACTCAAGTCTAAATCAGGAACATGAAAATCTTGAAGACAGTATGAAAAAGGTATTTGCACCTCTTTCCATTCCCTTTCTGTCTAAAACATGTAATGTGATAAATGATTTGTGCCATATCAGTTTAGAGAATGAAACTCAAACACAAAAAAAGCAAAATTAGAATCCAAAATTAACAATCAATACTGTATACGTGGAGATTTTCACACGGGGGTAACTTTCACGTACTTCATAAACAAGGGATTTCACGGAAAATTTTCCCTTGGGGAAATATCCCTGCTGCATTCTTACAAAGACAGAGGCGTTTGTTTCCTCTAAGCATATTTCCCCTAAGCAGAACATCTTGATGTTATAATTGCGAAATTCTTGACATTGTTAAGCAAAAATAACCACATTTACAGTATGCTTATAAATTCTTGAACAAAATAAAACAAAACAAAGATAGTGAGGAATCCCTAACAGTGAAGACGGTTGGATGTTTTCTCATGAGACAAGAATAAGCAGACAAACAGACAGAGACAAAAGTACCACACCATAGAAACATGAAAAACAATGCTATGTTAATGAACATTCTCCACAGAGTCCATTGTAAGAACAGAGTGTATTATAGGTGGCACCAGTCATAGATGGCACCACTCAAACATGGCGCTGTATTAATTTAAGAGAAATATGTTGATATATGCCATGAAGCATGCTATGGAGAGCAGATACTTGAAGAACAAAGGAAAGTTTTGTCATTTCTACTTACATATATCTTTTATTTTCGTTTATTCAGGCTCAGGCTGATGCAGAAATGCTGAAATCAGTTGTTGTACCACTAGAGGAGGAAATAAGTACACTGAAATACCAGCTACAGTGTGCTCAGGAGAAGATTCAGGAGTTAAAGGGGGAGGAGGGTAGGGACCCTTCACCTGGTCAACGTCACATGACCCCAGAGACCCAATCATTGCCAGACTTAGACCAGGCCAGGGATCCTGAAGAGAGGGTCTGTATATTTATCTTCCATAGCTACATACAAATTTCATGGGCAAAGGTACTTTAATGAAAAATGTTTAACTTATTTAAAAAAAATCAGTTTTGCATTATTGGAAATTTTTTAAACATCTAATTTATTCTACATTTCATAATATACCTTTGGGTATACAGCATCAACAATGTAAGATTGATTGCAAAATTTAATTCATGTATTTTCAACCTTCAGTTACATGTACTGTTCTGTAGCAAGTTATAAATATTTGGTTGATTTATTAAGGGAATGCAAATGTATTATCATATAAATGTTTTATTTATAATAAGAAAAGAAATTTCAATAGAAGTTACGTACTGCACTATTGTAATATACTTTTGCAGTGTTTCATAGATTTGTTAATGGAACTTGAAACTGAAGCTTTTCATACAATTACATGTATCTAGATCAAAGAATTACTGAAGTACCTACAGACAGAGAAGGCGTCCAGGAAGGATCTAGAAATGTATGTAGCCGTACTAACTACACAGAAAAATATACTCCAAGACGAGGCTGATAAAAACAAAGGAGATCTAGATGAAGGTTGGTACTAGCTTGGAAATTTTGTATACAGGTTTGATTGAAAATACCTTAGATTTATGTGTTCTTGTATAGGGATCTCATTGTTATAACTTATTTGCATATGAAAAAAAAAATACACACGTACTCCAAAAGTAAGGATTAATTATATATTTCCTATATCAAGGAGAAACTGCCTTCTTGCATGCTGTCAAGCTATGTAATTTTCACTTTTTTGCCGGCTGATTTAGGACATTTATACCCTGCTCAAAATAATTAAAGGATCACTTTTACCTTGTAATATTATGGTACATAGAATGAAATATTATTTGGAATCAGCCAGACTATCTTATCGTGTCTATCCATGTGTTATGGTCCATCTGTGCGATACAGACACAGGTAAATAAGAAATGACCGTTAAATTTCTCTAAATGCATGTTTGACCATTACATACAATAAGCAACTGCAAATATCTGATATATGTAAATAAAAACCTTGCTTTCTTATTTTTTTTGGCAGTGTAGTTATATAGGAACAGAAATAAATTTGTGATCTAAATTGAATTGGCAGATATGCAGAGAGTTAAATTTAAGACTGGGTTAATCAGAAGATTTTCAAATGTATAAACTTTTCTTAGAAGTTGATTAGGAAAAAAATGTATAGTAAAAATTACAAATTAACAAATAATTTCAGTATGTGCTATTCTGGAAGAGGAGAAGAAAGCTCATGAGGACCTTAGACAGACTTGGCAGATGGCAAACGATCAATTCTTAGAATCTCAGCGACTGATGATGATGGACTTGCAAAGGATGGAGTCAGTGTTGTCTGCAGAACAACAGAGACAAATAGCAGGTACTGATGGGAAACATAAAGGGGGAGGGAGGAGGGGGTGTAGAATAAGGCTTCATGTTTAAATTCCTAAAATATCGACGACTGATGATGATGGACCTACAAAGGATGGAGTCGGTGTTGTCTGCAGAACAACAGAGACAAATAGCAGATACTGATGGGAAACATAAAGGGGGAGGGGAGGGAGGGGATGTTTAGAAGAAGGCTTAAAATTAAATTCCTAAAATATCAATGACTGATGATGATGGACTTACAATGGATGGAATCGGTGTTGTCTGCAGAACAACAGAGACAAATAGCAGATACTGATGGGAAACATAAAGGGAGGGGGAGGCAAGGCAGAGAACGCGAAACTTTGTGACGGATTACTGGTCATTCGGACCAGTAATATGTTAAAGATTACTGGTCCGATCCAATGATTACCAGTCCGAAGAATTTTTACCTTTTTTTCTCAATCAGTGATCGGGAAGGCAAATTTGCTAACCTTCCACTTACACTTCACTGGGCCATCTTTCTTTATGACAGGGCCTTTCCAAAAATGATAAATTTTCGAAATGCTTTGAAGACCATGTATGTACGATAAATAAGACGTTAGCACATGTTTTTGTCGTGAAATTCCCAATTTTATCATTTCCAATGAGTAATCCAAAGTGCACATGACCAAATTTTCAGCCACCATCCTGTATTTTTCAAATCGTGTCCACGTATAGACAGCTATGTTATCATTTAAGCTTTGGTGATATTAGGGATTAGGGAAGAGGAGGGGGGGGGGGGCTGCAATTGACATTTCTGTACAAATTTTATTACTTCAATGTGTACCCATTGACTGGCCACTTAAAATGATAATTTTACGGACGAACGCATACACAAGTACATGTACCTTAACGTATATCAGATACGTAAGTGGACGTTGGAGATTTAAATCTCAGGCGCAGAACGAGGATAAGAAAGAATGTCTAAAGAAAAATCAATATATTGTATCATAATAGCAAGGACTTATACACAGTTTATAAGTCTTTGATAATAGCATATTGTCAATGAACAGAAGAATTTTGTGCTTCTGACTGGCCATGTACAGAGAGCTGTGATCCACATGTTACTGTCACCAGGTATTAATCTACGTTACAACGTAAATTTACACGAGTACAGGACTTTAAAAATGGACACCGTAGAAAAATGTGCACAAGGGAGCATGAGCAGCCGATCTTATGGGCCTTTTTGATCAGAATAGGACTATTATATGTCGCAAGGCGCGTGGCCTTCCCAATCACTGGATCAATAAAGCATTTTAAACACTCAATGACCACATGAGTTGACCTATTATCTTCGTAAAAAAGAAAGTGAAACAGTTGAAAAATTGATACTGACATGGAACGTTTTAAATTAAGACTTTTTAAAACTACTTATTGAGAAAATATTTCTGGTCATTTGGACCGACAATTACAACATTTTCATCGGTCCGAGCAGATTTTTACCGGTCATGTCCGTCGGACCGACGTGGTTTCGGTTTCACTGGCAAGGGTGTGCATGTGTGTAATTGGACTTAAATGTCACATGTATGTTGAATGGTTGAAAATGTTACAGGGATGTAAGCTACATTTATGATTGAATAGTTGGAATTTATTGAAGAGAGAAGATTGACTGTAGGTTGCATTGAAAATGAGGGAGAATTTATGGAAGATTTTGAGGTGCAAAGTGTAGACTAGGGACGGACTTTTAAAAGACATATATGAAATCTTTGTCAACAGAAAATTTAGGTGTTTAGGTTAGGTAGGGGACGCTTGTTAGATTTAAGTCTGACAAGAAATAAAAAAGAACATTATGATACAGGTAAATTATAGCAAGTAGAGAAATATTTACCAAATAAGTATATGAAGATGATTTTGTAGATAAGTGATAGGAAGGATTAAAAAAGAGAAGACCATGATTGAAAACAATGTTTCTTTAATTTATGCAGCACTAGAGTCAAATACTTTAGACTCTTTGAATGAATCTGTTTGGAACTGACAAGTACTTACAATTGCATGTTTTTATTACTTTTAAGAGCTTCTTCTACACAAAGCAGTACTAAATTCTGAAGTTCTCCTGAAGCTTTTCTTCAAATAACAATTTGTTTGATTATTTGCTTTCCACTTGACCATATTGCTCAGTTTTCCCCATACCTTTGTTGGTAAATGTTAGCATGGCTTTTACAAACAGAAATGCAGAAGAAAGACCAAGAAAGAGACGCTCAGGAGAAAAAAGTCAAAGACCTGGAGGAGATGAGGCTGAAGCAACAGAGAGATCAGGAGGAAAGGAGGAAACAAGGTATACACATCAAATATCAACGTTAGACAAATCAAACAATATCAGGATTCCTCACATGTGTTTGAACCACACCTGTTAGCTGCAAGTTGATGATTTCTTTCAAAGTTCTCTCAAAACTTTTACATGTATTTTGTACCCCAAAAGGAGATTGTAAATGTAGAGCAATATTCTGTGTTAAATACCAAAATATTTAATACCTTGTACAGTACTTATCTTACTTCGATATTTGATCTGATGTGTACATGAAATGAATGAAGGCTTGCCTATATCAACATGGAGTAGATGTAAAAAAGGTAATTTGAAAAATTCCTTTGCTTCAATCTTCTGTCTTTGAAACTTGTTACATTTTGTGATTGCTTTATCATTCCACTTTCCTGCTTTATCACTACATTATACATGTATATACATTTACATGAACAATCCTGCAGATCTTTTATAGCATGTATTTGAGATTTTGTTGGAATCATGAAAACATGAAAAAATAACAGGTGAGAAAGGTTGCTATACACTGAGATCATTAAGGAATCCCAAAATCTAGTTTATCCCCCCCCCCCCTACTGTTAGGAAACAATGCTTTTGCAGATTATTTAATAATTGTGTCATATTAACAAAATTTGTTACGTAGGATACATATAATTGGTAATCGAACAATTTACAACTAATGAATTTTTTTTATTGACACTTGGATTATGCATAGAGCATTTTCAAGTGATTTAAATTGGAATGAAATATATGGATACATTTACTAACATTGAATTCCCATGTGTATTGAACATTTGATTTTAACTTGTGATGAACTATGATGAACTCTGACATGATACCCAAATAAAGGGACATCAAAATAAGACCAAGGAAATTAAAACCATTCAGAAATTGTATATTACTAAAATGTAAAAGGAATGGAAATGTTTTACAGTGTTCAATTAGCATTGATATCCACAGACTTTGCACATGTACCAGCAAGGTGTATATGCCAGGATAATTCCATATAAGACACTCACTTGTTACTTGTATTCAGGATTTTTGTATTTCATAAATACTTGGGAGATTCCATTAGCATAGATACTGTATTTCTTTTTCTTTTTCATACAGATGCTCTGAAAAAGGTAGAGGATGCCACAGAGGTGAGTGAATTAAATGGATCTTAGAAATTACAATTTTCTTTTTTTCAAAAATTGATATTGTGACTATGATTTCTTCATCAGCAGACGATGAAAAACGTGATTTTAATTTATACGTATTTTAAGGAATTGATAAGACCAGCTTATTTTAACTGTAGAGTTTTGTTACAAGACAAAAAAAAGAAGTTGTATAAATGAATACTGTAAGCTGGAACTGTATACTATAACCACTTTGTTGTGTGCTTTTCTGCTCTTGACATATTTACTGTTGATCAAGGTTTTTATGTTGAATATTATAGAAGTTAAGGAGCCCTAGGAAGTCCCATAGTGATTCTATCCAGTCCTCAGATTCCAGAGGATCTTCTGAGGACCTGTCCTCACACTCAGACTCTATAGCCCAGAAGTCCTCAAGTGCTGACGCCATGGACGGGCCTACAGAGGGTGACTCGTTCCTTGATAGTCAAGTAGAGGGAGGATTAGAGGATGGACTGAGGGTACAGATCAGCCCAGAGAAAACCATTCATATGCCACATTTGTCTGAAACTCAACTCAAAGCTTTAACAGGTATTTAATAGTTTCAATTTATAGTACATATACAGTGTTCTAGGATTCCTTTACCCGTTACCCGTTGGTAAGTGAATTTTGAAGCACAATCCCCATTCCACTTTCTGTGTATATATAGCAAAACAGAAGTAAATAGTCACCCCAAAGTACAAGATTATATTTTAGCAGTAATCCTGTATTTTCAGTGTGACAATATTTCTGGACATAATAATCTATGTTCAAGGTAATGGCTAGGATGCGCGATAGAAAATTAACATCTCCTTTTTATTCTGGCGTTTTTGTTTGGATACATGAGTTTCCTTGCTGGGTAAGCACATTTTTGGTAGGCACTTACCCGTTGGTAAGTGTTTTTATGCCCCCGGAATCACAGATTGGGGGGCATATAGTTTTTGACCTGTCCGTCTGTTTGTCTGTTTGTCCGAAAAAACTTTAACATTGGGCATAACTTTTGAATGGAAGGTGATAGAGCTTTCATATTTCACATGTGTGTTCCTTGTGACAATACCTTTCCATTGATACCAAAATTTTTGACCTCGTGACCTTGACCTTTGACCTACTTTTCAAAAACTTTAACATTGAGCATAACTTTTGAATGGTAAGTCCTAGGGCTTTCATATTTCACATGTGTGTTTCTTGTGACAAGACCTTTCCATTGATACCAAAAGTTTTGACCTCGTGGCCTTGACCTTGACCTTTGACCTACTTTTCAAAAACTTTAACATTGGGCATAACTTTTGAATGGTAAGTGATAGGGCTTTCATATTTCACATGTGTTTTCCTTGCGACAAGACCTTTCCATTGATACCAAAAGTTTTGACCTGGTGACCTTGACCTTGACCTTTGACCTAATTTTCAAAAACATTAACATTGGGCATAACTTTTGAATGGTAAGTGATAGGGCTTTCATGTTACACATGTGTATTCCTTGTGACAAGACCTTTCCATTGATACCAAAATTGTTGACCTTGACCTTTCACATACTTAACAGAAAATGAAGTTTATACTAACAAAGATGCCACCGGAGGCATTCGTGTTTCACAAACACAGGCTTTATTCTTAATAAAATCCTAGAACACTGATATACTGTACGTTGTCATGTGAAAATAGTGATGGAAATGAAAAAAATTTTGAATAGGATTATTTCTTATCACTCCTGAATTAGATGATATAGAAATCTTCCCAATCTATATAATATTTCATAGAACAAATGGCATTCCTTATAATTTATAATTAAAAATCTTAAGACATGTTTGTTTTTTGTAATTTTATCATTTTATGTTTGAGGTATAATTGTAGAAAATTTTAAAGTGCTGACTTTAATAGATCGTACTTTCAGATCCGACCCCAGAGTTAGAGGCGCGGCAGAGTTTACTGAAAACAGCAAAACGTACAGAGAGTAGGACATCGTTAGAAGGTCGCCGTTTAGTCAGCGACAAAGAATGGGGTCTGCTACAACAACAGGTATTTTATCACAGGAGGAAAAATTTACATAAATTTACTTTTAGTGCAGTCTTAATTGTGCGATTAAAGAAAGAAATTCATGTACTTGAAAAGAGATAAAGTTAATCAGGAACTTTTGAAACATTTAAAGTGAACTACTGTATGATATAATTATCAAAAAAGGTGTAATTTTTGTCATAGAAAAAGCTGCTATAAAAATTAATAGTATATTTTTTTTTCAAAATTGAAATGAAATGTTTGAGTATGATAAGATCTGATAATGTATCACAATACGACAGTACATTGACTTGTTCTATTTCCTCCATATATCAATAGAACGGTTGTTTTGAAATTTAAAATTGTTTAAAAAAAAAAACAGATAAAACTTGTTTTTTAGCCTGTAACAAATTCTAATACATGTTTGTATTGCAGCTTAAAGAAGCTCGAGCCAAGTTGGGAAGGCCTTGTGATATGTGCAATAATTATGAAGCCCAGTTACAAAATGTACAGGACGAATATAAAAAGGAACAAGTTAAAGCAAAATCGTTAGAAAGACGCTTAAATAGTGAAATACAAGCAGCCGAAAATAGACAAAAATATATAGATGAGTTAGAATCTAGTTTAAAAGAAAAAACTGCAGATATGGAAAAACAGGTATGTTCATGTAAAACTTGTTGTCATACTATGTCGTTATTTTTTTGAAAGTTAAGATTTTGAAGTTTTGGTTTATTATGATAGTTCAAGTTTGTCAACTTTCCAACATACATGTAAACGGGATGTACAACTTATTGGTATTGTTAGATTGTCCAGACTTGGCCAACTTTACCCATTCAAGTATTGCTCAGCCTGACAACTTTGTCTTAAACATTTTTTGTTTTTGTTTCTCATTTTTATAATATTTAAAATATTTCTTTAAAAGGAGCAAGCAACAAAACTAATTTTTTTAATTTTGAAACTTATTTTTTTAATATTGACTTGAATTTAAAATTAATTAAAAGAAAAACTTAATTAAAAAAAAATTATATTGAAAATTTATTACTCATGTTCCTTTAGTGAAGATGCCTCTTCGCACAGGTGATGGTGTATAATTACCAAAGTTGAAACAGTGATCACGTTGCTATTTAGATATTATTTAAGCATGATTCATTTATAGGAAAAGACTTCAATTAACAAGAACGACTTGAATATTGTAGAAAGTTATTAAAGAAATGCACCTGTGTCAAAGAAGATATTACAATTCAAACAAAATATATATTTTGTATGACAGATTTTGATGTTGACCAACCAGCTACAGGAATGTGAGAAGTATATGACTGAAGTCCGGCAGCAGTACACATCATCTGTAGTGGAATTACAGAGTAGCTTGGTAGGAATCCTTAGTTATACATATAACATGTGCTTATATCATGAACATGTACTTAAATGGTATCATTCTTGAGTCTATTCTTCATAGATGCATGGAAATACATGTAGTACATGTATGTGTTTGTATTTTATAAATGGGTCAAAAAATGATTCTATGGTTCAAAACTCTCTATGCTCTGCAAATCTATTCATCATGACATCAGAGTTTTCCAACTGTTACATTACATTCATGTCAATAGATTCTCAGAGTCTATGATTGAGAAAGGTTCTATTGTAAAGGTTGGACAACTCTACCTCAAGAATGCATTTGATGTTCTCTGCTTTTAGAAAACAATTTATGCACAATATTGGCTCATTTCACACAGACATTTGTCAGAAAAATTCAATATCCAGAAAAGCACATCTTGATTAACAACATATCAGTGATTCACTCACAGCATGTTGATTTTAAGTATTGTCAGATATATTATACGTTATTACATTTCCGGACAGGTAATATGGTCTGATACACCTTGTCTGGATTTTATATTTCCCAAGCCGATGATGAAGGAAAATTCAAAATGTTTGAACGTTTATATGGGCAAAGCTTGCTATGACATTAAGAAACAATTAGTCACATAATTATGGCTTTGCAACCAATGAAATTCCTAGAAATTTATTTGCATTGTAACAAATATATATATGAAACTGCTATTTTGCTTTTCCAGAAAAGTTTAACTGCTGAAAGAGAGAAAGTCCAAAAAGAGGTAAGATTTGAATAATTTATCATTTCCCTTAAAGAGGAATTACAAATCTCATGAATAAGAATATTGATAATGAGATATACATGAAGGATATCATTTTACATGAGAAATCTTCTGGCCTAGAAAATTGCTTGTATTAATCTAGTAAGTGACTTGATTTTGAAAATTAGGATGGAATTAATATGAAATGGGCATCATGTAAATTTCACATGAAAGTTCATGTGAATTTCATATAAATTTTACATAAAATCTATGTGAAAAAAAATTCACATGAATTTACTTCACATGAATTTTACATGAATTTTTCTTTGTGACCTTCATGCAAAATTGACTTAACATGCAATTCATGTCAGAAACTTCACATGAATTTTCATGTAAATTTCATGTTCATGCTCATTTTACATAAATTTTATGTAAACTTTTACGTAAGTTTCATGTAAATTTCATGTAAATTTCACATGAATTTCATATGAGGCACAATTGGCTGTGTATTACAGATTTTTTCATACTCTTAAGGTAATATTGGTTGTTTTTTTATTCCTTAGCTTACCAAACTACAAGAAGAGAATGATTCATTGGTTGGTAAACATTCTAAGAATGCTCAGCAATTACAGAATGAAGACATTAACTTGCCAAACAATATGGAGGTATGTCAATAGATTTTACCTACAAATTGTAATTGAAGGAATTGATTATCAGAGGGATGCATGTTACATTATGTATCAAGATTTTAAACAAAGCAGAAATAGATTTCATTGTAGCCAAGTTTTAATTTTCTGCTTAACAGACATTTTGTATTAAATTATGCAATTAAGGAAATGCAGATGTTGTTACTGAAATACCGAGAGGAGATAATCCAGGCCAAGGTTGCCAAGGAACATACAGAGGAAACTCTGAAAAGTGAGTTAATGTTCCTGAAAACCCAAGTACAGGCCGAACAACAGGAAAAGACAACTCTGGAGGAAACACTCACACAAGATATAAATAACCTTCAGGAAAAATTAGGTATGAGACTCCTTGAAAATTATAATCACCTGTTACTTAAGTAAGAATCTGAACAGTGAACATAAGTCTTTGTGGCAGGTACATGTGTGTGGATAGTTAAATAGTGAAAAGATGAACACTCCTTTGCTAAACACATAACTGTGCCCAAAAAATTGAAATATGTACTCATATTGATAAACTGATTTATAACAAATTTACTTGTAAAGAAAGAGTATTTAATTGAAACTCCATAAGATCTTCTGAAATTCATTTTATGTGATATTCGTTTCTTTTTACTGTGATATTTTCCTCTGAAGCTGACTGTATTGTCTGAGACATAGAATACTTGAAAATACTTTTTATCATTTCTGCCATTTTACATGTATATAGATGATACATAGTAGCCAACAGTTGTATAGTGGAGGTGCTTTTCATGTTGTAAATAAAGTAAAATAGCTGTAAACATGGTTATTTTTGCTGGGGGGAGGGGGGGATTTTTCGTGATTCCCATTGGAACAGTATGCATGGGGGTAATTTTGGCAAAATCGGGAGCATTCCCTGTAGTTTTTAAAAGAGGATGTAATTTTTATGTGGGGGTTACTTTTGCGATAATATTACGAGCACGAAAAACATGAAAATTATCCCCACACAAAATTTCCACGTTTACAGTATAAAAGTATCATAAAATAACAATTGAATGTTGTCATTTTCTTCCATTGACAAGTTACAATGTAATTACATGTAGTTGGAGATATAGGCAGCAATGTTCAATTCCCAAATTTTCTTGTCATATGAATGTTTTATTGCTGATATCGTATGTTTTATGACTTTTTAGTTATGCAAGAGAGTTTGAAATCTGAACTAGAGAGGGAGTCCAGTGTCCGTGCAGAGGCAGAAGCTAAACTTAGAGAAACTGACCAATCACTGAAGAGCATACAGGCTAAGTCAAAGCAACTAATAAGTGCCCTGCAGAAACAGCTGGAGGAAGAGTCAAATGTCAGGGTAGGTCAGGTTAGGATTCTCCTGGAGGAAGATTGTAATATTAGGGTTGGTGAAGTTAACAATCTTCAGGAGGAAGATGCAAATGCAAGTGTTGGTAAGATAAAAATTGAAGTTGAATTTAATTAAAGGATCAAAAGAAAACGAAAAAAAGCAAAATGCACCATTGGAGGTACCTATACAAAAATTACTGCAAAAGAGTGTAAGATTAGGATATGTCTGGGTATAAGAGGTTTGAGGGTAAGATGAATGTGGGTCAGGTTATGTAAGGATAAGCATGAAAAAGTTAAAATGTTCTGGGATTTATGCCGGTCAGGGGAGGCATATCTCAGTTGGTTAAGTGGTGGGCCTGTTGCATAATGCATGACTCTGCCCAGTATTGAATGGTAAGAACGGCACCACATGAGAAACTCGACAGGTGATATTGGCTTACACTTTGTACATGTACATGTATATAGCCAAGTTTTCCCAGCTTGGTACAGTATGTCTCTGATTGGTAATGGTATGTTAGAAACCCTTACTACTTCATAATCATATGGGTCTGATTGGTAATGGTATGTAACAAACCCTCACTACTTCAGATGGGGCCATTTCATGGGTAATTTCAAAGGTCGAAGTTTGGCTTACATATATGGACAGTACATCTGTAAAGGATAGAATGAATGGTCTATAATGTTTGAGAATTATATCATTTTACTATAATGAAAGATAGTGAAAGATTCAGTTAAGCTAAGGGTGATTTCAAGTTGCTTAATGTCGTACATGTGAAAAGGCTTATTCAAATAGAATACTTTTTAACATGACAGGTCAATTTTGTCAGAACTGTTAATCACGCAATATTTATGATTCCAACTTGAAAAATATTTTATCACTGTGTACATACATGTATGTTGGTTGATGTTGGAGTATAGGAACATACATGTAGGTTCCACTTACAAATATTATGTTTTCTTTCACTCAAGACCAAATTAGAAGCTGACGTACAAAAATACAGAAACAAAGTACAGTCGTTACAGATGGATTTAGAAAACAGTGAAGCTGTGCAAAGAGACTTCGTTAAGCTATCGCAATCGTTACAAATACAGCTGGAAAAAATACGGCAGGCGGAAAACGAGGTGCGATGGCAGCATGAAGAGGATGTAGAGGAATGTACACACTGTAAACAGGCATTTAGTGTAACCAAACGAAAGGTATATTTAATAGTATATTTGATATAAGAATATACCATTTATATTATTAGCTCCTAAATTGATTGTGACATAATTTTGCAGTATTGACTTGATAGATTAACTTTGGTACATGTTTATTTTCCTTTTTCAACTTTTCTTAACACATCTATCTTTCTCTAAGAAAATTGAAATAGAATCATATATTGATGTGCAGTTTATTGATATAATTCCATCTTTTTACAGCATCATTGTCGGCATTGTGGAAAAATATTTTGTTCCGAGTGTTTGTCAAAAATAGTGACTAGTGGACCTAACTCAAGACAGTCACGTGTTTGTGACATTTGCCACACGATTCTTGTCAATGATGCCATGCCATATTTTAGTACAGATCCACCTAACACTCCCGATTGATCCAGATTTAGCCATATAGAGCCAGATTGTGTCATTCTGCAGTAACATTTTGATCCAGATTCTCCTTACCATTTCTGACGGCATTTTATAGCTGACATACTGTATAATGAAGATCATAATTCTTCGTTGGCTTTGTCATTACGGCTTCTATTCAGCACGTAGTACTTGATGTGATAATATTGTTAAAGATCGGTAATTCGCAGGTTAATGTCCCAATAGCTGATGTCATTCCTCCATTGTCAGTGTTGATATAACTTCAATTTTAAGATCACTTTTTTTTTACTTGAAGCAAACTTCCACTTGACTTTCTTTCAAACGTGAAATATTCATGTGATGCAAGGATTTTGGCAAACATTATCGAACGGAAGTAGCTTTGCATATAAGTATGACTTCATAATGGCATTTATTTCCTAGCGCTAGCTTTTTCTTCATCTATATCAGTTCTTCCAAAATTTAAGGAATTAACTCTGAAATTTTCTCATGCAAATTTTAAACCATGGTACATGAAAGTTTTCGTGTGTACATTTATGTATTTATTATTGTAAGTGAAATTGCAAAGCAATTTAAGTATAAATTGATAATGTCAGTTTACCATAAAGTGTAAGTCAGAATTCTTATCTACATATAAGTCCAATAAAACTATCAAAGTGACATCATTATGAAGTTTCATGTACCTGCCAGGTCATACAGGCCAATGTGACAAATTTTCTACTAAAATAATGATAATAGCATTTGTTAAAGTAGATTGTAATGTTATTTTACAACTTCATCTTTTGTGGCTTCTTTCTTTTTATTCTAAAATTCTCCACACAGAGAGAAGCGCTGATTGATAATTTCATTTTCAATGTGTGCAGTAGTAAAAGAAACCTTTCATTCTCTTGTACTTACAAAAAAATAAAACCAAATACTTAAAAGTAGCTTTCAATGAAATAAATAAATAATTTATTTTGAGTATAATGCATTGCTTATGTGTAGTATTAAAGTACTATATACTTAGAATCATTCGCTGTGTATAAATCTTTGCTACTATCAAGGTTGGCCTCTTACGGCGAAAGTTTGTCTCAGTAAATGTAAATACCAAAGGTATAACTCAAAGGAACCGGGAAATAAATCCTTGAATCTTTGTCCATGCGAAAAGGTTCACTTTAAATTAATAAAACGCGAAAGAAAGTAAAAGTGAATGATTCCGCTTATACAGTATGTAACAAGAATACTTATTTTGTTCTACAGAATGTCATTCATTTTGAATACACATATTAGACTTGTGATGTATCCTGTAAGATCTGTGACTTGATGTTTTTATCTGAAATAAGCACTGTATGCATTAACATATTTATCTTTATAGTGCAAAGGTACTTAAGGTGGCTCCACACACCTACCCCCCAAAAAAATCCTCGTTTAATTTTTCTGAAATTCTCGGAATTTGATAATTGGTATACAAGATTAAATTTTGCAAAGTATGAACAAAATCGAACCTACGTAACTGTTTTCATGACGTTTTGAATTTTGGCGGTTCTGGGGTTTCTCTTCTATTTTTGCCAACGTTGCCGATTTGAAGAAAGTATGCTGATTTTAAAATATTTTGCTGAATTTATGAATGTTTTTATGATTTAATTTTATATTCAAACTATTTTTTCATCTTTAAACAAAGATATTGAAATAAGCTAAGAAAATGGAGGAACTATTACAAATTTAAGATAATCTAGGAGGTTAAAAACTCGTGTTTCGATCGTCATTTTTTGACGTTATATGCCTATTGCATGAACTTCTATCGTTTAATTTTCTTGAAACCAATACCAAATGATAAACTATTGTATATGAAGTATTTCTATGCAATATGAACAAAATCGAACCTAGCGAACGGAAGTTATGACTATTTGTAACCCCACCCCCTTAGTTTCTACGTTGCAATCCATATTCATTCGACGTTATAGTGACGTCAGAGGTAGGTATAAATCAGCGTATGACTACAGGAATTTGTAGGAATTCTGGACGGAAACGGCCTCAATGGAAACCTTACAAAGCTTTCATAGTGTGTGTCCATACATACAAGATTCTTTATATGTCTAAACAACAGAATGCCATCCCCCCTCAAGGAAATTTAGGAAAAGAGAAAGTAAAAGCGCAAATCTAGAGGGAGAAAGACTCAGAATTAAGAACTTATGCACTCTCATCCTGATATTTTTTCTATTTTGGTGAGGCAGGGGCAGAGTTCTCAATAATCTTTTAAGAAGGGGGCGATTCCGACAGAGATTTTGCGATTAATCAGAGTGCCTTTACTAAAAAAGTAGGTGTCAGTTATTCTCAAAGTAGGTCGTGACAAATAATCGGGTACCGACTTATAAATGGGGGGGGGGGGGGGGGGGGGGGGGGGGCTAGGCGCTGTTTCGTAAACAGGGAAGAAATAATTTTCTCTGACTTTTATGAATAAGAAATTTTAAAAGATCAGGCTATATGTTAAAGTCAGATTCAGGAGCGTATCCAGAAACTCAACTACAGTGTGCACATATAACTGTTAATTGGATGACTTGCGATACTAGGAGGATTGAGGGCATTGAATGGTATTTATATTATCTACATATAGCACATATTGCAACATCTAGAAATACCATTAACATAGAAAAAGAATCAAAACAAGCTTCGAGGACAATCTAATTTATTACTCAGGGATATGCAAAGTGCAATGAATGTGAGAGTCAAAAATATCCTAGATATAGGAAAATAGGAGCTATACGAAGTTTTATTTGAAAAATATGTAGTAAAGACCATAATATTGCCGAATTTGTAAAATTTTATCTCCATTTACCTCTACTGTAAAAACGCAAAACATTGTAGGTGGCGCTAGTGAAATGAATTAGAGCTGTGCACCCTGAATTAAAAATTACGTTTTTAAACGGCTATAACTACGAAAGTATGAGTTAGATTCGCCGGAAAATTTTAATTTATACAAATGAGAATGTAGACTTTCATATGAAAAGAAAGATTTTGCATTATAAAATTTTGTAAAGATAATTTATTTTCAGGGACACTGTGTAAAATTTAACAAAATCGGAGATATACGGCAGTATGAATCTGAGAGAAGGGAAAAAGTAAACGAAAACTTATTTTTATGGACGTCATTGACCTCGCTCGTTCTCGATAATGCGTTTAGTTATCTGCATAAAGGATACATCTTTGAACAAAGCAGGATTGATACTAAAATTCGTTCGCTTTACATATAAGTTTTCAAATAAAGAAACTTAGTTCGATAACATTTCGCTGCAAATTAGGAAAGCTGACAAAATTGCAGAAAAATTCTGATGATCATAAATAATCAGAGATACAATACTTTAAATATCTGATCCATTATATCGCTAAAATCTCCAAGAAATAGCCTGTTAGATATTGAAACCAATATTCTCCTTTTCGATTTTATTTCAAAGTAACAAGTTGTTGAATTTCTGATGATGACGTTATAAAAAGGAAGCTTTTACAGCGATAGCCAGAGGTCTCATTCATTGATATTTTTGTACGTATATAGATTAAACGATAAATCTAGCTAAAATTAATTACTATCAGATTGTAGACGATATTTTTTTGGTTTCATCGATTCCAAACTTGCTGAAATCCGTTCTGAAATCAGCGAGATAGAAAAGTTTGAACGCCAAACATTCCTAGCGCTATGGACACTATTCATCGGCGAGTTCACAATATTTATTTGGCGCATTATCATGACGTCATAATCATAATGACGTCAATATCCCCGGTAAGAGAGCCTCCGAAAAGACTATATATTCGGATACTCTGTGGAGCCACCTTAAGTCAAATGTTTGGAAAGAGAATGAGAAAAGTAAACTTTTAGTCCCCTTCACACATCCTCTTAGTCTGTCAGTCAGTCATTCTGTTTGTTTTAAAAACTGTCTGCCATTTTTAGATCTCCATACTTGTTCTGCAATGGATACAGATAATGAGTTGATGTTTTTAGTCTTGTACATGTATTTTGATATGATGCTGTGATACTTTTTTTCACAAGCTAAGGAGAGAAGAATTGATTTTTTGTAACACTGCCAAAACTAAGATATACCTGGAATATACTATCTCTTATGATTGTGTCAGTAATTTATGGATTTAATGTCACCTTCTGAAGCATGTGGGCAAAATAACTTATGGAAATACACAGTAGTGCTAAGTCTATGAAAACGAATATTGGCATGGACTTTAAGAATTGTTTGACAATTTAACAATGGAATTTAACAATTGTTTGACAAATATATGATGAAAAATTTTTAATTAGATTATCTTAGTATCCAAGGGTTAAAGGTAAAAGAATTTTGAATTTGGATATAAAGCAAAGACTCTTAAGCTTCATCATACATAAACATCAGCAACAGGGACAAATCTATCCTACGTCTGTCTGACTTTATGTCTGCTGTCTATCTGTCTGTCTTAAACTTGCAGGGACAGTCAAGCATAATGACACTGAACACCCTAAGAAGGTCAAGGTCAAACGCAGGCTGCTAGGTCAAGGTCGCATAATTACTGTCTATGCGGCTCACTCATGAAACTGGATAAACATGATTTTGTCTACTTTGTAATGCAAAAATTGAAGTGAAATTGACACTGTTCAATAGATCTTACTTAGTCATAGATTTTGGTACAAGTTTTTCGAAAGTCAGTGCATGCAATCAAACTTGATAAACAAAACAAGTTTTAGGTAGGCCATTTCCCATGCTTATTTTTCCTTTGACGTTGTGATGCTGTCCATAGTCTCAATGTTAAACTGACCAATGTCACGCTAAAATTTAACATTGAAAATGCCCCATCTAAAAATTATTTGTCTAAAATGTGTCTGTAAAATATGATTGCATAGACCTACGACCGTATAACATGTACCAAAATTTACGACAAAACGAGAACTATTTAATGATATCAATTTTATATCAGTATTTTCTCGATAAAGTTATCAAAATCATGTTTATCCAGTTTCCGAAGTGAGCTGTGCGGACAATACCTGTACCTGTTCTTGAACTGTTTTCTTTTTATATTCATCATTAGTATCTGGTGTATAATATGCAGTTCCTTCAGAGATGTTCATGTTATTAAAATAGACAACTCTCTTTATATTGCAATGTAAAAGAAAGTAATATATGTGTGTAGTAATTCTATTTACATGTAGTTCATGTATGTATGAGATAGTTATTTCACAATTTTATTTCTTTCCTTGTTTTTTTTTCCATCTTGATTTGCTCAGTATAATACTATGTGAAGAAATCTCAAATGAGTTCTAGAGATTAAGAACATGACAAAATACAGGATTGCATTTATTATGAGGTCTTTAATATCCAATCTTATTTCTCTGTTCCTAAAACAGAAATGGCAGGGACATGTTATAGTTTGAGCCGTAATAGTTGTTATTGAGGTCATAAAAGGTCACCGTTGTATCTAGTCTATATTCTCCTTTTTAGCTCACCTCGACGAAGTTGAGTGAGCTTATGCTATAACCCCACGCGTCCGCGTCCGCGTCCGCGTCCGCGTCCGTGTCCGCGTCCGTGTCCGCGTCCGCGTCCGGTTAAGAAGTTTGGGGTAGCTCAGTATCTGACAAAGTACTAATGCTACAGTAACCAAACTTGCACAAGTGATTCATCTTTGGATGCTGAGGTGAACTCATGCATCGTATGCAGCATCTGACCTACATTTTCCGCTTGAGTGACTTGGTTAAGAAGTTTGGGGTAGCTCAGTATCTGACAAAGTACTAATGCTACAGTAACCAAACTGGCACAAGTGATTCATCTTTGGATGCTGAGGTGAACCCATGCATCGTATGCAGCATCTGACCTACATTTTCCGCTTCAGTGACTTGGTTAAGAAGTTTGGGGTAGCTCAGTATCTGACAAAGTACTAATGCTACAGTAACCAAACTGGCACAAGTGATTCATCTTTGGATGCTGAGGTGAACCCATGCATCGTATGCAGCATCTGACCTACATTTTCCGCTTGAGTGACTTGGTTAAGAAGTTTGGGGTAGCTCAGTATCTGACAAAGTACTGATGCTACAGTAACCAAACTAGCACAAGTGATTCATCTTTGGATGCTGAGGTGAACCCATGCATCGGATGCAGCATCTGACCTACATTTTCCGCTTGAGTGACTTGGTTAAGAAGTTTGGGGTAGCTCAGTATCTGACAAAGTACTGATGCTACAGTAACCAAACTGGCACAAGTGATTCATCTTTGGATGCTGAGGTGAACCCATGCATTGGATGCAGCATCTGACCTACATTTTCCACTTGAGTGATTTGGATAAGAAGTTTGGGGTAGCTCAGTATCTAACAAAGTACTAATGCTACAGTAACCAAACTTGCACAAGTGATTCATCTTTGGATGCCGAGATGGACCCATGCATCGGATGCAGCATCTGACCTACTTTTTCCACTTGAGTGATTTCGCTTTTAAAAGCCAATATTGAGCAAAGTATAAGTGCTACATGTACCAAACTTGCATATTGGATGTATCTTTGATCAAACTTTCATAAAATGACCTTGACCTACTTTTTCTGCTTGAGTGATTTTGCCTTTAAAAGCCAATATTGAGCAAAGTATAAGTGCTAGATGTTCCAAACTTGCATATAAGATGTATCTTTGATCAAACTTTCATAAAATGACCTCGACCTACTTTTTCCGCTTGAGTGATTTTGTCTTTAAAAGCCAATATTGAGCAAAGAATAAGTGATACATGTACCAAACTTGCATATTGGATGTATCTTTGATGAATCTTTCATAAAATGACCTTGACCTACTTTTTCTGCTTGAGTGATTTTGCTCTATAAAGCCAATATTGAGCAAAGTATAACTGCTACTTGTACCAAACTTGCATATTGGATGTATCTTTGATCAAACTTTCATAAAATGACCTCGACCTACTTTTTCCGCTTGAGTGATTTTGCCTTTAAAAGCCAATATTGAGCAAAGAATAAGTGATACATGTACCAAACTTGCATATTGGATGTATCTTTGATGAATCTTTCATAAAATGACCTTGACCTACTTTTTCTGCTTGAGTGATTTTGCTCTATAAAGCCAATATTGAGCAAAGTATAACTGCTACATGTACCAAACTTGCATATTGGATGTATCTTTGATCAAACTTTCATAAAATGACCTTGACCTACTTTTTCTGCTTGAGTGGTTTTGCCTTTACCAGCCAATATACATGTTCTAAAAAAATATGTTTGAATTGAATTTTGCTGTCACGAGGTGAGCTTTGTAATCTGTGATTACCTATGTTTCTTTACTCCTACATATATTTCTATCGTATTGGTGTATGCTCACTCTTTTTCTTCAGAGCATACACCACACAAGGCGTATAAAACTTATGGAACAATTTAATAACATTAATTCCATTTTCTTAATAATTAAGATTTCCAATTGGATCAAAGATAACTTTTCATTCCACATTTATGTGTTTATCAACCTACATGCCTATCAGATAGGACATGCATGTCTTTATCATTTAACAATATCTGTCCATCTGTCTGTCTGAATGTATGTCTGTCTTACTATGAATGCACAAAATGCAAATACAATTCAGAAAATCAATAGTCAATTTTGGTCAAATCTTATGTCCTTTGTAAGCAACACAAGCATTTCATTCTTGGATATCTTACCGACGTATCTCATTGATTTGGCAATCATATTCAGCTTCAATAAACCAAATGGAGATTTTTAAAACGATGGTCAAAATATCAAAGCTGTTTTAAATTATCATCATTGCTTGCATGTCAAAAGATATAAAATATAATGATAAACAATTTTCTTGTTCCTCGCAATCAGAAAACAAAGAAATCCTAAAAGTTATATAGGAAATAGACATTTTGATCTCCATTAAGATGTCGGCAAGTGGGATTTAAAAACATACAAGTATTGACTCTATCCTTCACTACATCCTCCAGAATATAGTTAGAAGGCAAAGTATTTAACTACTCTTGTTTTGTTGAAGACCTTGTTTGCTTTCATTTATGTTGAAAAATAATGTATCTTTAACAGCATACCCTGTCTAATATTAGGTTCATTAATATATTAGATAGAAACTTTTTATTCAGATTTATTTATTTGTGATATATATGTATCGATATGGTGCGTCAGTAGACATTTTGACATGAAAGCCAAGATTTTTTTTCAGAATCTGTTGTTGTCTAACTATTATTTTGTTATTCACTATGTATTGTTAGTGAACCATAATAAAAGATACCAACATTGAAAAAAAAAATTCTGATATTTTCTTTTACTGTTGCATCCAACTTCAAAGTAGAGTCACTCATTATATCATTGTCTTACTTCCTCTCTCTTATTTCGTTATCCCCTAGCAACATAGTTGCTGAGGGGATATAGTAACACCGTCATTTGTGTGTAACAGTCATTCCAGAAAAATCGCGACACTTAGTGATTTTACCTGTCGCTAGGTCGTAATTTGTGATGTTCATAACCTACTGCTGCAACTGAGTGCTCATTTGAGAAGAACAACCTTTTTCTCTCACATACACGTCAAATACTGACCGATTATTACATATTTAAGGAGTAGGCTATCCTAAAGTAGCTGAAATTAACCAAGAAATTGATGTCGCTGAGCTCTTTCATTATTTTTCTTAAAATTTTAAGAATAGTGAGGGTACTTAAAAACAAAATCTGATATCACGTTTTATAGCAATTAATATCTATTTTGTCACATAAGTATGGATTTTTAAAAAATTCAACAAAATGCAAGGTCATGGCTCAAAATCTCGCTGTCGCTGAAATATGCCTAACCTCCATAACAAGGTAGTCATTGTCTATCAAATTTTTATTTCCATTATTTTGGAATACTCAAGAGGCCTTACCAACAAGTGATTATGATATCAATTTGATTTTTTAACAAAAAAATCCTTTGCAAATTACCAATTTTCAGTTTTCAGAAAGGGAAGTTCTTCGATTGGAGTGTCACATATAAGAACCTAACCTACATAACGGATTTTTCTTTGCAAATAGTCACATAAACTTTCTTAAAGATCATATTGCTCAACACAAGTAATAATATCAATCAGCTGGTGTATGCATTTAACTCTTTGTAATGTTCCTCTTTCCAAAATATCTTATTAACTATGAAAACATAACCTCCATAACTAAACAACCTGCGTAACGGTAATATTCATTAAGCTTTATTATAGATCTGGCGATCAAATTTTCATCCGGGTTTTAATCAGTGTGTAACTAGAAGACATATTTAAGCTCCTCTCAATATATAAATCGAAGATTTAGGGGATGTACAACTAAAGATGCGTTAATGTGTAACGTCCGTAACGATCACGTTCAAGTTCCACAGTTTGCCTTTTTTATTTCTTTTTGGCGTGTTTTTCGGAAGAGGGCCGTTCAAGCGTTGAATAATGTTGAGGAAAAAATGTTACTTGTATTTCTATCTCTTTGCTATCTAATTTTTTAATGAATTGAACAGTATAGCCTCCGTAACACTGTTTTGAAAATACCAAATATCATTTTCTGGATGTCCAACTAATTGAGAGGATATACGCAATACAAGTTCCGTATTATTTAACTATAGTAATTGAATTTTTCATTACGATATATCTCTTTCAATCAACATATATACTTTTTATTGTATGATATTATCATAGAGACGTGAGAAGTGGATTTCCTAGGACAGCTAAGCTCAAATATAGGAAAATTGACATAAAATAATTCCAAAAACATTATAAACTGTGTTGATGCAGCAATGTCAGATAAGAAAACGTATATCTGTCGAAGAAAATGATTATTTAGATAAATTAGAAAGGTGTCAAAACATATATTGTACTTTGTAATAACCTACGTAACATAAGACTAACGGTTTATAAGATCAATGAAGGCCCCTTTACTATGATCAAACTTACGGGGAAATTTGGATGATCATAGTGAAAACGCAGAACTGTGAATCTGCATAACTGAATAACTGAATTAGCTCCTGCTTGTCATGAAAAAAATCTTTAGAAGAAATACGACTTGAATAAACAATGAAAATCCGCTATCAATACATGTTCTTTTAACTGAGCATTGAATTATTTCTTACAATTCCTAAAAAGCACTGTGTGTTTTGTTCGGTTATAGGTTAAGGTTCAGAGGCATACAGGTTTCAAACTTCTGTAAAATATAACTTCAAAATAGACATGAGTTTTACTGTCAATCACCTCCGTAACACTGAATCTGACCCCACTACCTTCAGAAGCCCATAACTCGAATAAGAAAAATATTTTGTGTGTAAAAATAGAAATTCATATTAATTAATAGTTATATAATACAGTCCAGTATATATTATGCCTCGTGTTTAATGTTTATTTTTGCCCAATTTCAAAATTTAAGTGTCGCACTTTTTCTGGAATCACTGGTAAGTGAGTGTGCATGAGAGGGTGTGTGGGTTAATGCATCACACTTTTGAATACAGCATAGAGGACACAGTTTGGATTGGATCTTAACCAAACTTCATACTCTAATTGCTTATGACAAGAGGAAGATCCTTGTTGATTTTCTAGGTCAATGGTCAGGGTCACAGATTTGAAATCATCAAATTTTTTTATGCAGCCTATCGGGCACATTTATTTACGGACTTTGACCAAACTTCAAATGATTATTGTTTATGACAAGAGGAAGAACCCTATTGATTATCAAGGTCACAGATTAGAAATGAGTAGAATCATTGTATACAGCCCAGAGGCACAGTTTTAATTGGAGCTTGACCAAACTTCATATATGTATTGCTGATGATAAGAGAGAACCCTATTGATTTTCAAGGTCAAAGATAAGAAATTGTTAAAATCCTTGTATACAGACTAAAAGACACATTGATTCTGCAGTGCTAGGGGATGCTACGCTTTGCGTTGCCTTGGTTTTATTTGCTTGTAAGAACGTATTGGGGAATTCTAAAATTTTTCCTTCGCTAGTGTGTCTATCAGCCACAAATACATAATCTTGGTCATAGCTTTTAGGTAATATCTGAGAGGCCTTTCATAACTTGTGTGTGTAGTTCAAGACCTATCACCAACCTGATACCAAAGGATTTTACCTAATGACCTTAACCTTAAGAGCTTGACTCAATCAGTTGTGTCAGAGGTCAAAAGGTTGAGGACCACAGTACCTTTAAATTATATGGTATGCCTAGCCTGGATCTTCTCTGGAAAAACATTGTCGAAAAGGATACTTTATCTCAAAGTTACTTCACATTGGTGACACATTAGATTGTTCATATGGTAAACAATATAGAGAATCAGAAAAATGACAGAGTCTGTATCACTTGTTTCCTCATGTGTGAATTTAATCAACTAAATCACATTCAGACATGTACAAACCAAATTTGTCACATGTATAATGTACAGAATCAACTATGAATCAGATAAATGACAGCCAGACACAACAACCAAGAATAATTGTCAACAAATCAAAGGTAATGATAATAAGATAGGAAAATAAATTATAAAAAACTAGACTTCAAAGCAGACGGACATCAAAGCCTTATTGCTTGTTGCAACAAGTCAGACTTAATGGCAGCCAGACACAACAACCAAAAACATCAAACAACCAATCAGACTTAATAACAGTGAGACAACAACCAATGACATCAAACGACAAATCAGACTTGATAACAGTCAGACAACAACCAATAACATCAAACAACCAATCAGACTTAATGACAGAATCAACAACCAATAACATCAAACCACCAGTAAGATCAGACACAACAACCAATAACATCAAACAACCAATAAGATCAGACACAACAACCAATAACATCAAACCACCAATAAGATCAGACACAACAACCAATAACATCAAACCACCAATAAGATCAGACACAACAACCAATAACATCAAACAACCAATAAGATCAGACACAACAACCAATAACATCAAACCACCAATAAGATCAGACACAACAACCAATAACATCAAACCACCAATAAGATCAGACACAACAACCAATAACAACAAACCAACAATAAGATAAGACACAACAACCAATAACATCAAACAACCAGTAAGATCAGACACAACAACCAATAACATCAAACCACCAATAAGATCAGACACAACAACCAATAACATCAAACCACCAGTAAGATCAGACACAACAACCAATAACATCAAACCACCAATAAGATCAGACACAACAACCAATAACATCAAACCACCAATAAGATCAGACACAACAACCAATAACATCAAACCACCAATAAGATCAGACACAACAACCAATAACAACAAACCAACAATAAGATAAGACACAACAACCAATAACATCAAACCACCAGTAAGATCAGACACAACAACCAATAACATCAAACCACCAATAAGATCAGACACAACAACCAATAACATCAAACCACCAATAAGATCAGACACAACAACCAATAACATCAAACAACCAATAAGATCAGACACAACAACCAATAACATCAAACCACCAATAAGATCAGACACAACAACCAATAACATCAAACAACCAATAAGATCAGACACAACAACCAATAACATCAAACCACCTATAAGATCAGACACAACAACCAATAACATCAAACAACCAATAAGATCAGACACAACAACCGATAACATCAAACCACCAATAAGATCAGACACAACAACCAATAACATCAAACCACCAATAAGATCAGACACAACAACCAATAACATCAAACCACCAGTAAGATCAGACACAACAACCAATAACAACAAACCACCAATAAGATCAGACACAGCAACCAATAACATCAAACAACCAATAAGATCAGACACAACAACCGATAACATCAAACCACCAATAAGATCAGACACAACAACCAATAACATCAAACCACCAATAAGATCAGACACAACAACCAATAACAACAAACCAACAATAAGATAAGACACAACAACCAATAACATCAAACCACCAATAAGATCAGACACAACAACCAATAACATCAAACCACCAATAAGATCAGACACAACAACCAATAACATCAAACCACCAGTAAGATCAGACACAACAACCAATAACAACAAACCACCAATAAGATCAGACACAGCAACCAATAACATCAAACAACCAATAAGATCAGACACAACAACCGATAACATCAAACAACCAATAAGATCAGACACAACAACCAATAACATCAAACCACCAATAAGATCAGACACAACAACCAATAACAACAAACCAACAATAAGATAAGACACAACAACCAATAACATCAAACCACCAGTAAGATCAGACACAACAACCAATAACATCAAACCACCAATAAGATCAGACACAACAACCAATAACATCAAACAACCAATAAGATCAGACACAACAACCAATAACATCAAACCATCAATAAGATCAGACACAACAACCAATAACATCAAACCACCAGTAAGATCAGACACAACAACCAATAACATCAAACCACCAATAAGATCAGACACAACAACCAATAACATCAAACAACCAATAAGATCAGACACAACAACCAATAACATCAAACAACCAATAAGATCAGACACAACAACCAATAACACCAAACAACCAGTAAGATCAGACACAACAACCAATAACATCAAACAACCAATAAGATCAGACACAACAACCAATAACATCAAACCACCAATAAGATCAGACACAACAACCAATAACATCAAACCACCAATAAGATCAGACACAACAACCAATAACATCAAACAACCAATAAGATCAGACACAACAACCAATAACATCAAACCACCAATAAGATCAGACACAACAACCAATAACATCAAACCACCAATAAGATCAGACACAACAACCAATAACATCAAACCACCAATAAGATCAGACACAACAACCAATAACATCAAACCACCAATAAGATCAGACACATCAACCAATAACATCAAACCACCATTAAGATCAGACACAACAACCAATAACATCAAACAACCAATAAGATCAGACACAGCAACCAATAACATCAAACAACCAATAAGATCAGACACAACAACCAATAACATCAAACCACCAATAAGATCAGACACATCAACCAATAACATCAAACCACCAATAAGATCAGACACAACAACCGATAACATCAAACCACCAATAAGATCAGACACAACAACCAATAACATCAAACAACCAATAAGATCAGACACAGCAACCAATAACACCAAACAACCAATAAGATCAGACACAACAACCAATAACATCAAACCACCAATAAGATCAGACACAACAACCAATAACATCAAACAACCAGTAAGATAAGACACAACAACCAATAACATCAAACGACCAATCAGACTTGATGACAGACACAACAACCAATAACATCAAACAACCAATCAGACTTGATGACAGACACAACAACCAATAACATCAAACAACCAGTAAGATCAGACACAACAACCAATAACATCAAACCACCAATAAGATCAGACACAACAACCAATAACATCAAACCACCAATAAGATCAGACACAACAACCAATAACATCAAACAACCAGTAAGATAAGACACAACAACCAATAACATCAAACGACCAATCAGACTTAATAACAGTCAGACAACAACCAATAACATCAATTAACCAATCAGACTTGATGACAGACACAACAACCAATAACATCAAACAACCAATCAGACTTGATGACAGACACAACAACCAATAACATCAAAAAAGCAATCAGACTTAATAACAGTGAGACAACAACCAATAACATCAAATAACAAATCATGCTTAAGGATAACCAACATTACTACCAATAAAATCAAACAAACAATCAGATTTAATAAGAGCAGACACGCAAACTTGTACATGTAGTTATCCAAGCGCGGATCCAGAGGGGGGGGGGGTCGGGGGGAAGGGGGGTCCGGACCCCCCCCCCATGGAATTTTCGAAACTTTGCTAAATTTTTGTTATTAATCTACATATTTCATAAGATTAAGTCCAAATTCCCCTTTTGTTCTCATAATATTTGAAAAATATATCATGAATTTGTATTAGAAATCTTTCATTTTGATAATATTTGCCGTCAGTATTTCAAAACTTTTCTCTGGCGAGCTTCCGCTCGCCAGAATTTCTTACATATGTGCATGTACTAGTACGTTATTTTCAAATGATGCTGCTCTTTCCTATATACAACACATATACATTACACCTAGGTCAATAAACAAGGGCACTATGGAAACGAAAAGAAACTGAAAAAGACACGAATAGTGGATTTTATTCCAATTCTTGAAAAAAAAATTCGCTAGCTCGCTTTCGCTCGCCATTTGTTGTATTTACATATAAGAACTGACAATCAATTACTATGATGTGAAAAAAATCAAGATTTTTAGCTGTTTGCATTATTATTAATTAGAGACAGAACTGACAATCATCAATCAACAACTTTATTTTCTTGCGTATGCGGTTTTTTTTTTTTTTTTTTTTTTTTTGCTCTTCAAAAAATTCGGACTTTAGGACCCCCCTTGAAAAAATTTCCTGGATCCGCCCATGGTTATCGCCGAGCAGTAAGTATCGCCTTTTATCCATATCTTTAGTTCTACGAGTGACAGAGACTCGATTTTTCCAGCATAAGTACTTCTTTTTATGATTATCAAACTGTATACGAATTTTCAGATGAATTCATGCGATTTTTATGATTATCAAACTGTATATGAATTTTCAGGTGAATTCATGCGATAGAAGATTTCATAAAAATGGAGGTCTTTCCCCGAGCTCCTCGGGGGCGAGAGTGTATCACCCTGCTGTCATCCTTCTTAATCAGCAGTTGCGGATCCAGAGGGTCCATTGTGGGGGGAGGGGGGTTGGGTTGGGTTGAAGTCGAGTCGCGAAGCGCCGAGGGTGTAGGTGCAGGAGGAGGTTTACCGGCCCTCCTGCAGGTCGGGGTGCGGGGGGCCTCCCCCGGAAAATTATGCGAATAAAGATACGCAAATGGTGATTCACTCAGTGATGCAATTTTAAACTATTTTCAATATTTTTATCACAACTGATTAGAAAAAGAATAGAGGAATCCAATGGTGTAATTTTTGTTGAAATATGGTGGAAGTTGGACAAGAATGATCCCATATGTGGCGATAATTTCTTCTCAAACTTCTTTAAAGAGGGCTTTACACGCATTTTTATTGCTCATAAAACGAGTACCAGTGATTAGATTTTATGGAAAAAGAAGCAAGGGGTTCTGCAAGGGCAGATTTAGGGGGGTTTGGGGGGGTTCGGGAAACCCCCCCCCCGGTTTCCCAATTTTTTTTTTTTTTTTTTTTTTTTTTTTTTGGTAACATAAGAACTCGAAACCCTGCAAACTGAGTAATAAAAAATTGCTTAATGTCCACCAGAATTCACTATTTTGAAACAAAATTTACAAAAATTTTCTGATACATTCTGTTGCATATCGATTCGATACCGTATCTGTGGATTCATATAGACAATCGCGAAGTTTTTGTAATGTACGTCGCAGAGGGGGTTTTCTGTTTACTTTATTCCCGAAAATTAACATTAACAAATACTATAATATGAACATGTTCAAATAATTTGCAAAACATGTACGTGTGTCAAATAATCAATGTAAATGGTACGGGGATCGAAACCTACACGTTTCTGTCTTCAAATACCCGGTTTGAGTATTTTTGTCATCTACAAATTTTCTTAAAAACATACTTTGAAATAACCGGAAAAATGGGCAACTATTTAACATTGTATATAGCTCGAATATGCTCCGGGGGCCTATACCTAAGCATTCAATTTTTCAAAGCCAAAACCCAATGATACTCAACATTTTTACTCGATATCGTACCAATATTCTAAGAACATGTTACAGCAAGGACAAATCAACAAGCCAAGGGCGAAGCCAGGCGTACATTTGTACGCAAAAACGTCCACATCGTCTCGCGAAAAAAAAGGAGAGCGCCTCCCCCAGTTGCCAAAAAGAAGGGGGAGGGTCAAAGCAAAATACTGTTCAGAAATAGATCAAAGACACTCCAGAAACCACCGATTTGAATGCATTTTTCGTAATTTTCTCGTGTTTCATTAGAACTCAATACAGCCATGCGCAGATCCAGAGGGGGACCGGGGGTCTGGACTCCCCCACCCCCTGAAATTTTCGGAGATGGGGTCCAGCTTTGGCCCATTTCTAATTGAAATGGGTCTAAAATGCATGAAAGGGCTTTGAAACCTAAAATTTCGGCTCGCTTCGCTCGCCATTTACAAATACAAAACTATAATTTCTGCAAAATTCCTTAATTATTATCAATTGTTCATACTAACTAATTTTATATAATTGTCTTGGTTCTCAGGAACTCATATTTTGAACAGTCCATTACTTCATAGGAAGTAACCTCCTTCATCTTTTTTCAAGGTTTTGTCATTTTAAGATGTCTGATTATTTGGAAAATGACGCATCTCTTATCTATTTATTCTCATTAAATTCACTCCGCTCGCCGATATAAGGAGTGAAATATTCAATGTTATAAATAATTAATAATTTATCTCGATCGAATCAAGACAAATTAATATTTCATATATAAAAAAATTTCTGGCTCGCTACGCTCGCCAATTCTTCATGAAAATAAATGCGAAAAGAAAGCTAACAAAATTGCCCCCTCCCCATCATGTGTACCGATATATATGTACCTACATAATAGGTAGACTTCCTTAAATTTTGGACCCCCTCTGACCAAAAATGCTGTATCCGCGCATAATACAACGATCGCTAACAAAGTGCGAGCGGTCGATTGGAAAGACTTTATGTGGACGCACATATATAAGTATTCAGGGAATGTCATGTTCACATCTCAAGTTTTCTTCATCTTAAATACGGTTCATCGTCTGCTAGCTGACATCGAATCATATGCGTTATCCCATCTAAATTCAGCTCAAATACGCTCCAGAGGTCAGCAATTTGCTTCATTTTTTTCAAAATTTTCACGGGGGACCCCCTTCAAGGGGATGGGTAACATATTTCCATACTGTCCCCACTTGACCCTTCGGGCCCCGCAAGTCATCTCCCCAAAAAGTGTCTGTGCCCCCGGACAGCTGAAGTTCTTGGTCCAACCCTTCTTTATAGACGTCCACATCGAAAACACCCTGGCTACGCCCCTGCCAGCAGTAAAGGAGAAATTATTTTATTTAGAAATCTTTATTAACCACATAAATTGAGTGGAAAAATGGTCTGAATATTCGAGAAGGCAAGGAGAAAATGTGCTCCAGAATGCACCATTTTATTCCATTTTTTCAAAAAATTTCCGGGGGAGGCCCCCGTACCCCCACCTACAGGAGGGGGCAACCCCCCTCCCGTACCCTCCCCCGCTCGGCACTTCGTGCCTCGAATCGACCCTTTGGGTCGACACAAAACCCCCCCGCTTGCCACTCTGGATCCGCCACTGGTTCTAGTTTGCCGGTGTTGTCCAAATTTCAAGATTTAGTGCAGGAGATGTTACAATACATCAAAACAGAACTGCTACGGTCATATTTGATGGGAAATAGAAAAAGAAACTAGGCAAATATTTCCGATAACCAATGAGAAGCATTGAAAAGGCAAAATATGGTCCCTCGCCCAAGAAACCCATCCAGGGCTTTTCATTTCAACAAGCCGGGGGAAATTCTTTTTCCATCCTTACTATTAAGAATTTCTAAGTACCCTTAAAAATATAATCATGAAAAACCAAAAATAATACTGAAATTCAATCGAAAACAGATAGAACTATATTAGAAGCTTCAAGCTAAAAAAAAAAAAAAGAGAAAAAAAAGTTAGTCCCATTGCGCACGAGTTTCCACGCAGGTAAAATATTATTTGTCTTCCGGTTTGTTCAGATCAATGATCTAAAAGTGTGAAAAGGTAAAAACTTGTTATTGTACACTTTCTAAGTATTTCTTTTGTCAGTTATGGACATTTTAGTAAAAACCATATGACCATATTTCTATGGAGCGTAATGGACACGCCCCTACCATTCCATGGTGTGATTTTTGTGACAAACATGCGAAAAATGCAGCTGAGCATTTCGTTCGAGACTTCCTGGATTTTCAGGCAAGTCGACTGTCATCAGGTGCATCACTGCCAAAGGATCCATTGATATTTGCCAAAAAGTTTGTAGAATATTTTCTGCAACATTTTGATCGTCAGATCAAACGCACATCCTATTTTTTTGAAAATGATAGCACCCAGTTGAAATCCACATTTTATGGAAATGACCCTGTATTTTCCGGCCTTCCGACTGAGAGGGTGTCTGTATCACGGCAGTCAAGTACGTCATCTGTGCATTCGTCACCTGTAGAAGTAAACGCCAATGGAGGTGTTCAGGATCCTTTATTCGATGACTACAGTGAAAACGTTTCACCGACAGCTAGTGCGGGTAATCTACAAAATGTATCGCATCAAAGCAGTGATGATGTCAGTCCTTCTAAACAATCACATAAGCAAAAGGGATTTTTAAGACGGTTCTCTTTTCGCAAGAAATCATCTGATAAACATAAAACGCGTCTTAAAAGTAACTCAGATAGTAATGTCACTGTAAATTCCCACAGAAAGCATAAAAATAGTCATAGGAGCAAAGATGCTAAATCGCCTACAAAATGTGATATTGACGGAGAGATAAAATTAGACTCCATTGTGAATGTGCTAACAGGAGAAGATTCTAAAGGGAAGTCAAGATGGGAGAAGACAAGATTGGTGCTGAAAGCTGCAACGGGCGGAGATCTCCTTGAGTTTTATTCACCACCAAAGGTTTGTATTATAAATATAGAATATCCATTATTTTTGGGTGGAGAAAGAGGCGGGAAAGGGAGCTGTGACAATTACATTCTCATTCATTGCTTTCTTTTCATGCTCGCTTGAGTTTCATAATTACTTGTTACTTATTTGTGTTAGTTGTATACTGTAGTACAGTTACATAAAGATGTAGTACTGATTGTGTTTTCTTTGCCTGTGCATGCAATTTGATGATTAATACAGTTATGTATATGTGTACTGATAGTCCTTTTTCTAATTTACATTTGCCAAAAAGGAAATAATAGTAAATGAAAACTAATTACTAATCAGCCAATAAGAAAATATACTTTTCAAAATTTCACAGAATTTTCTGAAAGAAACCCCCATTATTTTACCTCTTTTAGTCAGACTTACAAAAATACACCCCAGCACAACCCAGCCAGCATTGTTGTAACTTGTATGTGCTACACAATACTGAATATCATCAATATGATATCCTTGTAGAATTGACATGATTAACAGTCAGGGGTGCTATTTCAACAAGTAATTAAAAAATTACTTCTACAAGTAATTATCTGACTGATATCAAATGTACCCATGATTTCACATAAAAAGTTAAATAATGTCTTATTTCCTATGGCAAGTAAGAAAATACAGCAGTAGAAGGCAAGAGCACTTCCATTATTTTCAAAAGGAAATAACTTTTTCAGAAGAAACTGTTTGAGTTAAGAAAGATAGCCGAAACTGTAGCCGATTTTCACTTAAAAAGTTGCAAATTTGTGCAAGTTTGTAACCTTGTAGATTTTTAAACAGAATTTTCATCCCAATAGCAATAATTTTTCCTGAAAATTCAGACTTTCCTTTTCAAAATAAAATTTAAATATAAATTACGATAATTGCTTAAAGCTTTACTCCTTTCATTTAAAGATAAGCCTCTTTCACTAAATATTACTTAAACAAGAAATTTTAAGGGAATGGTTTTACCTTGATATTTCTGTTACTGAAGCAGTTATTACTGATATGAGTAGCCCTTATAACAATTAAAAGCTTAAGAACTTTAAATGTGTATGCTACAATCATTACAAACCATCCATTGCCTTACTTTTTATGTATATTACTTGTATAAGTAATATGTTGCATGGACATCACAAGTAAATCAGTTACTTTTAGAGGTAATCATTTTAGAAGGCAAAATTAGAAAGTTACTTGAAAAGGTAATTTTTTTTAATTACTTGTTGAAGTAGCACCCCTGACTGATTAACATAAGGAAGAAATACTATGTAGCATGCATTTTGACATGAAAATATCACAAGCATGATGAACATGTACATTGTAGGATGCTGTTTTATGATTATAGTGTATTCACACAGTTCAGTGTAAAGCTCCAATACAGCCAAAATCAACCTTAATCTTTCCTATAGATTTTATCAATGTAGGATCCACCCCGAGTTCTACAAAATGTAAATATGTGTTCTGTAGCTTTTCCTGATTTGAGGAGATTCATTGTTGTCCTCTTTTATGATTTTAAACTTTATCGTGTTATTGTTAACATATGGTAATTTGAACTCATTTCACACCATACATGTATTTATGCTTCTGAGGTATTACAGACTAAGAGTGGACACTAAACATGCTAAACAGAAACAGAAGTTTGTATTGCCAGAGTAATTCAAAAATTCTTTTTAAAAATTCACACCGGTACATTCTATGTGGATGAGCATCATGGGAAACTTAAACCATTTGTAATTTGAGGTACAAATATATCTTCCTAATTTAAAGACATCAGAGAGATACATGCACAAGTTGAATACAACTTTAAGTATTTAAAAATGACACTGCAAAATTAAATGAAGGGTTTGTATTACAAAATTCTCCACTATTAAATTTGTTTAACTTCCCTGTCCTCTCCCTTACTATAAATTCATATTTAGATGTATATTATCAAGATTACATGTATGTTGTTTCATGTACACATAGACAGATTGTTGAAGTTATGATTGGGTAAAATCTGATCACATGATCATGATAGTGCTCTGAAAGTGTCAGGCATCAAAACATGCAAAAGTCAGACTTCCCAGTTGCCAAGTGCTAGCACATTGTATACCCGTTACATTACCCACAATACTATCACACAAACGGTATTAAAGGCTTTATAAATCCCTGTGGTCTACACCATTATCATATGTGCTGTATTTCAACACACTATAAACTTCTGATTCATATGATTTTGTGACAAAGTATTAACATGATTAAAAAAAAACTGCTAATATGATAGTAATATTTCTTCTTGTCTCTTCTGCTGCATTGTCATCATGATCAGGACTTCAGAGTCTTGACCTATATCATGTATATACCAGTAATTCTTGTAATATGTCATATTAATATTATTTGTCTGTCTGTGACTCTGTCTGTCTGTGACTCTGTCTGTCTGAATTGTGAACACCCCAGCTTTTTGAAATCTTATTTCTACCAACAATTTTTTTTTTGGGGGGGGAGGGGGGAGGGGGAGAGCCTGGAGAGGGGGGTTGAACTGTTTGTGTTTGTGACCTCGAGTCACTGCATCATGTGTATTACATGTACAAATTCACAAAAGATACAAGAGCCTTAATGGGCAAGGTGTTTTACAAACAAATGTCTCCAATCGACGAGGGCACTGATCTTTGTGAATAATGGCATTAATGCACTCATTGATACATTGTACAATGATGTTCAATTATATTCTTGCATTTAATCGTTTGACTTTAGTTTTAAATCACCATAAATATCTTATGCACTGCACTTGTTGTGCACATAGGTTGCATTGGAGGACGAATTTAATGACACAATGTACTTCCAGGTTTACCATCGTAAACAATCTCACCTTTGAGTTTAAAACCTGCTTAGATAGTGCAGGTAATATTACATTACTCATCACATGGCAAAATGATGTTTGTAGATAAGAGGAACAGGGAAGAGAATTACAAAATATACGTACGTCTGTCTAAATATAAAATGATATAAAGTACATGCACTTGAACAAGTGCGCGTTTATGGACACTTGAAAGTCTGATATATTTTAAGTTTTAGATGTGCAGAATAACATCAGTTTGACTTATTAAAATACTACAAACACATGACTATAAAACGACATTTGACATTTTGTATTGTCAGTTTATAAAAAGAGAACTCTCAAGTGTCTCTTCCTGCACCTAACATGCAAGTCCAAAATATCCTGACAATGCATATATACTAGTCAAACCCAGCCTTTGACGGTTAATTGAGCGGTTGGTGGCTTACTCTGTGTTTCTTTTACTGAATGATTTTAGCAACTTTTCGGGTAATTTCTTTTCACAGCTTGGTAAGCCCGCAACTGCCCAAATACATACATGTATTGTAATTGTCAAAGACTGGATTTAATAAGGTATTTCGGACTATGTGTATTAACTTGCATGTTTTCTTGACGAGTTGTATTTATACAGCAGATTTAAGATTTAAGACAGCCTCTCCTACCCACTCCAGTGATTCGTTCGAAATATTTTGGGAATGGGCCATTTTCCAGGATTTTGTACAATTTCAATGGAACATTTCTTAAGACAGCACACATACTTCATTAGGCCATTTTCAAATTGATGTAACAATATGGCACATGACCCCCGTCTTTCATATTCAATGCCACTCCGAGTCTAAGCATGAAAAAAAAAAAACCTGTGAAAAAAGAAGTAAGGTAAGTCCCATTAAACAGTAAGGACATGATAAAAGCTAACATCTTCGAAAAAGAAAATTAATTGCACACGTGGGAGGGGAGGGCGATTTCTAACACCCACTGCATCCACATGATACCTAAAAGTACAACATTTTGTGGTTTTGTAAACAACCGATGATGTCGATTCTGACATTTAAGTCAACGAAATTAGGTTTTTATATGTGTTTTGCTGTATTATTCTTCTGTTTACGTGAACCCCCATGTAGGACGTAAAAGGTCACCTACACCTCTTTCACACAATTATGTAAATGACGTGAATCAGTATTTAACGGGGAAGAATATAGAAATAAATGTTTAAAAAAAATTGTACTCTACAGCGTACTTTAGGAGTAGAGTGCAAATCATTCTCTTTTCGATCACGATTACCGGTACCACCTATTACGTATAGACGATATTATTCCGCTTGTCTGCTCGTCCAGTCCAAACTTAACCCGCCTTAGGTGTATGCCAGAAACCAACATGTCAAGGTCAAAACGAAAATGATGTTTTTTTCGGCATTATCCTGTCTGTCATTTTGTCTGTCTGTCTTATCCCTAGTCCTTTATGCTGCTGACGCACCAGAGCGAGGTTAATCTAGTCCCAAGTTACCATACAGCTTCGCTAAATTTTCAGTAACCCCGGCCTCGGAACTTCATATACAAGAGCATGCTACAAACTTGTCATGGTCAAACTGTCTATATTCTCTACAATGCACAGCTGCTATGCTTTGATATCCCGTATAAATATTAGCATGTCCATGTATTGAACCCCTCCCTTCTTCCGCCTTTAGTCTCAAGTGCAGTATAAATGTAAAAAAAAAAGGGTTGGAAGTGCATAATAAATAATTTGTAAAATTTTGCAAGTCTAATAGCATAGAATGTTTGATCTACACGAAGGTTGTTTTCTCTCTAAATGGTAAAAGTAATACATATTATTGGTATCTCAATCAATAGGCAATATTATACAGATAAATCCATTTTGTAGTGAGCTATAATATGGCATATAATATAGATATATGAAGACCTTGGACTAGATTCCAGACTTGACCAGCTGGCTTCAGGTCCGTACCATTACGTTGTAAAGGCATCTCGACAGATCTACTTGACCGGCTGTGACCCGTAATTTACATTACTATAAGGCGTTTTTACAACACGTGCCCATAAAATATTCCAGATACAACAGGCTTGTTCTATTGCCATATTTTAAAAGTTTCCAAATTTTTAGAGCATTGTCTTTTTAATGAATTCCGAATTCTTGTAACGTTGGCTGATCCATTGTCATTGATTAGAATTTGTGTATACGAGGTAATGTTCCAATTTAATTCTATAGATATCACATGAATGGAAAGGGAATTAAATTCTCATTAAACTTTTTTCAACTTTTACGTAATATGACGTCAAAGAGATGTTTATGTCATCCTCGTATATATCAGGATAATGCGATTTGACAAAAGGATGGAATTTTTACCAAAACGATCATCCGTCAAGATTTAAAATTTAGGGGAAAAATCTCCCACCACCACGATTTTACACAGCCAATTGTGCCTCACATGAAATTCATGTGAAATTTACATGAACTTTACGTAAATGTTCACATAAAATTTATGTGAAATGAGCATGAAATTTTTCACATGAAATTCATGTGAAGTTTCTGACATGAATTGCATTTAAAGTCTATTTTGCACGAAGGTTACAAAGAAAATTCATGTGAAATTCATGTAAAGTAAATTTATATGAAATTCATGTGATTTTTTTTCACATAAATTTCATGTAAAATTTATATGAATTTCACATGAATTTTCATGTGAAATTTACATGATGCTCATTTCATATGAATTTCATGTGAGGCACAATTGGCTGTGTATCGTTGCTTTATTTCAATTTTTTTATTGAAATAAATCAATTTTTTTATGTATCTAAAACTTAACTTCTCCAGCGAGTCAGACGAGACAGAGTTCTCCATATAATGCCGCTCGTTTATACATGTACATGTACACGCGGTTATTATGAAAACCCCATTGAGGTAAGAATGGTATGTAAGGTAAACAAATAATTTTTGTGTCATTAGTCATTCGACATTTTGTCTTGATAGGTTACAATGTAGACCAAGTCCCGCGTCCCCTCGGGCACGTCGCTAATAGTTTCGGTCGTATGAAAAAGCAATAAAATACTCATTTTACTGGCGCATTCATAAAATTTCTCAAGGTTGATATATAAATAATGGAAAAGAATTCCATCATCCTAATTTGCTGATAAAAGAAAATTTATTGAAGTTTTGATTATATATCGTAAAAAATTTCGCGGAATTCAAAATATCGAACTATACGTACGTCAGCGATGCGCATGTTTTAAACTTGTTAATCAGACGAAATTGACCACTAAGTTGCGATATTATTTTAATCTTTAGAGGGTCAAAGGATCTTCACAGCTCAAACTATTATTAGGGGGAATAAATAATTCAGTTGCTCTTTAACAGAGTTAATCCGTTGTAAAAATTTCTCAACTAATCTCTCAAGACTTCAAAGGTATAACGCCTAGTCAACAATGTATAGGTAAATTTCCCGTCGGAATTGAAAATCGTTATGTACTAAAATTTTATGTCGGCCTTGAACGATTTAATGTAATCTACAATCTGGAGTACGTATTTCTTTACCTAACCTGCCTTACTGTGTACTCTGTCGATATTTTTCCAGGAAAGCGAAATTAAATGTAGTACAATGAAATAGATTCTCTATTCAGTTGAGGATATTTTATCGAGGATCGGTGTAGTTTTGTCCTGTCTGTTTGATCGAATTTAACCTTGGCCATAAATAATGAAGCTAACGAGATAATCTTTGATGTTTCATACGTGGATTGCATTTGACAAGATTTTACATTTGGACATCTTGACCATTGACCCCTTTATCTTGACCTACTTTAAGTTTAAGGCGAAATACACGTTTAGCGATATATCCACCATCTTTAAGGTATGATGCTCATGATTGCTGATCCCATGACCTTGACCCTTACGACTGATCTGAAATTTAGAATATTCACCAAAAACTTAAACTTTAGCCTAAGCATAACTTTTGAACCATATGTATCATAAACATCTAAGACACATTTGGATTGTGTGTTACAAGCCCTTTCATTTGACACCTTGACCTTTGACTCTGTCATGGGTTCTTGGTGTTGACCTTTCAGTTTAACCTACTTTCAAGAAAACCATTTAATTCAGCAATATCTCAACCCTACATGTATCTCAAATGAAAAGCTGTCGATGGAGTTATTGTGTTTCTCACAAACACGTTATGCCTGATTGTGTGCACGGGTCTGTCTTGATTGTGTGCACGGGTCTGTCTTGATTGTGTGCACGTGTCTGTCTTGATTGTGTGCACGAGTCTGTCTTGATTGTGTGTACGGGTCTGTCTTGATTGTGGGCACGGGTCTGTCTTGATTGTATGCACGGGTCTGTCTTGATTGTGGGCACGAGTCTGTCTTGATTATGGGCACGGGTCTGTCTTGATTGTGTGCACGTGTCTGTCTTGATTGTGTGCACGGATCTGTCTTGATTGTGTGCACGAGTCTGTCTTGATTGTGTGTACGGGTCTGTCTTGATTGTGGGCACGGGTCTGTCTTGATTGTATGCACGAGTCTGTCTTGATTGTGGGCACGGGTCTTTCTTGATTATGGGTACGGGTCTGTCTTGATTGTGTGCACGTGTCTGTCCGTCTGTTGAAACTTGTGTATGATCATCAAATTTGCCTGTTGTAACCTTAATCAATGGCATTCAATAATTATAGGCAGCGCTAGAGAAAACTTATAAGGTTACACCAGTCAACAGGCAATATCAGATCGTCCTTGATTTCCCCGTATTGCGAGAAGACGATTCCACAAGAAATTGGTCAGAGGTCAAGGTTACGACAGATGATAATTATAGAAAAATAAATATAGGGTACTAGAAGTCACAGAACTGATAATCAAACTACGGTATGCATGTAAGTTTCCCTTATGATGATGTTCAGATCGGAAGGTTATCAAGGTCGCTTATGGGTTAAAGGTCGACAAACTCGTTCTGTTTCTGTGCAAGGGGAATGACTTTATACTTCATATTATTTCTACATTCATCAATTAGACAGAATTTTGAAAGATTTTTAAGAGGTTTGAAATGGAAAGGGTGGTAGTCTACCGATGGATGTCAACTTTTTAGGTTTAAATCAAAAGGAAAAGAAAATGCTGCTCGTTTCTGCTGGTTTTTCACATTATTTATTTAGATAGCGTGTCACTCTCCCTTATTTTTTTTAACAGGTATAAAATTTATGAATCTTGCTGTCACGATTTCTAAACTGTTATCTCCACAAGTCTGAATATCCACAAAATCTCAAAGAAAACTACTTTTGTGAATTATACTCGTGATTATGATACTTTTCCTCGTTTATAGCAAAACATGAAGAGCTATTTTATTTCAATAAAAAAGATAAGGACGTTATGATTTACACTTTGATATTATGTCATTGAGACATAATGAAAACATTGCTTCCTGTATGAGCTATATGTCATTGAGACATGCATAATGAAAACATCGCTTCCTGTATGAGCTATATCTAGCCATAATACGTCTGTAAACGTTTCTTTTACTGTGGTATCGGTTTTCAAACTGAATTGTCATTGTAATGCACAACGCAACACTCGATTTTGTTTTTCCTACAAGCCTTTATTTTCAGTTGAGCATACATAATGGTCCGTCTGGTCGTCTGTACTTCAAATCCTCACTCTCACATGAACGGACAGGTTTCACTTAAATATTGAGATCTTTGCACTTTCAAGACCGCCTTATAAAAATTGATTGAAAGGTTACACAAAGAAGTCACTCTTCTAAAAAATTACATATATTCACAAATTTACATATTATTTGCATAAAAGGGAAACTACCCTTGCTCTTCTTGGTCATCATGCATCTCATTTATCCAGATGTATTCATAAAAAAAAATCACAAGTGTTTACATTTAGCTTTTACCACAGAAGTGTATTTAAAGATTTAGATGAAAGATTTATTGATTCAAACTTTGTAGCTCTATTCATTTAATATTTCTGATAACAACCTCTGTCACCCTTCTGTCCATCTAGCAATTGCAGTCAGTGCAGGGTCTCTCATTTTCTGGTAAAATTTTTCCTTAATGCTGACAAAGTCTCCATAATTCTCTTTGATATATTTGCCTAACTTGTAATTCTAGTATCCCATCTCTTCCTCTCCCCACCACAAACAAACAGTAAAGCCAGTACATTTTACTTAGCACATGTATTGTCATTATAAGTACATTTTTGACACATGCATTTTACTGCGAGTATATTATATTTTTCTATTGGATCATTCATTACAAATTTAATCATTCATGAAATATATTACATTCAAGTTTATTTTACTTATTTCAGTTATTAAAACCAAAGGCGGGACTTTTCTGTTTTCTGATCACGGAAGTAAGGGAGACCACCTCATTAGAAATGCCTGACAATCACCAGCATACATTTGTACTTAAGGTATTTACTGTTCTTATTTCTGTACAGACTAGATTTTGTTATCTTTTAGTAGGATTACAAACTTATGAATTATGTAATTACATGTACGTAGAGTATTGAAAAAGTCAAAGGAATCTGAATTTGTATTTTTAGAAAGTGGTGAAAATTGTCTATAAAGATTTAAAAAAAATTATCAGTCAGAATCAATATGGCTAGACTTGCTGTATATTAACTTGCCAAAAAAAATGAATGATAGTTTATTTGATCATGATCATAATAAACCCTAAGCCACTGAAAACTGTTACGACCTGATTGCAAAGTGTCAAGTTTAGTTGATGTATACTTAATTTATCGAAGGTTTTGTTAGAAGGAATCTTCATGTGAACTATCAAATCCATACCTTGTACAGTTCAAGAGATGTAGTCAATTTCAATTGTTTTTGGAATATAGGTCAAAGTTCAAGGTCAAGGTCACTGTTCCAAAATGAAAAATCTCTTCGTGTGAAATATGTCAAGCCTTACTCATGTTCTTACTTCCTTGTTATGAAATATAGTCCAGTTTAAAGTGTTTAAAAAGTAATGAGTATGCCAAACTTCAAGGTCAAGGCCACTGGGTCAAAAGTCAAGGTTCCATTTGAATTCAATGTCTTGTTGTAAGGGATCCACAAATTAAAGATGAGCCCTACCAATTATTGTTCAAAAGATGTAGTCAAAATTAATGTTTATATAACGTACGGTAGGTAAAACATCATGGCCAAGGTCAATAGGTGAAAAGAAAAGGTCTCAAATGAAAGGCCTTGTTGCGAGGAATTCACATGTGAAATATACAAACTTTTTTGAAAAGTAGGTCAAACTTCAAGGTCAAGTTAAACAGTTAAGAGGTTGAGGCAAAAAATAATTATCATGTTGTGTTGATTTCATCAAAATTTGACAAAGTCCATTTTCATGTAAAGTTACCATTCAATACTCCTCAGTTTTCTTCCACAAATTTGTGTATTTTACACCTTAAGGTCAAAATCCATTTTTGCGTTTGATTCGTTTCATTATGGTCTACTGGTATTACTGTGTAAAGATATATTAAATTGTTAAGTTGCTTCTATAAACAGTCTTAACTGCAATAGCTAAACAAAAATGTTGACACACACACAGATAAATTATACTGCAGACAAAAAGACAGATGGATGGGCTTGGCCATCTCATAGACTGGTTTTTGCTTTGCAATATGACCAAAAAGTGATAACTAAGTGATTATTAAATACAATGACATACGTTGCTTTAATAATAATTAATGTTAAGTATGATAAGAAGACAGTGTACACCAAATTTGAGATCTAATACATACCTTGTATGGTTATATTTCAGGGTCAAGGCACCAGTGAGTATGTTATAGAGGCCCACAGTAGGGAGAGCATGCAGGCCTGGCTCACTGCCATTAGTACATGTATTAACAGTTCCCCTCCTGTGGACCCCACAGTGTCACCATCAGGAGGGTCCTCACCAGGAGATATGTAAGTTTTTGTGTCGCCTGCAAATGATAGTGACAACATCACTTTGTTGTCTGTATGTCTGTTTGTCTGTCACACTTTAAGTGTCACACCTCATAACGTTTGACTGATGAGTGATAGAGATTTGATGTCTCACATGTGCATTATTTGTGTCAAACGTTTCTACAGATGCCAAAAATTTTGACCTTGTAATCTTGCCATAGGTGTTTGACCTACTTTTCTTAAATACTTTTCAGAAATATAAGATTGGACAATTATCTTGATTGGTTTTACAAGTTCATTCAGGCACTATATGTTGGTTATAGTCCATGTAAACTTATCACAGACGACATGTGTTCCTTGATCACTATTTTTTTTACTTAAGTACAAATAAATTATAAAATTATAGCCATAGAAATGACCAAAAATGCATTTTTTGATGGATATGGTGTGTTTGCGACAAATCAAAATGTAATGATTTAATAGAAATCAAAGCACAGGAGATGTATGGCATTAAGTGGCATGTTTTCCAGAGTGTCTGACTCTACATGTGTTTGTAGTGGAATAGTCCATTGTCCAGAAAATATGACCGTGTTAAACCTTGATTTAATATACACAAACATCACATCATTTGGCAACATTTTGAATTTGGACGTCATATTTAATGGCACTGACTTTTTGCGTGGTCATGATTTCTATTTTGATGTCACCATGAAAACAACGCCAAATTTTGTGATGTCTGGTGTCTGTCGGCCCAATGAATCTACTGGAAAAATCAGCTATTGAATATACATTGTATGTGCAATAATAACACTTACTTTGTGTTGCTTAACAGTAATATAAATGAAATAATTTACTCTATAAATCTTTATAAAGTTGGAAATAATTGCATGATTAGATATTTTCTATTTATATGTATTCTGCATACCACATCTCTTTCATCATCTCACATTACATTAAAATGTTTGGTTCCTGCTTATGTACTGTGAACTTTGTTTTTTTAGGAGACCAAGATTATCAACTTTGCCAAGTGGTGCCGAAAACAGAAAAGGTACAGAATAGAACAAGTCTTACTCTTTCCATGAAAAATGTTAATAAAACAGCATCATTAGTAGAAGAGAAATAACATCCTCATGAATTCTTTCAGTACTTGTAGAAGTATTTCTACACCTCTTTTCAAAAAATCAAAACTCAAGATATATGAAAACAATTTTTGAATGACATTTATCATCAATGTAATACTTTGACATTTTCCCTTTTAACCATTTGTGTTTTGATACTATCCCGCAGATTCAACCTTACAGCAGCGTAGCTCCTCCCAAGGCAGTCTGGGTAATAGTCAACCACCAGACATTCCTCCCCGCCCTCGACCAATCAGCGGCCATGAGGACATGCCGCACGGCATGCTGGGAGAATCTCCTCATAGTGCAACAGGACCTCTGGATATGTCATCTTCACCAAGATTTCCCAGTGATCTAGGTTAAAATGGCTGCTTAATTCTATAGATAATATCTTGATTTAGAATGATTTGAATAAACCTTTTCACGTAAATGTTCATTCAGTTCACTTTTGTCTCATCATAAGACTTTTTGCCCACCAGAATAATCAAATGGCATCATTCCACTCAAAATCATAGCTTGCACTGCTGTGGATAGCATCATTTGATTGTTCTGATGGGCAAAACTGATGTACTGGTATGAAGGGACAAAAAGTGAGATGAATGAGCATTAGCATGAAGGGTCTCTTGTGCTGTTGCAATGCAATATAAGGTGCTAGAAGAGTAAAATGAAGACTCCCATCACTAAACAGCTCAAAGTTGACTTAAGTTTATTGTATAAATGTTTCAGCAGACCATGATGCACATGGAGGTGAGATGCCGATCGATCAGTTATTACGTGAATACCCATGGTTCCATGGTACGTTGACGCGGCTAGAAGCAGCTCAGCTGGTGTTACAGCAGGGTCAGGTCGGTCACGGAGTATTCCTGGTACGGCAAAGTGAAACGCGGAAAGGAGAGTACGTACTGACCTTCAACTTCCAGGGAAGAGCTAAGGTAAGCTGAATCAAAACAATATATCTGAAAGGAAGATAAGATGAACTTAATTTATTAATGGAAAATACTTCTATGATTGTGCCCTTTTTGTTAATGCTGCAGAGATGATAAAAAAAACATCTATAAATATGCAATTATGACGTTACAGCCATTGACAGGGAAATTTACATGTATAATGTATTGTTTGGTGAATATATAGATGTACATTTAGGATATTTGAACTCTGTAAGGCATCATATATGTGAAAATGTGAAAGAAAATGAAAGTTAGAATATGCAGCTTTGTGGTGACTTTTCTCATGGTGCAATCATGTGTACCTCCTAAACCTTGTTCTTCATCCCAAACTGTTAAGTTTGATTTTTCTTAAATTTGATTTTTAAGTCATTCATTTGATATTCATCATTTTCATGACCGCATGAACCCAGTATGTTACAAAGTAGATTTCACACCAGTTCTAGAATATAAGGAAACTTAGATATTTAAGTAAGACTATATAATAGGTACATGTACTACTTTTATCATGTGATTCAGGTTTTAATATGATTTTTTTCAGCATCTACGAATGACCATCAACAATGACGGACAGTGTCGAGTACAGCATCTCTGGTTCCAATCCATATTTGACATGCTGGAGCATTTCCGGACCCACCCTATCCCACTAGAGTCTGGAGGCTCCTCGGACGTTACATTAACAGAATATGTAGTTGCAATAGAAAGACCTCGAACCCCTCCGATGATGAGGGGATCCCCACGTTCAAGGGCAGGAATTCTGGATCCCAGTGGGCGCGGGCAGGGAACAGGTGGGCAGGATGCCGGCAGAGATGTAGTGATAATAAGTGGCCCAGTGCGGGCACGAACTGAATCAATAGAAAATGTAATGCGGGAACAAACGCAGGCCCAACAGGCAGGGGGAGGAGGAGCACAGCACGGAAGAGCCATTGAAAATCAATATTCCTTTGTGTGATTTATAAACTGGATGTTGTGATTGTTTTAGTACTGAATGTTGTTTTATGCCATTCATTACGTCCTATACTCATATATATGTACATTTTTTTCATGTACTCATATCATATGTATTTTACATGATAATTAACTTGGAGAACAAGCGTTGAATGATAACAAAGTTATTAATGATGTATACTTACATGTATAATGTGTAATGTTATAAACTTAACATTTTCTTTGCACTTTGTAATTCACAGGTCATACATAAATGTATAACATATTTGCGATTTTTTTTTCAATTTCTTTGTACTTTGCAATGTCCATATCAACATTTTCAGAATGTTTTTTCTGAGTAATTTTTGTGAGTCACTGGCAAATCAAATTCATACGAAGCGAATGTGTTCTCTGCCTGTCTGTCTTTGTGTTTGTTTGTGAAGGTTCAACATGTATGTCCACAGACATATCTAACAATTTGTAAGTACTTTGATGTAATACTGCACATCATTAAGAGCTATTATGATATCATCCATTAATTGAAAGTAGAGAAAAAATTACAAAAATTATGTTCAAGAATTTGTACTTCAATTAACTCGTTAGCATTTCAAGAATGCTGGTGTTACTTAAAATAAAATGGAATATTTCAATATTTAATTAAAGAATTTACTTACAAGTTGAAATGTCTGTAAACTTTGTCCACTCTATTAGAGCTAATTGGTCAAATCTTGAGCATAAAAGTGGACATTGGGCAGTGACGTTTGATCACTGATATTGTTGTATCTTTATATATACGTTTTTGAAACTCTTCTGTTTATAAGAAAAACTTGACATGTTTGTCCTATACTACTTTTGTATCTGTCATTTATTTACATGTATAAGGAAATATTTCGTCATTGTTTTACTCTGAGAACTTCTTAAACAGGTTGAATCCAAGTTTATTTACTTGTTCATTTATTAAGGCTGGTTATAAATGCAAACACATGCTGCTTTCAAAATTTGATTAAGTAAGTACATACAAATACTAGTATGTAAAATTCTTTTATATCTGGTTGTACCACAGGGTACTGAATAAGTTTTCAAGGTTTGATTTTAATATGTACAAATACAAGCACTCCAATAACTTGACAATGTGTGTCTAATGTTGGAAGGTCAAGGTTATTTAAGCCCTTCAAGTAGTCAAAGACGATGGTCTTTTCAGTCTACCTATTTTTCTTCAACAAAATGCATGACTTATCAATTAAAAATTATGATCTTCAATTAGAAATGGAGCATTGATACTGCTATATACATGTAAGTCTACAGAAATTTTATGGGTTGTGCTTTTAAGACGTTTTTTTACCTTAATGTTTTTGATACGAATTATTTACCGGTTTGTAAGAATTTTGTTTTTTTTTTTCATACTCTATAATACAGAGTTGTTGTATTCTTTTAAACTTAATCAGATCTCATAAGTTGTTAAAATGAGTATCATACATGTATATATTACATTGTTTAGCAAGATATATATCTAGAAACCTGATCAAGGATTTAAGGGCTATAATTCAAGAGCTTACTGATATAAAACAAAATTCAGTTGAATATTTAAATAATAGAGATCATGCAATATGTACTGACCCATGATATTATTACAGTGTTATACTAGCTTGTTACCTTTATGCATGTTTCAACCAGAATGTGGTTGGGTTATGTATCAATTATCCTATTTGGACCTTGACTTATATATCTCAACTGTTAGAGCTTTACCTGCAAGGCAATCCTCCTATCATATGAATTCTTATGAAATATGTCTTAGTCACATAGAAAAAAAAATAAAAGCACAGAATGAGAGAACTTCAAACCAAAATGGCCCAAAATTTGTTGCTGATTTTTTTTTTATCAGATAGGCAGAAAATAAATTCCTACAGAGATAGACAATAATTTTTCAGATTTACTTTACGTGTATATTCAACTCCTACTGTTTGAAGAAAGTTTACAGCCCTAATGATGATTTGCTATGGAACTACATTTTGAGTTGTGTTACATGCAACTCTGGGTTATAGAATCGCTGCAGTGTGAGGGTGTGCTTGTGTGTGTGTGTGGATTCTTGTGAATTGCATAGAAGACAAAGCAATCCTCATACCTTCTGTAAATGTTTCCCCTTACATTTTCAAGGGTCAAATGTCAAGGTCACTGTGGAAAACTTTGTGAACAGCATGGGAGACGAAGCAATCATCATATGATCACCAAACCTGCCATAGATATTCCCCATTAGGAGAGGATCAAACCTGTTGATTTTCATGGGCAAAAGTCAAATGTAAAGGTCACTATTGCCTTTATTTGCTTAAAAGTAACAAAACAGATAAAGGTCTCGAGTTTGATTACTGTTAAGTTAAAGTGACACGTTTACATTTAATTTTCTGTAAGTCTCTGTTTTCTTTTTGTCTAAATCAGTCTCTATTAACTGCTTAAAAATGCATGCTAAATTTAGCGTATGCGAAACCGTTAGGAATTTCAAAGAATCATTTGGGGAGATATATACTATTGTATAGATAATCAAGTATGTGTTTATATGATATCATTATTTTAATCTTTTAACTTTGTCTTTCTTCTCGCGTTGTGAGATATATGAACATTTTTTATTTTTCAAACTAGAAATTAAGGCATATCATTTACATGTCGCTTAAGCCCCCGTTCCACTGCAATCCCGCTGCACCTACGTTTATTCCCGACCTCGAAAATTGCCAGGTCGGGAGAGAACGGCTCTTAGTCGTATCTTGGTCTGGTACAGCGTGTGTTGGTCCAAAATCGATCGGTATTAGAGCGGGCACGCTTTAGAGGTCGGGAAAAGTTTCCCGTATTCTTTCAACCGGTTGAAAAAATACGGGAAACTTTCCCGCTCTCTTTTTGGTCGTGAAATAGTCGGCGCTTGGTCGGGATAGTCGGGGGTACAGCCTAGGTTAATCGTGTCCTGGTCGGGAAAGAGCGTGCGTGGCTTGAGCGTGGTCTGATCGGCATTTAACTTAACCCCGCTCTCTTCACGCATACGATACGCTTTAATTACGCCCTGTTCCCGATCTTTACCCGTCTATTGTACGCTCTTACCACGATCTATCCACTACAGATTCAATGTTTGCTGATCTTGCTAAGACCTTTTCATGACCATCTTGCGACCTATTCACGCTCTATATGACCAAGGTACGACCAAACGACGCTTCAAATAGGATCTGTGCATATTTCATTCATTTTTTCGCACTGATATTGATTTGTTCAAAATACTTATTATCAAAATGTCGCGGTGATGATTCTTGGCTATCCAATGCCATTTATTAAGTAAATTTTTTTTTTAATTTTGATTGCGACACTTTTGGGTAAGGCTTGATCAAAACGAGAAATATAGGCTTCTTCTTGGCCGATAGGATAATTGGATGACAAATGAGATCAGTTTAAGTCAGAATTTATGTTTTGAGCGGGAATGCGTCGGGACAGTCGGTAATAGATCGGGATTGCTTCGGGAATAGATTGGGTTTTGGTCGGGAATAGATCGGAGTTGGATCAGATAGAACGGGACTTGGTCGGCAATATGATCGTGAGTAGAGCGGGTAAAGCGTGAGTAAGTCCGCGATGAAACGTGAATCGGTCATAAATGGATCAGGAATCGGTCGGGAATAGAGCGTGATGTTAAGAAAAAAATGAAGAGGTCGGGAAAGTTTTACCCGCTCTTGTGAAAATTGCGGTCGGGAATGGTCGCAGGTACAGCGGGATTGCAGTGGAACGGTGGCTTTAGACTGTTTACTCTGAACCTGTCCAAAGATTTATTATGAATTTTCTGTCTCTTAATTTTTCCACCTGAACTCTTTAAAATTATAATCCTTTCAGCAAGCTTATTGTTAAGCGTTTTTTTTTTTCACTCAAGACCAAAGAAAAATGAATTTATCAGAATGTGATTTAATATATTGAATCTCCTACAATCTTAGGAGCAACTATAAAGCAAGAAAAAAAAAATGAAATGAAGAGTGTCAGACCACCTTGTTTTTGATTTAAAATGACTTTATTTCATTACTTTATTAAATTTATTATTATGCTCTTGTCTTACAATAATGAATTATCAGTTGACTTGCATAAAATGTGTTATTCCCTCTAACTTTTTGTTGTAGAGAAGTTAAGAATCTTTCAACCAATCTTAACCAAAGATAGGTTTTGATGATAATTCAAGGACATTTTCACGATCACAATCCTAATACTATGAATGAATATTAACATATATATTATGAATTTTTGGGTCAAAAGTCAAGGTCATCCTTCGTCGTATGGCAGTATCAAGGGAAAAACATGTACCAGGATGAGGGGATGGGGGATACGTTAACAGAGGAGGGGAGGTTATGTTTACATTTGGGGATAAGGGGGGGGGGGGGTATCATTTACATCGACATTTTCTAGTTTTAAGTCTGAGTTTAGGCTTTCATGGGATTAAACCACCTGACCACAAAGTTGGAACTCCCCCTTGTATGTAATACATTTACATTTTTGTCATAACTGACTTCTAAAAAAATGCCTTCCCTTGTTTGACCCTAGTAACATTGATACCATTTTATAACAATTCAATCTTTTTGGAGTAATCTCTAACCATAGCAACAATTGTCAAATTTCTTTTTTTTTTATCCATATTTGCAATTTCTCTCTAGTGATATTGGTGCTTTTTATTATGATATATTATAACAGATCATTTTATCAGTTATTACTGTAACAATTGCAGGAAGAAATATATCCATTTCATGATTTACATTTCCTGTTTTGAAAATTATTTATAAAAAAAGGTCTTCATTTGTGTAATCGCTTCATTGCAAGTACTTATCACATAATAATGATAAACATAATTAGAAATTTGAATATTGACATTTTTATTTAATTGTTTATACATGTTATACATGTAGCTTATACTAACACATTATTCACTGTCATTGAGTGTACATGTATATATGAATGCCGGTAATTGAATTAAAGAAAGCATATGATCATAACACATTGTTTTTCTCATTGCCTTAAAGATATGAATGAAAACTACTTCAGGTGTTCCTTATATGATAAGTGATTAGATATATTGCTAAGAAAGCTGAATCTTCCTAACCAAGGAAATATACTCCCTACAAAGTTCTATTTTATGGATTTATTAGTTCCCAACCACAAAAAGTAAAGGTGACATATAGTTTCCGACCTGTCCTGTCTGATTTTATTGTCCCCCACTTTCGCGAAAGCGCAGGGACATTAAAACCGGTTCGTCCGTCTGTCCGTCCGTCCGTCCGTCTGTCTGTCCGTCAGTCACAAAAACTTTAACCTTGTGCATAACTTTTGAATGGAAAGTGATAGGGCTTTGATATTTCACATGTGTATTCCTTGGGACAAGACCTTTCCATGGATACCAAATTTTTTGACCTTGTGACCTTGACCTTGGACTTTGACCTACTTATTAAAAACTTTAACCTTGACCATAACTTTTGAATGGAAAGTGATAGGGCTTTGATATTTCACATGTGTATTCCTTGTGACAAGACCTTTCCATGGATACCAAAATTTTTGACATTGTGACCTTGACCTTGGACTTTGACCTACTTATTAAAAACTTTAACCTTGACCATAACTTTTGAATGGAAAGTGATAGGGCTTTGATATTTCACATGTGTATTCCTTGTGACAAGACCTTTCCATGGATACCAAAATTTTTGACCTTTTGACCTTGACCTTGGACTTTGACCTTCTTATTAAAAACTTAAACCTTGACCATAACTTTTGAATGGAAAGTGATAGGGCTTTGATATTTCACATGTGTATTCCTTGTGACAAGACCTTTCCATGGATACCAAATATTTTGACCTTGTGACCTTGACCTTTTGAGTTCGACCTACTTTTCAAAAAACTATAACCTTGTCCATAACTTTTTAATGGAAAATGATAGGGCTTTCACATTTCACATGTGTATACCTTGTGATGAGACCTTTCTGTTGGTAACAACATTCTGACCTTGTGACCTTGTCCATGGAGGTTGACCCACATTTAAAAACTTCAACCTCGACCATAAGTTTTTGATTTTAATTTAAATCATAGGTCTTAAATATTTCACATGTGCATACCTTTTCATAAGCCCTGTCCCTTGGAAACAAAACAAAAGTTTGTACCTTTTGACCTTTTCTTGGAGTTAATCTTTCATATTTAGAATGTTGATAATATATGAGATATATTATTAAAACTTAAGAATGGGGGATGTCTGTAAGGATTTCTTTAAAGACAAACACCCAAAAGCGGGGGACCACAATTCCTTGAATTTGTTTATTTCTGCTATTATTGAGGAAATTGAGCGAAATATTGTCATACAATTATATCGGAGTGATACAAATATGAACTTTGTTCTGATTTAAGTGTGTTTTTGGCAGATGTCAACATGTTCTCGCATCACTTGGCAATTTTTGCAAAGCGTTTCTGTATCACCTCAGAAAAAGCATCAGATATCTATTGTCATCTATCATCCTACCAAACTTTCCTATTTTTAAGAAGTTCGTGAAAACTTACAGGGAGCAGGGTCCGCTTCAACTGTGTATTTCAACTCTACATGCTGTTCCTTGTTACCATTGTATATGTAACATAATTCATGTTAAATACAATAGATTCCGTTCCTGCTCTGTATTCTGAAGAAAGTGTTGTCCTTCATGTGTCTATAGTGCTATATAATCGTCTCCGTCTGTCTGTCCACTTTGCCTTTTCTGTTGAGAAAGTATTGTTTTATATTTTTTCAAGAATTTATTTGTAATGTTAACGTCTTCAAATTCAATAGCATCATTTAAGAACAGATAAATTTGCAGCATGGACCAGACATACACGTTTCTAGCCAATTGATTGTGATTTATAGATTGTGATTTTGGGTTTTATGTTGACCTTCATTCACTGATCACATTTCAGTACATTTGTCATGCTAATGATTCCATATGCTGACATATGAACAACTTGGCCATCAGGCCTAGGGTCGAATAAATTTCTGTGTAGTGGTTGCAAAGCAGAAGTAAAAAAAGTCATTCATTAATATGAGGCATAATTCATACAATCTCGGCTTTCAAACAAAAGAAGCTAGCATCGCAGATCAACTTAACTTACAGATACATTAATGAGGTATTCTCCATCAATCATTCAACAATTTAGTATTACATCTGTCCAAGTGAACTGGAAATCAAAGAAACAACTGAAAGCATCACTTCAGCCTCTTACTTAGACATACTACTATAGACCAGTGACAACAGTCATTTGAACACCTCTTTTTATGACAAACATGACAATTTTAATTTTCACTACCATGAGCTTACCCTTCATGTGCAGCAACATTCTTTCTTCGCCTGCCTATGGTGTATACATTTTACAACTAATTCGCTATGCAAGAGCATGTTCTAGGTACGAAAACTTCATGTTGAGGGCATAGAGGCTCGCCAGTAAGCTGCTTGCTCAAGGTTATTTAGGGGAACGGCCTAAGATGTTCTGAGGAAGTTCTTTGGTTGCTAGAAGGTGCTTATTGCATATTTCGACATTTGCCTACATCAAGGATGATTAAGGACATTCTATTACATTTCCAATGGACCGTCTTTTACCTATTTGACATTACCGGATTTGACACGTTTCTATTTGGCATTTGCGGCGGGTGTTGCATGCAGTCAGAGAACGCTCACCCCTTTCGGGTACCTGGTCCTGCCTCCATTCTGGAGTTCGCGATTGCCTCGTTAATTGAGACTTATACAATTATCTCTTCTTAAATGATGGTATTAATTATTATTAATGCTCGTTAATTTAGACTTATCCAATTATCTGTTCTTAAATGATGCCATTGAATTTGAAGACGTTTAACATGTCATATTCCCCTGGCTCTTTGACCCCCTACGATTGGCACTTCTCTTGTATAACCTTACCGTGGTTTCATACATGCGAGCATTTCCCGCCGTGGCAAGTACAGCGTGGTTTGGTAGGAGACATTTCTCCTAATCCTGTATGTAAATCCCGTAATGTAAGGTTCTATTTGTCCCGTCTACGTTTCCTAATTTTGGTACTTTTAAGAGAATCTTTGGATACTGAGTTGGAATCAGTTTTAGAGCAGCTAATTTTCATCAACAGTTCAACTTTTAATGACCAGCGATTTTTTTCAAAAAAGCTGCCACCATTTGATATATGAAAATGTCACATGGAGTTGAAAATGCTTCAGGCAATAACAAGTATATGGCAAATTGGATGAATAAATATCATTTAAAGAGCATACATTCAATATAAAAACATATCATAAATTTTTGTAGGTCGATTAAAAATCTAATAATTAGAATCTAAATATCTCAAACCAGTGATCAATCTACATTAAACTCAAGGTCATCTGCCTCCAGGGAATGAATCAGGCTGCATGGCGATCGAAATTCCATTTTTCAAACAGATATTCATCGTCCATATTTCACATTAATTGGATTTTAATTTCTTTGTCGTTAAGCAGAATTGTATATAAACAATGGTCATCACCAAATCAACAAAATCACGGAATACAGCTGAACTTAAAAAGGTAAAACTTTACGTCAAAGATATGTTAAATTCTATGTTTAATTTTATTGTTTAGAATTTTTATCTGATATAACCACAATATGAAGAATAATACACATAAATTCCTTTTGGTAATGTTATGCTTTCGCTCTTTTATATATTTTAAAAATAATTTGAATGTCCATTATTTCGGCATTGAGCGTCACTGATGATACGTTACTATTTGAAATGCACATATGGTGCACTGAAATTATCTACCTAGAATATGCATTTCAATATTGATAATTGCAACCTTTCTTTTTATATATTTTATTATTTCTATATTATAGACAGCAGTATGTTGCTTACCTTGCTATCGCTCGTCATCGTTGCTAGCACAGCATTGACAGCAGCAGAAAATTATGACAGTTCCTTCCAAGCAAAAACAAAGGCGAGGAAAACGGTTCAAAAGCTAAAAGTTTCCAACGGAATGCCCTGGGGACAATGGGAGGAACCAGTCTTCTGTCCCCTCAATACATATGCAGTGGGATATTCATTAAAAGTAAGATTTGTCTTGCGGTTGCACTAAACTGTGTTGAAATGGAAAGAGAACATTTTCTTTGTGATCTAATCCATTATAATAAAGTGTATTTTAAAATCCTTTGATTAATAGTACCGTAAAAATTGTAGACCTAACTTGTACGCAATTTTACACCAGGGAGCAATGCAGAATGTTCAAGAATCGTTTGTAATTGTAAATTTTAGATTCGTTGGTTTGTACTGATTCTACTCTTCACAATATATATCTATTAATATTGAGACTTGCAAAACTAGTGTGTATTGTTAATTTCCCTCTCTAAGCATAAAATTATCCACTTGCATTCTAATTCTACTATCCTTTCTCTTCTCTAACTATTTTCTTTACTTTATTCATGATCGTCCAGTACATAATGAATTATGAGAAAAGAATTGATATGAGCGATTATCGCTTGTTTTCTATCTCATCAGTGATGACAGTGAATTTACTTATTTTTGTTGTTATGTACTGATTCGAAATATTACTGAATAAATACAGTTTAAACTACATGTAATTCCCCCCTCACACAAGCAACTATAAAAGACATTATCGAGGGACAATGACACCAAACACTTATGCGTAGAATACTATATATTTCCTCCCTACCTGATATTATCTTCGCTATATCTTTATATTTTCAATTGTTTTGAAAATAATATTATTTGTAGATCGAAGGAAAACAAGGTACAGGGGATGACACAGCCCTTAATAATATTGCCTTGCTTTGTAAGCGCCGCGGTAGAAAAGGTAATACTGTAGTTGTCTCCCCTAAACCAGGATGGGGAAGGTGGACAAAACCAGCGTCCTGTCGTGCTACAAACAGCTTCCTAGTTCGCTTCAGACTTCAAGTACAGACATGGCAGGTATAGTGTTTCACTTGATGATAGAATATTTTGTTTGAAATTGTATAAAAGTGACGTGTATAGCTAGAATATGACCTTTGTTTTCTTTATATAATGTTTAAGATGCATCATTTGCATGGTCTTGTGTTTTCTTGGTTTGGTATGTCTGTAGATTGTGAGTTTTGAAATATGATGCGGGTTTTGTATTGACATATTTCGGCTTTGAGTTCCACTAATGACTTCAAAATATCGAATATATATGGTTCCTCAGGGGCAGAGTTAGAACACAGTGTTTCCATATAGTCATAAAAGTCTTAAAGTAAACAGTTTTTCATTCCGAGGTTCGCACCTGTTCCAATAGAAATTCTACTTGTTTTGCCTTGTCTTCTTGGCGTTGAGACTGAATAACTGTTGGATACTTCTTCGATATTAATAGATAAAGTAACTTCGTTAGTAGCTAAGCAAGGTCACGATACATATCAATAGGTACGCATTTAAAAAATAAATTTAATATTAATATCATCACACAAGATACCTTTATCTGATATGTGCATCATTATGTAAATCGGGACTATCACCGAATTTGAAAAGTTTTCATGGAACTGTTGCGCGGATGTTTCATGTAAACAGGAGACGCTGATTCTCCCCAGGCACCTGGTCTCACTTCGGAATTACTATTGTTAATTCCTGGGTTCGCAATTGTTCCAGTGGATATTCTGACGATTTTGTCTTGTCTTTGCGACTTTGAGATTGGATAACTGATGGGTACTTCCTCGATGTAAATTCATTGATCATCACCTTTCTGATAAAATTATGTTAAAATTTATTCGAATTTGAAAGCAAAGGAAAACTTGTCAGTCAACGAAAATTCAGAACAAGACAACCGTCCTCACCAATAAACGAAAAAAGTTCCATATGTAAAACATATCAAATAAAGTGATTGATATCATTCTTGAACGTTCATATTATTGAAATGGATGGTTTTGTTTGGCATCCTTTTAACAACATGAATAATCAAAATATCTATTGTTTACAGGGACCGGGACTAACTGGAGGAAACGACGACACAGCAGTCAATTATGTGACGTTTGCATGTAGAGAATTCAAGGGAGGAAAAGAAAGGGTGCTGGGAAAAGGAAAGGGACCTTTCGGTATATTTGGTAAATGGAGTAACAACTGTCCTAGGAATTCCGCCATCTGTGGTATGAGGGTCAAAAGCGAGCCGTGGCAGGGCTTAGGGGATAAGGACGATACGGCAATGAATAATGTTGAGTTTTTCTGTTGTAAATAATGTAAAGTATTGTCATATTTACACTGTATCATTTGGGCATGCTACGTGGTTGCTTTTAGAAGTGAGTTTTTGGATTTCTTCATTACTTCATTATTATTTAATCATAAATGCAAGATTGAAGTTATACACTGTTTGTATTCTTTTTTTGCGGATCATTTACAGAGAGACAAAGAAAAAATAATGTAAATCAACTTTAAGAGAGGTCATGCCGCGGGTACCTAGAATAACTTATGGTAGGAATGAGGGCAGAGGTAAAGGACAAAAAATGGTCAATGATTTAAATAATTTGTTTAAGCATAAAATATACCTCCGGCTTATATAAAAAGTCTGGAAGATGCATGTACACCATATTGGGCTTTCTATTTAATTTTCAATTGAGAGTGAACATTGTAAAACGTTACCTACATAAAAACATAACATAATCTACCTATATGCATCTTATAGTTGTGTCTAGAGATATAAGAAGATAGAAGAAAAAATGACAAGCAAAAAAAAAAAAAAAAATAGATGAAGAAATAGATAAACCAAGACAGAAAGGCGAAAATATAGGCGAATAATTTTTTCAAATCTTGAAGGCAGATCGAGTCCAAGTGGACTTAAGGGGGATTGCGTGTAACTCGAAATGTTTTAGGTGTTTACATTTACTTTAGTTGATATGATAACCGGTAAGCGAAGCGAGCAAGAAAATTTTGAGAATAGATGGTTACTCTCTGTCTGTCTCTTTTGACCATATTACATTGTTTAGATTGAGGATAACCCGAAACGTGCATGTCTGGTCCATGCTGTAAATTTATCTGTTTTTAAATGATGCTATTGAATTTGAAGACGTTTAAAATATCTCCCACTTTCGATGCTATATTTGATTTGACCAAGAAGCGGAAGGGTTAGAGGATTAGGAATTGCAACCTCACTATCCATCTGTCTGACCTGGTTGTGAATGAAGAATTTAGGAATAAAGTTGTATATGTTTCATGAAAAATGGGTCCATTCAACACAATAGCAAAGAATGTTGAAGGCAAAGTGAGGAGGGTAAATTAAGCTGCTGATAAGAAATTAAGTGCGGCGAGCCGAAACATTTTTGAAAAGTTGAGATAAGGCACAAAAAGGGGATTCTGTATCAATAACTTTGGGCCAAAAAGGGAGGGTGCCCCCCCTGCCCCCTAAAAGTCCGCCTCGGCTTTCGGCAGAGCACGGACTGTTTTTCATTATGCATTTTTGTCATTATGCATTCCTTTCCATTCATACTAGAAAAGGACCCGCGCAAGCTCGGGAAAGATTAGATGTCATAGATATGTTAACATATTTAGATGAGTTATGTATGACTCTGGTATTTTTATTTATCACATGGCTGACCGTAACCGATTGCGGTCATCTCAAAATGTCAGAATCAAAAACCAACAAATTTGAATTTACAACTAAGCAAGGTCTATTGAATTTTAATTAATTTCATATACTTTTGCAGGATAAAGTGGTTAAAATAGCTTTTATCAAGTTTCCGAAGTGAGTTGAGCGGAAAACATTCACAAACCCTTCCCTTCGTATATATATTGTAATAACGCAAGGGTCTTGACAATTAACACATCATTTTGGTGCTCTATTGTGAGTGCTGTTGAGATTGTCGTCAGGATCTTCTGTAACAGAAGTGCCAAAAAAAAAAAAATGAAAAAAAAGTGTCCACATCTATATTTGACACTGAGCCGATGGAAAACGCAATTGGAAAATGTATTGAGTAATAAAGAAATACATATTATATACTATTTATGTTGCTATGGGTCTACTCAGACCGTTTTAGTTTTCTCCGAGCCAGAAAACAGGTAGGATCCGTTAGTCCGCTCTCGACGGGATTCAAACACATACTTTCCAGTTTGGATGTCCGGCTGGATGTCCGGTGCTCTACTAACTGCTCTATGATACCGTACCCCTTTCTCGAAAGTTCTCTCGTAAGATTGTACGACGTAAATTTCAGAAAACGGATATGGAATCTTGAATTAAGTAAGCCTCCTTCTAACATGAGAAACGTCTTGCAATAATTCTTACTAAATTTATGATACTTCAAAAGTCGGGGATTAGAAATAGACATTACAAAAGTACCCATCAGTTATTCAGTCTCATAGTCGAGAAGGTAAGGCAAAATCATTACATTTTCCACAGGAATGGTTGCGAACCTCGAAATGAAAAAAATTCCGAAGTGAGACCAGGTGCCCGGGGAGAGTCAGCGTAACCCTAACCCTAACCCAAAAATGAGTACAAAATAATATGAAATTTATGGTTAGTACCCGACGCAGGATTTGAAGTTCATATTTTTAAAGATTTGTTGTAGGAAAATGATGAGACTTAATTAGAAATAATTCCTTCTCAACAATTTCCAATTTTCATATCATACACTATATCTTCATATCACACCATTTATCTCTGCCCTCTTAGTACTAGTTTTGACGGAGAATCGGCTAATTCGTTCCTATTCTAGTATAGATATTTATCTGTTCGTTACTTGGGCCCCTCTGTTTAACTGTTCTGTTTGTGTTGTCATCTTACGTAATGGGCATGTAGTGACCTGTGTAATGCATCTACGGATGGACATGTAGTGACACGTGTAATGCCTTGTCCTTCCTCTTGGACAATATTTATGTTAGATTTGGTGAGAATCTATACACGCAGGTTGTAGGAATTCCTGAAGGTACTAACTGTGCGCCTCTTGTTGCAGATTTATTATAATACACAATTTATCCAAAATCTTCATAAGCAAAGAAAATTTGATGATTTGAAATGTTTCAATAATACTTCTAGGTATCCGGATGATATTCTACCTATTGACAATTCGCTTTTGAATTATATAAGAATGAAATTTATCCACAAGAATTAACACTTAACAAGGCAAACGTTACAAACACAGAAACACCATTTTTGGACCTTAATATCAGAATTGAAAACGGAAAGATTCATTCAAGAGTACATGTATATGACAAAAGAGGTGATTTTGGATTCAGCATAGTAAAATCCCCCTGGCTTGACGGTGATGTTCCTAGACTACCGTCATATGGCATTTACATATCACAGCTCATCCGGTATGCTAGAGCATGTACTAATATTTTGGACTTTCACAGAAGAAATTTACAAATTACCAAGAAATGATTAGGTCAAGGTTTCCGCTTTCATAAGTTAGTTAAGACTTTCTGGAAATTTTGCAAAAATACAGTCAACTTCTTTTAAGATTTAGATCTATACAAGCAACAGAGTACATTACTTTGAGTGTTACACAACCTGCCTTTTATGGTGATATGATAAACAAAATTAGAATGATCAAAGGTAGACTGCATAACCATCAGAAATGCGCCAGAATTATCAAACGCCTTTTACACCGTGGACATGATCCAAATGTCACTAGACGGACAGTAGTCTTGGTACTTGACCAAACTACAGTCGTGTAACAGCGCGTTCTTATGACTTGCACTTTGACTGTGACGACGGGACTCCATGACGGGCCCTGTCCAATTTTTTTTGAGAAGACATAGCCCCGACCACCTGTCCTCTTTTAATGTTAAACGTCTTCAAATTCAATAGTATCATTTAAGAACAGATCAATTTGCAGCATAGACCAGCCATGCATGTTTCAGGTACTTTACCCTCGTCAGTCGGACTCCTCGGGTGATAACATACATGAGCTCGCTACAGCTGGCAGAGCAAGGACTGTACAACGTACGCCCTCTTTTTATATCCATTTAAACATTCATCTGTATTGCTTTGGCCCCTGCGTTTTGCGGTCTTGTTTGTGTGTGGTCATGACAGGATGACAAATATGGATAATAATGGATACTGCATGCAGCACAAAATCGATAATTCAGAAAATCAGAAACCGAAGGCATACAAAATCAGGATAAAACAGGAACCAAAGCAACCAAACAAAAACCTCCACCTTATGAAAAGAAGCGTACTCCTGATATGGGATTTGAGACCAGGTGCCCAGGAAGAGTAAGCATCTCCTGCTTGCATGCAACACCCGCCGCCTCAATTCGGTAGAGTGCAGTTTTTGATTGGATGGTTCAAATGGTCTATGACAGAATATCATCCACCATTCTGGAGAGTTGGACATCAAAGTGAATGACGAGTTCTCTATATCGACCGTAAAACTTCCGCAGTGACGATGTTAGTCGGTCACAAACATATCCCTGACTGAGAAGCTTATCTGAAAGACGCCTAGCTCTCAGAACAAAATTTGTATATTTGGTACTTGCTCTGGCATAGCGTATCAACTGAGATATGAACACGCCATAAGCAGGCGATGAATGTATGTTTCAGAAAAGGAAAGTTTGTGATGCTGAAATTGAAGTCGCCACGTTTGTCATAGAGTGAGGTGTTCATGTGACCATCAGTGCCGTAGGACAACTTAATGTCCAAATAAGATGCTGAATTATTTGTCTCTGTAGTTTCTTTGACTTCAATCTCCGAAGGATAGATACTGCTGAGGTAATCCGCGAATTTTGGATTATTGATGGAGAACACATCGTCTATGTATCTGTACGTGAAGTTGAGGTCAGAAGCTAAGTATCTTTTCCCTTCAGAGACCAAAGATTGAATGAATTCAGCTTCGTACGAGTAAAGGAAATTTTCGGCAAGGAGTGGGGCACAATTGGTTCACATTGGAATTCCGACAATTTGCTGGAAGACCTTTCCTCCAAACACCACACAAATGTTGTCGACGTTGTTTTACACCATGATTGTACATTCTCCAAGACCTCTGGGTAATCGGATAAGTGAGAGGGCTATGCGCACGTCATTCAGGATAACCACACCATTTACTACTTGTGTTGGCCGTCTAAAGTCGGCACCGGTTGCCCATTGGTCTCGTTGGTTTATGTGTAGTCTTTTGTGTTTGATGTTTATATGTCGTGTGTCTCTTTTTTGTCTCTCCGTGTGCTCGTCTTTGTGTTTTTGCATCGGATGTTTTAGTGTTTTGCTGTTGGTGCTGGTTGGAGATCCCTTCTCTTCTTTCAAAGTGAAGATGCTTTTATACACAAGGATTGAGTTCTTCTAGACCACCGGGTAACCAGAAAAGAGATAGGGTTAGCGCACGAAATCCAGATAAAAGCACGATTTGCTACTTACGTGGAAGATGTCCGTCTTTAGTCCGTCTTTAGGGGTCCCTGTAAAGTGCGAAACGAAACAAAAACGAAACGAAACGAAACGGAACAAATCGAAACGAAACGAAACAAATCGAAACGAAACGAAACAAATCGAAACGAAACGAAACAGATCGAAACGAAACGAAACAAAACGAAACAGATCGAAACGAAACGAAACAGATCGAAACGAAACGAAACAAAACATAAAACTTAAAGAAAATGAGAAAAAGAGGAACTAAAAGTCTCTGACGAGACTGAAGCTCCCCTGGTTGTTTTATCAAATTCTGCTAAGTGACACAACTATTTTCGAAGACCTAAGGATTAGGGGCTAAAAAGTATATTAGATGAGCAAGCATTAAACATTAGGTGTGAGTCTAAACATAATGCAAAAAAACTTTTTATCACTCATACTTTCTACGGAATGGTGTTCAGAAGATTTGTATTGTAGAAAATGACCACATCCATTTTCCAAGAACCTGGAGGTCAGGGGCTAAAACTAATTATCAAGTGGATAATCAAACCACATACCCTTTACATATGTATTATGCAAAAAGAATTTACACTCTATCAATCATGCACTCTGAGTATTGGTGTTCACAAGAATGCATAAAATATATGTTATATATAGGAGAAAATGACCTCACCCATTTTGCAAGAATGATCTTTCTATCAATTATACTTTCTGAGAATTGGTGCTCACAAGATTACATTGAGTTATATAGGAGAAAATGACCACACCCTTTTTCTGAGACCCCAGGGGTCAGGGGCTCAGGTGAAATATCAGGTGCACAACTAGTTCATATACCTTTTATATTGCAATAAGAATTAACTTTCTATCATTTATACTTTCTGAGAAATGGTGACCACAAGATTACATAGAGCTATATAAGAAAAAATGACCACACCCATTTTCTAAAACCCTGGGGGTCAGGGGCTCAAACAAAATATCAGGTGCACAACTAGACCATAGACAAATCATGTTACAAAAAGAATTAACTTTTCATCACTAACAGTTTCAGAGGACTTGAAACCACAAGAAATGTTAAACGGACAGACGGACGGACGCCGGACACAGGGCGATCGCATAGCTCGACTGGTCATAGACCAGTAGAGCTAAAAATCGCCGAGAACGAATATTTCAAGACTAGATCAGCATATAATATTGCCTAATCCAAGAGTTCTACATTTGTAACTAGTGCCGAGAGGGTTTCTTGAAAGAGTCAAAGTTGACAATTAAAGAAAGTAAATGTCAAATGCCATTCATGTATTTAAGAGGAAGAAAAGGGAGGCGATAGAAAACCACGCTATGACACCGTAATGAGATCATAAAACGGGATGGGGCACATTTCAGGAAAAAAAAATCTTATTCTTTTTCAAACGAAATGTGCCCCCCGGGTTTTAATTGTTACCATTTTTCTGATACAATTTTCATATACACATTACGGAACAGTTCCGTTTCCTCTGCTCTAGACTCCTCCCTGCTAAAGAATATTTGTCCGTCTATGACGAGGTTATTCATCCCATTTACTCTCCTTTAAAAAGCAAATGTGCATATACTTTAATCGTCAACTTTGATTCTTTAAAAAAACCTCCAGCCACAAGAACTAACGGTTGAAGGCAATAATGAGGGGGTGGACAGGGACAAAGGGAGGGGAGAGAAAGGGGGCTGGAGGAGGGAAGAAGGGGGCGAGAGGAGGGACAGATGATTGGGAGGGTAACAGTACCCCCCCCCCCCAAAAAAAGGAAATTACCTTTAATATAAATAATCTAGCACTTATGCGTTCATGTACATAATCTCAATTTTAAAAATTGCCACGAAATTCATCTATATATACCTTAAAAAAAATTTCCCGATCGCTTCGCTCGCCGCAATTTTCAATTCATTTTTCAAATACTTCAGGCTCGCTTCGCTCACCTTAGTTTTTCATCTAAAGAGGTCGATTTCCTTTTTCAAGGTTTATAAAAGGAAATAACCCAAATAACTTCACTATTGCACCAATTTACACTTTAAAGTTTAAACATTTGTCTTGACCACCCAAAGCCCCCCTACCCCCACGGGGAGGGGGCGGCAGGAAGAGAGTGGTACCCCCTGACCCTTCAATAAGATCTTGTCTTGAAATATTCGTTCTCGGCGATTTTTAATCTTTTTCTCATTTTCTTTAAGTTTTATGTTTTGTTTCGTTTCGTTTCGATCTGTTTCGTTTCGTTTTGTTTCGTTTCGTTTCGATCTGTTTCGTTTCGTTTCGATTTGTTTCGTTTTGTTTCGATTTGTTTCGTTTCGTTTCGATTTGTTTCGTTTCGTTTTTGTTTCGTTTCGCACTTTACAGGTACCCCGTCTTTAGTCCGCACCTGATGCCCATTTGTCTCTTTGTTTGATCTATTTGGTTATTTGATTTTATTTGTTGCCCATTTATCTCTTTGGTTATTTGATCCATATAAGCAGGTTGTAGGAATCCCCATTAGTATTAATTGTTCGCCTCTTGTTGCAGATTTATTTTCAGACACTTATGTAGAGGAATTAATAAAAACTTTAAAAGCAAAGAAAAAACTATGATGATTGGAAATGTTTCATTGGTATTTCTAGGTAACTGGATGATATTCTTACTATTGGCAATCCTTTTTCTTGAAAAATAAATGACATATGTCCACAAGAATTGACGCTAAACATCACAAACGTTACAAACGCAGCATCAATATTTTTAACCTAAATATTAATATTGTTTATGGAGAGATATGTACAAGTGTGTATGACAACAGAGATGATTTTGAATTCAACATAGTAAATTTCCCCCTGGCTTGACGGTGATGTTTCTAGATTACCGTCATACGGTATTAACATTTCACAGCTTATCTGCTTCGCTTGAGCATGTACTGATGTTTTGAATTATTACCTAGAAACGTTTCGGTCAAGGTTTTCGCTTTCACAAACTAGTAAAGACTTTCTGACATAATTAACAAAATAAGATGAATCAAAGATGGACATTATTAAAATCGAAATTGTGTTAGAAGCATCAAACGCCTTTTATACCGTGGATATGATCTTTCTGTCACCACAGGGATGCTTGGCTATGTACTAGACCAATCTACAGTGACTGTCTTGTATCAGCGCATTCTTAAGAATTGCATGCTGAATGACAATGACGGGCACTGTCCAAACCTCTATAGAGAAGACATGACCCCTACCACTTGTCCTCTCTGAATGTCAGTCGGACTCCTCGGGAGGTGATCACATGTACGAGCTCGTTACAGCCGGCAGAGCACGGACTGTATTTCGTATGCCTTCTATTGTTTTATATCCATTTACATATCCATCTGTATGTCGCGTCATGCTATTTATTTCACACCACAATTGTGCGTTCTTCGAGACCTCTGGGTAATCGGAAAATTTGGAAGGTTGTGCACACGTAATCCGGATAACTCCACCGTCTGCTACTTATGTGGCAAATGACCGTCATAAGTCGGCACCAGTTGCTCATTGGCTTCGTTGGTTTATGTGTGGTCTTTGTGTGTCATGTTTTTATGGTGAGAATTTGTGTTCCTTGTACCTTTTGTGTTTCTTTCTGTGGATGTCTGCTATGTGCTAAGCCATTGGGTGTTTTGGGGTTTTGCTGTGAGTGCTGCAACCGAGTGTCGCTGGAGATCCCTTCCTTTCTTTTATATCCATTTACATATCCATCTCTGTGTTTCTTAGGCCCTGCGTCATGCTGTCTCTTTGTATGATCATTTTGCAATGAGGAAGTTATTTTACATCACAATTGTCCATTCTTCGAGACCTCTGGGTAACCGGAAAATTGGGAGGGTTGTGTCGACAAGAGCAATGGGCAACAAGTGCCGACATATGACGATCATGTGCCATGCCAGTAACAGACGGTGTAGTTATGCGGTCACAATCTGTGATTCAAATTGAAATATCTAATCAATAGGACTATTGTTAAAGGCTTTAAAAGTTCTTTTATTCAATTAAGATTTAATTCATTGAAGATGTATATATGTGATTTTCAATGGGTATTTCGTCTTTTAAAGACGTTTATTAATTTTTGTTCCTCTAATTAGAAAGAAACATACACATTCAAAAATATTATCTAAAAGTTAAGTTACCGCGATTTGGAAAATTCCAATTTCTTTGATGAAAAAGTGAAGCGATTACGTTTCTATCATTTTGAGTTTTCGTGTCAACTTGAAAGTTGATAATAATAATGATGATATTTACAATTGGAATATATTTGATGCACACCTTCCTAGCAGGTATGAAATGGATATTGAATTTGAAGACGTTTAACATTTTTTCCACTTGGTGAGTGTCACTGTGGTGAACCAGGAGTCCCCGAGGGCACATGTAGCTAAACACAATCAACTGCGGTTGATCGTTTCTTCAACACATTGGAAAATGTCTGTTACCAAAATGTCTTGAAATTTCGAAAACGTGGGTCCTGTAGCATCAAATCCCACCCATCTTATGTGCATGTCTGGTCCATGCGGCAAATTTATCTGTTCTTAAATGATGATATTGAATTTGAAGACGTTCAATATTTGTACCACTTGGTGAGTGTCACTGCTGGTGAACCAGGAGTCCCCGAGGGCACATGTAGCCATGTTCGATAAACTTCGATTAATCGTTTCTTCGACGAATTCAAAATTTTCTGTTATCAAAATTTCTTATAATTTCGAAACGTGGGTTCTGTAGCATCATATCCCACCCATTCTGATACGTCTTTCGGTACATTTTTGGACATAATACCTTTCACACTCCTTGGACATATTACATTGTTTAGAATGAGGAGCACTGACGAGTGTTTAAGATCAGCGTAAAACTAGCATAGATCTCATTGATACTTTTTGTTCTGATCCCTGTGCACTTGATTTGACCTAGTTACGCCATTGGAAAACCTTACCAAGCACCACACCATTTCATATCAACCATAAAGCAGTTATGATTACATAAAACAATATATTTCTTTACTACTTACATATAAAGAATGCGTAATTTAAATCTATTTTTTAAGATACCTTTCATTTAAGCTAACGATGTTAACGAGATATCACACGTGTTTCAGTAGCCTCCCTTAGACGAGAATTTTTAAGAAATCTCCACGTTGGAGATTTCCGATTTTCGTAACTTAAAATGTCTTGATGTTCTTGGTTTGTTATAATCGCTCAATCGGTAAGTCGATCCAATAACTCAGAGGTAGAGCTCTTGCCCACCATACGGGAAGACTGCGGTTCGAACTTGAGCGTAGTAGTAACAAAACGATTGGTATTCGTGTATAAATACAATTTTTGTGCGAATAGCACATAGCGATTGCCTTATTTCTTCACTCATGGGAGCCCCGTCTACTGAGTATGTATAAACGATGTTACTCTGTTTACATGTACATTGGGACTGCGCCAGCGTCATGATCGGTATAAAGTCTGAATCAATGAATTAAATCTATATGAATCGAGCTGTAGTGTTATGTACATGCATGACCTAATGAAAAATTGCATCTGTATGTACTGAGATGAACACAGGCTGTGTGTTGGAAACCCCTTTCCATTACCAGGTGAATATCTGTTTTAGTGAACAATATATAAATGAAACGTTGCTATCGATAAAGATATTAAGTTGAATCATTGAAACGTAAAACTAACTTCAAGTAGGCTTATTTTGCCCCGCTTCACAAAATAAAATCTGTATACGACGAACAAATTAGGAACTTCCATCATGAAATATGATATTAACTATTATGAAAATAAAAGATCAAAACATTCCCGTTTAGGATGTATCATGTTTTTATATACTAAAAAAGAAGTGAATTTTCCTTCAAATTCTTAGCACACACCTAGCATTGAACATGAAAGGTTAAAGAGAGAGTGGGGATCAAATTAGAAAATCAGATTCGTCTTCTTTCCTTGTATATGGAATCATCAATCGATAGTCATATTGGATTGTTGTATTTTCTAGGGGGGGAGGGGTAGTTTTAATGTGATGTTATTTAATTTTCATGTTCACTGTCAGACATCATCTTTCAATTCATTACGACAACATTATGCATTTGCATTTTAGTTCTGTCTTTATACGTCCATAAACTGGCCTACGAAGGTGTTCAGGAACAAATAAAACACAACATTTTTTCATACATTAGAAGTGATATTATTCTGGCTATTCGCACTCAGTACCTTTAGTGCTTTGATTTTTGCAAAGTAATGGTAAGCCTAGAGTGACCAACAATAGTCAGATTTTTGCTGAAATTGAACTTACAAATGTATTTGTAAATTTTGTTAAGACTTTTTTACCTACATACACATGTCGTATCTATTCAGAAATAAGTCAGGTGTCAGTTAAGTGTTTGAATGTAGAGAAACTTATAATATAGTTACCCAAATGGTACATGTAATATCATTACACATCTTCACATACTGTCGTGTTATCACACAAAATCTGTATTCGCCTCTATTTATGTATGTAAGGCAATGGCCTACAGGTTATGGGTGTAGTTCGCGTTGTGTATTAAATAGTCATTTTGAAAACTATAAACCGAAGTCCGAATAAAGTTCTAAGTTTATTCAAAACGTTACATGTTGACAGTACGAGAGCGGAGTCTAAACCTAACTGAAACTGGAGTCTAACTTAACCGAAACTTAACTGAAACTGGAGTGATCTGCAAAACGATGCGCCGAGTATATATGTGGACGATTGGAAATTGCTAACACCTGCACAAAATAATAAGTTATTGGTTTTTGATTAAAAAGACATTTTGGAAATTAGATTCTTCCAAATATAGAACCTTAACGGCTTTTACGGGGAGATTTCCAATTAGCATTCAATTAACTCGTACGGAAAACAAAGACTAAAGTACTTGCAGATGTGCAAATTACTGCAGTGTTCTCAGCATCGTGGGAATCAAATTAAACAGATTACAGAATTTACAAACTAGAATAATTGTCTCAATGTGAAGTTTGAACTCATAGTCAAGGAATTTACTTTAGAAAACTCAAGTTAGCAATTTCCAAATACATGTAACTAATTAATATGAATAATTAATTAGCATAATTATTGTGGGGGAGAGGCCATATGGTTACAATACTCCCCCACTTAAGAAAATAACCAAGATTCAAATTGTTTGGATTTCAACCAATCATGAACTATAAGATAACTTTCAATTATCATCCAAAACTTTATGTGAATCTATTATAATACTTGGTTATTTTCTAAACGCATGGCCTTGACACCACAATAATGCATAACTCAATGATATATCATCAGTCATCAGGGTTCACTCTAAGTATCGTAATTGAAATTATATCAAATTAAAGCACATGAAATTAAAGTCTTTGCATATCGAATTCTTTTTCATTGTTCTTAAAGAGTGACCCGATTTTCATCTAATTATGAATGTTCACTGTCAATCACCTACAAAAGAAATACATTTTCCAAGGCCAATATACGTACCTAAACATTCATTATATATAATAAGCAATATACAAAAGCAATTATCAATATTAAACATGAATAAGGAGCATGATAATACATATATTTAGTATTAAACATTTACTCTGCTTTTTTCACTAAAACACAACACCGGTTTAATTCACTTCTTTAACTTTTTACGGCCGTTCATCTTGGTTTTGGTTCCGTACGTCTGGGTTTTGGTTCCTTACGTCTACGGTCCTTCTTCGTGAACTTTGTAAACTCCGTGGAGTATAACGAATGATTCGGACCTCTTTGTCGTCTTCTTGGTTTGGTATACCAATAATCATCGAATCGTCATCTGTTTCGTCTTCTTCCTCCACCCGGAATTTGGAGTTTATCTTCCATCTGGACCCTGCTTTGACGCATCTTGGTATTAGTGACGTTACCAAGATCTTCCCGTAATCTGGATGACGCCATGCACCCAGAAAAGCGACGGGGTATTTAATGCTCTCATTCAAAGCGTCGATCAAGCAGGTCATTAAGTGCAAAATGTCCAATCTGGTTCTGCTGTCATCAATTTCGCTATGACAGATTTCACTCTGTCATATAATCTGCGAAATAATGTTAATAGTGACGGGCTGGTTTGACATCCGGCCACACGGATAACATCGTGCACAGAGATACCTGACGTCACTGCTTCAGACTTCTTTTCTGCTACCGTCTGATTTGATTTAAGGCCTTGGTGATAAACCTGTACGCTAATTTGTCTCTCGTATCACAACAGGCGATTCCAATAACCAAGGAGCTAAATAAGACTGCACATCTGGAACTTAACTGCTTATCTCATCGTCGTCTTCTCCCAGCGATAAAAGTATAAAGTCTGCATCATTATTACACTGATAAGTTTCACATCATTGTCTCTGGTTACAGGTAGTTTATGACACCGGATTTTCTCTGTACCTCTAATTGACCACAATTTTGAATTTACAAAAATAATTTAGATGCCTGTACCAAAACTAAGTGAAAGATTTCCAAAATGAGATTTTTTTATCAATATGGATAATGTTAATTTCACTATATACGAAATACAGGTCTTCTGTATTTATTTAAGACGAATACAAAAATCTAATTAATAAAGAAAAAATTTCTGTAGCAATTAAAACTTTTTATCATAAATTCTGAAAAACTTTCTGAAATGAAATACAATGTCTATGCATGTCGCTTGTCAAACGTTAATGTCTCGGCGTAGTGATTTCTCGTTGATACTGCACATCTGCAGCCGATAAGAAACTAAAGACCGTCAATGAAATTCCAACACAGGGAAAAGGGGCAACAAAGGTCAAACTTATCAGCGCTCATTGAATGATGAGTGAGAACTGTAACATGAAACTACAAAGTGCAAGGAGCAGAGTACTATTGGGGTTAAACACAAAAACATGCAAACTAAGGGTATACTGTTGCTACTATATACATCGCGATCGCGATAGACTCCAGATTAACTTTGACATAAAATTCCGATAAAACTTTGACCGATTTTTTTTTAAATTTAAGATATTTACCATTTCCTCCCTTTCTTGAAATAAAAAAAAATCAAGACCTCCAAAATGACAGCACAAAACATACATAAGATGATGAATACTACGATGGTGTCATATATTCGAAAAAAAAATAATACGTGCTCTCACATAGCACAAATTAGAAATGACAGGGTTGTATACACAACAAACCCGAACGAACTTCCTACGTTCCCAGAAATTTCTACTGGTGCCATTTTTCGGCGTTTCATCGCCATATACCGAGCAAATTCAACAGCTCATCACCTAACAAACTGGAATATATGGGTTCCATCGAAGTGTCCTCTTAATTGTAATGTTCTATCATCTTGAAAAACCTTACAGAGACGGATATTCCCCCGTCTCTTACTACGGTCCCACGCCTATACCCCGGCGTTCTACTTACATGACGGGACCCTGATCTAGACCCTTACTCAGCGGCTGAGTAAAACCAAAATTCTCAAAACGACCGAAGCCTAAATCTTTAATCAACCCAAAACTACTTGAATCACGACCGATTCCAAAAATCCGAAACGCTTCGTTGTCTATGTCCGTCATTTCTTCATGAAAATCTTAGAGAAAAAAAATATTCAATTTCTTTAAAACTTTTTCGCTTAAAACATTCAAAAATTGAAAATAACATTTACAAAAATACATGGTCAATCAATCTGAGAGTACTTTGAGAAAGTAAATGTGCCCTACCTTTATCACTAATTTCGTTTAAAGCGAAGTGTTCATCCTCTGGTTGTTATACCCTGGTTCCACGGCGTGCATCGTCTGCATTCTCGGCAATAAACTTATTCATTTTTCCCCTAGTTCGTCTAGGACACGGCGCCAAATCAAACCTTGTAAGCCTATAGCCTACAGGTTAGGTATGTAGTTCGCGTTGTGTATTAAATAGTCATTTTGAAAACTATAAACCGAAGTCCGAATAAAGTTCTAAGTTTATTCAAAACGTTACATGTTGACAGTACGAGAGCGGAGTCTAAACCTAACTGAAACTGGAGTCTAACTTAACCGAAACTTAACTGAAACTGGAGTGATCTGCAAAACGATGCGCCGAGTATATATGTGGACGATTGGAAATTGCTAACACCTGCACAAAATAATAAGTTATTGGTTTTTGATTAAAAAGACATTTTGGAAATTAGATTCTTCCAAATATAGAACCTTAACGGCTTTTACGGGGAGATTTCCAATTAGCATTCAATTAACTCGTACGGAAAACAAAGACTAAAGTACTTGCAGATGTGCAAATTACTGCAGTGTTCTCAGCATCGTGGGAATCAAATTAAACAGATTACAGAATTTACAAACTAGAATAATTGTCTCAATGTGAAGTTTGAACTCATAGTCAAGGAATTTACTTTAGAAAACTCAAGTTAGCAATTTCCAAATACATGTAACTAATTAATATGAATAATTAATTAGCATAATTATTGTGGGGGAGAGGCCATATGGTTACATGTACATATCGACATCTTTGTGAGTGAATAAACACTGCTGTGATATTTCAAAAAGATGATTATATAAATTCGGATGCTTTTGTCTTTGGTCACAGTCTGACATAGTAAAGAAAGATAACTCGAATTGCACTTTTAATTTTTCACATGAAAATTTACACATTCAGTCAGATATTGCAACATATGACGTGGTCATTGAATGCACAATATGTTGAGGGAATCATATGTGAAGTTTCATTTGAAAATCTTGGGTTGAAAAAATAATATAGCCAAAAAAATGAGCATTTCGATTACAATCAATGGATGGCTAAAAAGTCTGATCAATTTCAAAAATTTCAAAATCTCAAAATTTTAGATGGTGACCTCCTAATATTGTCCCTTACATCTGAATTAAATTAGGAAATCAGAATTATGCTCGTTTTCTGAAAATAAGTGTTGTATAACACGAAACGTGTGATATCACCTTAAGTAAGCTTATGCTATACCCCCGCGCGTCCGCGTACGCGTCCGTGTCCGCGTCCCCATCCACGTACGCGGACGGATAAGAAGCTTGGGGTAGCTACAGTAACCAAACTTGCGTAAGGGATTCATCATGCTGATGTGAACCCATGTATCGGATGCTGCATCTGACCTACATTTTCGGATTGAGTGACTTGTTCCCCGCGAGGGGTTTGACAGTAAGTGTTTTGAATATACTTCCCTGACATTGTCGCCATAGCGCTTTCTATATAGACATAACGTCAGATAGTGCATGCATTATATATATTTTCATTTCCATGCTTCATAAACATCGACGGCGGGTGCGGCTAGCCAACAGGGGATGCTTACTCCTCCCGGGCACCTGACCCCACCTCTGGCTTGCTGGGGGTCCGTCGATGTTTAAATTTGTGCTCTATTGTGATTGCTGTTGAGATTATCGTCAGGATCTTCTTTAACTCATTTGTGTCACACTTATGGCCTTTGCCGTGTGGAGCTCGTAAAAAAGTTCCCCGCGAGGGGTTTGACAGTAAGTGTTTTGAATATACTTCCCTGACATTGTCGCCATAGCGCTTTCTATATAGACATAACGTCAGATAGTGCATGAATTATATCTATTTTCATTTCCATGCTTCATAAACATCGACGGCGGGTGCGGCTAGCCAACAGGGGATGCTTACTCCTCCCGGGCACCTGATCCCACCTCTGGCTTGCTGGGGGTCCGTCGATGTTTAATTTTGTGCTCTATTGTGAGTGCTGTTGAGATTATCGTCAGGATCTTCTTTAACTCATTTGTGTCACACTTATGCCCTTTGCTGTGTGGAGCTCGTAAAAAAGTACCCCGCGAGGGGTTTGACAGTAAGTGTTTTGAATATACTTCCCTGACATTGTCGCCATAGCGCTTTCTATATAGACATAACGTCAAATAGTGCATGAATTATATCTATTTTCATTCCCATGCTTCATAAACATCGACGGCGGGTAGGGCTAGCCAACAGGGGATGCTTACTCCTCCCGGGCACCTGATCTCACCTCTGGCTTGCTGGGGGTCCGTCGATGTTTAATTTTGTGCTCTATTGTGAGTGCTGTTAAGATTATCGTCAGGATCTTCTTTAACTCATTGGTTAAGAAGTTTGGGGTAGTTCTGTGCGACTTGATTAAGAAGTTTGGGGTAGCTCAGTATCTGACAAAGTACTGATGCTACAGTAATCAAACTTGCACATTTTATTCATCTTGGGGTGTTGAGATGGACCCATGCATCGGACGCAGCATCTGACCTACGTTTTCCACGTGATTGATTTTGCTTCTAAATGCCAATATTGAGCGAACGCTGAGTGCTACATGTGCCAAACTTTCATACTGGATGTATCTTTGATCAAACTTTTATGGAATAACCTTGACCTACTTTTTCCGCTTGAGTGATTTTGCCTTTAAAAGCCAATATTGAGCAAAACATATTTGCTACATGTACCAAATTTGCATATTTGATGTATCTTTGATCAAACTTGCATAAAAAAGATTGACCTACTTTTTCCGCTTGAGTGATTTGCTCTAAAAGCCAACATTCAGCAAAGTATAAGTGCTACATGTACCAAACTTGCATATTGGATGTATCTTTGATAAAAATCATAAAAGAAGGTTGACCAACTTTTTCCATTTAAACGATTTTGCCCTTTAAAGCCAATCTACATGTACTTAGAAATATGTTTAAATTGAATTTTATAGCTACGAGGTGAGCTTTGTAATCTGTAACTATGTTTTGTTCAGCATATTTTTTATGTCCACAGATATAACACCGCGTGAGATCGAAACGTTTGATGTTGTGATTCCTTACGGAGGTTTTTGGTTGTTTTCTCATCAATTAAGTGATACTGCACAAAATTGATGAGACGCTGCAGTAGGGCAATGCCTAATATGTAAGTCCATACATATATAAAAAGTCGATTGTTATTGCAAAATTTTCAAGAGTTCGTCAAAAGAATGATTTTGTGTCGTCTACAAACTATCGAAGATTTTGCAAAAGCTATGAACTTTTCATATACCTGGGCGATATGAATTGATTTATTAGGCATTGTACTACTGCAACGGCTCATCAGTTTTGTAAAATTTAATTTAGAGAATAACCCCCCCCCCCCCCCCCAAAAAAAAAAAACTACTTAAGGAATACCAACACGATACGTTTCGATTCCACTCTGTGTGTAAGTAGTTTAAAAATAATGGTCATATTGGATTACCCGACATGGTAAACTTGTTTTGCATTCCATCCTTTGATTAGTAGGAATGTAAAAATACTGCACCGGATGAGAAACATTAATTGTTATTGGGAAGAAAATATATTTATATTGGAAAATAACATACAAAATTAAGTACATTTTATGTACTAAGGAATGCAACAAATAAATATTTTTTAAATAAGATCTCAACTTGAACTCGTTGTGTTTTTAATACCCTCGCCAATTATCAGAGGAGTAACGGTCACTCGTGTCATGAATAGAAAATCAATTTTTGCTTTTAAAATGGGTACCCTTATACAATGTATAACCTAGTTTTCTCCATAGACGACCGAATGCGAACACGTGTAAGCATTTATTTGCACAAAGGTTAGTACAAAAGCAAACAAAAACATGACGGACGGATAACACGTGGAAGTGAAAAACGAAAAGGAATCGACAATCGTTATTAACAAAATCTGGAATGACAAATCAGAGGGAGAATGAGTATTGACTGGGCATTTGCCAGATCAATTAAGGGTCCGGTACAAGTGATTCTCCAGGGTTCATTGACCAAAAGTGAAAGTTGCTGTAATGAACCACAGAGGATCTAACTTTGTAATTTTGCGTTTAATTTTTAAATATTACATATAAATAAGTATGACAGTGTGCAAATAGTATTGAAATAAATACTTACATTTACAGAAATGCAACTTTGATATCCTTTGTAGAACTGTGCGCAGACTGGCTGTAAATCACCATTAAAAAATCCAAAAGTATCTGTAAAAATTAAAGTGAAGCCTACACCACAACAGTTTACTTGCGAAATTCCAAAAAGAATAACTGCTTATTTTATATAAATTTCTGAATCACTGTACCCTTCCTAAGCAGAAATGATAAGTCCATTTTAAAAGTAGTTCCATTCACCATGTGTACTGTGCTATTTTTAGATTTCTTAAGTCCCAACATTTAGATAAAAAAAATTTTAGGTATGGAAACCCATACTGATCATAGTTCTATAGGAATAAAATCTTTAAATGGTTCTTGGGATTAATGTTTTACGCATGCTATAGGGATTCTGATATAATACATGTTACAAAATGCTAGTATATTGCTTAATTAGGAACATATAGAACATAATCTTAGAGGCAAATCCTCCAAATAAAATTTCAAAGGAAGATAACTACATGTATTATGATATTAATTTGTTTTGAAATAAGGCTGCTACTTTTCTATGTGAGAGAGACTTTTCTTTTATTAATATTTAAAAATACATGAAAATTCTGATAGCTATCCCACCATCAACTCCCTTAAACAGTCTATAACAGTACTGTACCCTCATATCACTCATATGTATGTGTATTTTCATCTGTATAAAATGCCTACCAACAATTCAAATACATTTCTGTCTTCTTTCGGTACCCCTGCATCTGACTTGTACTTGGTCCTGACTCATCTACAATTTGAAAATGTAAATATTATATGAATTTTTAAACTTTTGATAAATGAAATTACAAATATTCATAATTATTAGTAATCTAATATATATTTTAAAACTCGTTCTTTATCTAATAAAATCACTTTTACAATGCAGTTTAAATATCACAAGTAATTGCTACTTAATACTATGCATAACATACAAAGCAGGCCGCCTATACCCTAATGTCATGGCTACAACCCAAAAAGCGATGTCCTGTGACATGTCATTATAGTCCAAGCAGCTCCCATTGTATGTTCTACATGTAGTAAAATTACCTGCAAGATATACATATTAGATGCATGTACTGATGTAGCACCTGTAGCAATATATACATCAAGGACAGGATCTGCTGACTTTGATCGCTTTGAAATATACGTATTACAAACTATATAGAAACTTTGTATGAAAACTAATACCTTGCATTTAATGTAAAATAAAAAAAAACTGTTATTTATGGGTTAAAAACACATGAGATGTGACAAAGATACTTCTATTGCAAAAATCTCAGAAATATGTAATTTCAACATTTATGATGGGTTTTTTTTGGGAGGGGGGATATCATGGAGGGAAATAATTGCAAAAGATATTTTAAGTATATGTACAGAAAAATACAGCAACTGTCTATAGTTAATTATTATGTCTGACACAGGGGGATTGGGTGCATGTCTATACTAAATATGATTGCATAAAATGGAGTACTTGTATCTGCCACTCCAGTTGCTACTCGCTTTTTCTTCTTTTTCTGACTTGGTTTTCCCTCTCTTCTTTCTTTGGAGGCGCTTATGCCGTAATGACTGGTGGAATGTACTGAAAATATGATAAATCAATGTTCAAAGATTCAACATGTTCAAAGATGTTCTACGGTTCCGAAAATTTAAATTGGCTTCCCAGTGTTTTCACAATTTAAAATCAGTGATAGGTTATAATCCAATATCACTTCAAATCAAACATAAGAATTTCCAATAAATCACAATATTATGTCTTCCAACATTAAGAAATGCATATCCAAACATTCTAGTTAGGTCTTCCGACTTCCGTCGGAAGACCTATTGTTTTCGTAACCGTGGAAAATTGGATCAGCGATTTCTCAAGAACCCTGTAAGCTAGGACAATGAAAGTTCTCCAACGTTACGTTTGGAGTAAAAGCTAGATTGGTCTTTTTTATTTTTGGTCTCTGTTATTTTTTTTATCATGTTTTTTAGTAGATTCAAATATTTGACGGGAGCGTCGAATTACTCAAAAGGACCGAAAATTTCATGTTTTGCTATTTGTAAGCTTAAATATCTCGTATTTTGCTATCTACAATTTCCATTCTTTTTGAAAGTCGACAGCCATGCAAGATATGAAATGCTAGATGCACACTGTAACGATTTATTACGATGACGTCCTTCACCGTCCTTCATATTTCCAAATTCAGAAGTTCATAGGAGGAAGACACTTTTTTGCTTATAATAGTAAACAAAAATTAAGCTTATGAAGTTTCCTAAAAATTTCAATATTATTATTTTTTATCCATATATCTGTCTTATTTAGTCTTTCTGATTTTTCCTATCTCTTACTGTTGAAAAGATATGAGCATCGAAATTTTGAGTTGGGTATTTCGATACACCTTCACGCCAACAGATCGGGCGCACACTAAAATTGGTAGTCCGAGTCCGACTCGAGAAAAGCAGTGTTGAGATTTTCAAATTCCGATTTCACGGCAATGATGAATATGCATTTCATAAATACATTTCGATATACACAATTTGATTTTAAAAAAGTTGATTAATTTAGAAGAGATCAGCTACAAACCAGAATTTACACACAAAAATTGGTAGTTTGATTCCGATTTCTAACCTACAAACCTGTTTCTAAACTTCAATAACTATATTTTGAACATCAAGTTTAATTTCTAATTCTAGCAAACGTTCGAACATAATTTTCGGTTGGTTTATTTACAAATTGATGAACAAATTCTCCAACATTCTTCCCTCCCCTCGTTTTTCGAAAACAGTTCTGTTTATATTGAACGATGTCGCCATGATGGAAATTCAAAATAAACTTTGAAAAAAAGGGAAGGGGGGGGGTTTCCAAATTTGAACCTGCACAGCGAGAACCTCATGGTATTTATATATATATATTGAACGTAACTTGTTATTACCATTTCTCTTCTCAAGAAAATTGGTTCTACAGCTACGAGCTCGCCTTTTTTATGGGGGAAGGGGGCAGGAAGAATTTGCAAAAAAAAAAAAAAAAATCCCGGCTCTGAAAAATGCTGAAAAAAATATTCCGGCCCAAAGGGCCGGCAATTTTTTTCCCGGACCATGCAAAAGTAAGGATACATTGCATAATATGGAAATTTTTGCTGGCTCTTTGTGCCAGACAATTTAAAGTCAAAAAATTAATTAATATAAATACAAACTGTTCACAAAGCTGTATCTACCAGAGACCTAATACGCATAGGCACAAAAATCTAGAAAAGGTTCTATTTAAACACCATACAATCTGTCTGAAATTCGCTAATTGCAAAGAGACATCTGAAGGAACGGTTATTAACTCATACTCTGTAACAGCGGGGAGTTTAACTTACACAGACATTCACAACATTTGACAATTTGTTTAAATCCGGCCCGAAGAACCGGCGAAAATTTTTCTCCGACTCTGGTAATGGCTGAAAAAAATGGCCTGCTCAGAAAATTGCTGAAAAAATTTTACCGGCTGGCAATAGAATTCCTGCCCCCCCTCCTCCCAAAAATCAAATGGTTGCTCACCAACAATTATCGGTTTGAAAATTTAATGTTACTGCTTTTTGAAAACTTAAATATATAATATAAATACATGTAATGTGACGTCCTTCATATTTACAAACCAAAAATTGTATAGGAGGAAGACACTCTTGTTGCAACCGCAACAAGAAACCTTTCTAGTTGTTTCCTATATTTCCAAATAAGTTATAATTCCAACAAAACATCCAACTATGCAGAAAACTATCCATACTGAGACATATTCACTATATGACACATTCAGTGTACCATACATTTATGCTCTAGTGAATACACCTGATACAGGTATATAGGACAGGTAAAAGGGGCTCACCATGGGGATTCAAAATAAAAATGGGCATTAGTTGGGAATATATTCTTCCTATCGTTGAATTAATGAAAGGATTTCCTTGGATATTGGGAGATCTAGGAAAGATCGGGGGAATAGCGGATTGATAATAATGAGAGAAAAGTTAAATATTGATGTTTTACCTTTGATCAATCTTTAGTTTCGCTAAATTCTCTCGAAAAGTGAGTTCCCGGGTAGTTAATTTTACAAGCCGGAAGCTAGGCCCTTTCACACGCAGAAATTAATCCTTCGCAAAGTAAATATTTCATAAATTGTTTAAGATTATCAACCATACTAGGTATAAAGATATGTACAGAAAAGAAACATCGTTTTCAAATCAAACATATTGAATAAAGTCAGGACTCGCTTACAATTAAACATTACGAAATCTAACACGTACATTGACATCGTCTGGCGGAAGGATATGAAGAAAACAAAACCGAAAGCTGATACCCGGAATTTTGAAAACAACATAGAAAAGACGAAAAAAATTAATGTTTTGACGCATTTTAAAATGGTAATCTACACGATTTAGCTTTCATATCATTTATACATTGTATAAACTTTGACAACTGGTCAATCAGACTTTAAATTATGTCCAAACACAACTCTAATGTTTACACCTTCACCTCGGTCAATGGCGGGTGTTCGAAAAGCATGGCCGACGTACACCATACTCATTGAACTGGGAAATATAAGCATGTGAAACAAATTCTGATAAAAGTAAAAACAAACTGTTGTAGTGAACTCCTCAAACAATTAATTTAGGTAAGAATAGGCTTCTAAATGTGTCTTACATTTGAGTTTTGCGCACAGTTCGGTGAATATTTTTCATTTTGTGCTATTTCTATTTAGTTTTAGTAGACCTAACTTCTAATTCCATAAATATGCATTATTGAAGTGGCTTAAATATTTGACAAAATATGAATAACTTTGAATAAGTAGATATCACAAGCTAATAAATTTGCTCAAACAACTTTTTGGGAAAACAATATGGCCGTACCGGACCCTTAAGACCTTAGAAAAGGACCGCGAACTTTAAACTAATGAATTATTATTATTTATTTAAATTGAAGTCGCAAGAGAAATAAGCAACAACTCTTACGGATCGGTATGCTATTGCATAAAGTCATGTTGTTCTCTTTGTTATATCTATGAAGATGAACATTCATGTATTAGTTTGATATTTATTTACATGCACATATATTATATATCAAATAGTAAAAAGAAATGAAATTCCTAAGGATAATGTTCATTCAATATTTGGTTAACAATTTGGTAAACAGACTACCTATATCTTCCATTCAAGCGTCACACACGTGGTTAGTAATTTGCGAGTGTTCGATTTTCCACGTTTAAAGCGTGTACTATAACTATATCTATACACGAGATAAACCTTTTAGAATAAAATAATTAAATAAAATATGAGTACGAGCTCAAGTTTTGATATTCATAATCGTGAACATTTTGAAAAAGGTAACGAAAAAGCGAAAGTATAGACGTGGTTTACCACATGTTCCGTAGTTATCCACAATGCAAAATTTATTCAAACGATTAGCTGATTTTGGAAGCGTGCTAAGTCTGACATACTTCTACAAACAATGCATTTAAAAAACAATTTCCGAATTTTACCGAAATACTGTGTACCCGAAAATAAAAAAAATATATATCTATAATATAATTATTCAACATTTGATTTATGCAAATAATTTATAGATGCTCAAACGGTTGTAATTAAAATTAACGATAAAACATTGTTATCGACTGTTTAATCCCTGCAAGATCATATGTAACTTAATGCAGTTTTCTTTTTTTTGTAATTAGATGGCTTGTTAGATCTATGTCCAAATAGTCTACCACAAGACCAGTACCTTAAGGTTTTTGGAGGTAAATGTTACAGATACAGAAATGACGAACTGAACTGGCCTGAGGCGAAGTCTCAGTGTTCTACTGACGGCGGTCACCTGGCGGACATACCAGACCTGGGAACACACAACAACCTGGAATACAATGCTGATGGTCTGATAGGTGACAGGGTGTGGATAGGGCTTAATGATATCAATAAACAAGGACGGTGGAGATGGGATAATGGTATGCCATTAAAAAGAGTTAATATCAGACAAATCTTATGCTTCAATGTAGAGAAACTAAAGTATTAGTATTTACTATTCACCTTAGTCAGTACATGAAAATCAAGAAAAGACATAAAACCTTTAATATCCATGAGCTCTTGTCACAATATTCTCCTGTTTTGTTTCGTTTCGTTTTTTTTTTGCTTTTGTTTAGGAAATTCCATGTCATATACAAACTGGGACAGTATCAGAAATCAACCGGACACTTGTTCTTCGTGTGAGGAGAATTGTGTTTTGATGAGAATAGATAGAAGTGGAAAATGGCATGATTACGACTGCAATACAACTTATAATCCGTTCATCTGCGAGTATGGTAAGCCTTTTTTCTTATTTTTCATGAATATATCTAATTTACACGAGATACTACATTGTAGAAATATCTTTAGTTGAGATTAACATTGAATATTACTCTGAACGAAAAAATGATCTTAATATGTTACAAGTGCCTTGATATTCTGCATGGAAGAATCCATTAGTTCAGTGGTCCTTTAAACACCCACGGTGCATAAGGCTTTATTTATTGATTTTTCAATCTTACAAGTTGATTTTCACGTCAAAGACAGAATTTGAATTATATAAAGAAAACAAAAATGATAACGTAAAAGTTGATAAAAACTGTTCAACAAGTTGAGACATACGTACGCGTTTTAGAATGTTCTTTTGCTGAAGGATAATTGATAAACTTTTCATAATACAAAATTTCATAAATGTTCTCTGATCGAGTAATTTCAAAGTAGCAGAAGACAAATATGAAAAATGATACGCACAATCATTTAGTTTTTTTTTAACAGAACAAATAAAATGAACAATTATTCCAGCAATTTAGATTTCATACGTTGTTTATGTATAGAACAAGTGGGATGGACTTAAGGTAATAAATGGGTAATGAGAAGTAATTGGGGCACCCCTTTATGGAATGCTGAGACCTAAAATCACAGTATAGGTATATTGTAAATATTAATTGAAAGGGTTTTTTTTTTTTTACCTATTTAGATATTAAAAAAAATGAATACTTTAACTTTTCAACAGAATGACGGGGCATCAAATATCGATTGATAAAAAAAAATAAAAAAGATATTTCATCAAATTTGGATGAAAAATTAAAAGTTCTTCAGTAACTTATTCTGTAATTAATTTTTAGCTTGACTGCACTTAAGTGCAAAAGAGCTATTGCAATACCCCGGCGTCGGCGTCTGCTTCGGCGTCGTCTGAACTAGATGATAAGGTAAATGTTGAGATCACTCAGTTATCTTTTCTATATTCAAATTCTGTTGGTTCTTTTTGTTGTTAATATTTATTATAAGTATACTTTGTTTAATATGACCAGATGGGGATGTAGCCCCTGGGGTCGGGATTTTTAAAATTATTTCAAATGATAAGGCAAATGCTAAACGAGTTAATAACTAAAGGTAAATGTTAAGATAGCAATATTTTGCCTTTAATGGCCAATACTGAGCAAAGTATACATGTAAATAGTACATGTTCCAAACTTACACAGTGGCTATATCTTTGATCAAACTTTCATTAAATGACCTTGACCTACTTTTTTCCGCTTGAGTGATTTTGCCTTTAAAAGCAAACATTGAGCAAAGTATAAGTGCTTCATGTTCCAAACTTACATGTTTGATGTATTTTTATCAAGCTTTCAGAAAATGACCGTGACAACTTTTTTTTCAATTGAGTGATCTTGCCTTTAAGGTGCGTTATTGGTCACGATTTTGGACTATTCTTGCGCATCTCCTGTTTTAGCACCCATTGAGCTTGACTTTTATAGATATTTCAATTTATTATGGTCAAGGTATCATTTCTTACTCTTTTTAAGACTTTAATTCATTAGACACATTAAAGCGGCAAAGTTTAATCACAATTAATTTTGAATGTTCGTTGACCACGCAAATAGTTCCTGATTATTTCAATCCCTCGTCTTCTTACATTTAATTTCTACGACTCTTTTTACTCTAGATGATTCGTTTTTTACGTCAATGAGTCGCAGATGAGTTGACAAAAAAATTCTAGCATGTTGAATGATACTGCATCATCCTAATCGCGGAATGACAGATGTGTTATGAGGCTCTAGAATTGATATATTGTAGAACATTAGAGCCACAGATACCCCCTCTCGGGTTTAAAAAGATATTAAAAGTCTACTAAGCGACAGATTTTTGCATGAATCCATTTCTGAGCTTATTTTGATACTATCTAGCAGATATAAAAGTTTCAAGCAAAAAAATGGTGGTGCGATTCGAGTATTTAATCGTCATATTAGTACGTTTTACAAAGGAATATATAGGAAAAAATAATTGGGGTCTGATACCTATAATGAATGAAGTATGCGTAAGAAAATGCTTCGCGGTAATTTCTGTAAAAATTGACGTGGAGGTACTTTTTTTAACTGTTCGGATTTCTTTTACGTTAGTAATTACCCATGAATTTTGTTTTACGTATGAAATATTATTGATTTAAGGTTTTTTTATAAGGTATGGCTGATGAATACCGAAAAATTATAAATTGTTTAAATTCCACCCAAAATAAGGCAAATTTTCAGCTCTGACACTTTTTCAAGAAAACCACAAAATTACACTATTTGTAAGCGTCTGTTCTCTCTTACTTGAACACGGACATAAACTTTTTCTTTAATATTTTGAAAAGTCTTCCATAGGAGCACGTGTTACTATGTGTTTGGAAAAATCGTTGAAATTCGGTATCCCTGAAATTTTGATCTTAACTTGGATGATTTTCGTTATTTTTGTGTAAAATCTAGAAAATTTTAAATTATCGGTGAAGTTGGTACCTAAGGTACAGTAGCATTTTATCAAATTCTACTTTTATACAAAGTTTCTAACCTGTTTTATTGTATAATAACAAAGAAAAGTAAAATAAAAATCAAATGAGTGCATTTCAACACTTTTTGTATTTTCTTTACAAATGTGCTATTTTTAGCAACAAATTTCCGGCATTTTTACCAAGTTTTCAAATAAGCATAAATCTTGATTTTCATCACGGACCTATTAATTTTCCTTCATAAAATGATTAAGTGACATGAATACTATATTTTCATATGGTTATCATAAAATCGTTGAAATTCCTTCATTCAGAAATGACATGCCTTAAATGCCAATACTGAGTATAAGTGCTACATGTTCCAAACTTATATGTTGGATGTATCTGTGATCAAACTTTCATACAGTGATATTGACCTACTTTTTCCGCCGGGGTGATTTTGCCTTTAGAAGCCCAAACTAACATGGTGGATGTATCCTTCATCAAACTTTCATAAAATGACCTTGACATACTTTTTCCGCTTGAGTGATTTGCCTTTAAAAGCAAACATTGAGCAAAGTGTAAGTGCTTCATGTTCCAAACTTACAGGGTGGATGCATCTTTCATCAAACTTTCATTAAATGACCTTGACTTACTCTTTCCGCTTGAGTGATTTTGCCTTTAAAAGCAAACATTGAGCAAAGTATAAGTGCTACATGTTCCAAACTTACATATTGGATGAATCTTTGATCAAACTTCGTCTTTCGTCTTTCGGTACCCTTTTTCGACATAGTAACTTTCACACATTTTAGGCATATTACATTGTTTAGATTTAAGGATCACTGACGAGGGTTAAGTACCCGAAACGTGCATGTCTGGTCCATGCTGCCAATTTATCTGTTCTTAAATGATGCTATTCAATTTGAAGACGTTCAACAAACTTTCATATAATGACCTTGACCTACTTTTTCCCCCTAGATGATTCAAAAGCCCATATTGAGCAAAGTATAAGTGTGAAATGTTCCAAACTTACATGGTGGATGTATCTTTGATCAAACTTTCATAAAATAACTGAATCTACTTTTTCTGCTTGAGCGATTTTGCCTTTAAAAGCCAATATTGAACAAAATATAAGTGCAACATGTTCCAAACTTACATGTTGGATGTATCTTTGATCAAACGTACATAAAATAACCTTGACCTATCTTTTCTGCTTGAGTTACCTTTAAAAGCCAATATTGAGCTATAAAAAGTGCTTTATTTTCCAAACTTACGTATTGGACGGTTTCATAAAATAACATTTAGTTTGCCCTACCTTTTCGCTTGTGTGATTTTGTTCATAGAAGCCAATATTGAAGAAAGTATAGGAACTCAATGAGTATGCCATTGTGTATAATTATGTAAATTTGGGGAATAGTGAGCTCAAAACAAAGGAGTGGATCTCTAACAACACCAGGTTGTAGCACCCACAGCAAAACCCCAAAACACCCAATACAAAAACGCAGAGCAGACAAGCACAGTAAGAGACACAAAAGGGACAAGGAACGTCAACGCACAACACAGAAACATCAAACACAAAGGACTACACATAAACCAACGAGACCAATGGGCAACCGGTGCTTAAGAACTGGCTGTCATATAAGTCATTATGCTATGCAGTCGAGCATTTGGTTACTCTGACAACTGTTTTTTTTTCTATATTTTTTATCAATGGGAGACAACTCCTGAACACGACATTTTCGAACAGTACAAAAGTTTTTAGAATATTACACATATGACACAGAAAAAAATTAAATGACATTTTCTCCTAATTTCAATGTTTTGTCATAATTTCCTTCATTACCATTGAATACCTTAACACCTCCGAGTCTTGACGAAGGAATTAGAATCAAATTCCAATTCTTTGTCAGGAACAAACGAGTCAGAGAAAGCTCACTTCGCCCAGGCACTTGTTCCTGCATCCATTCTGGGGTCCAAGATTGCCTATTAATTGAGACATATTCCATTGAGACTTACACAATTTTGACATATTCCATGGAGACTTACACAATTATGACTTATTCCATGGAGACTTACACAATGATGACATATTCCATGGAGACTTACACAATTATGACTTATTCCATGGAGACTTACACAATTATGACTTATTCCATGGAGACTTACACAATTATGACTTATGCCATGGTGACTTACACAATTATGACATATTCCATGGAGACATACACAATTATGACTTATGCCATGGAGACTTACACAATTATGACTTATGCCATGGAGACTTACACAATTATGACATATTCCATGGAGACTTACACACTTATGACATATTCCATGGAGACTTACACAATGATGACATATTCCATGGAGACTTACACAATTATGACATATTCCATGGAGACATACACAATTATGACTTATGCCATGGAGACTTACACAATTATGACATATTCCATGGAGACATACACAATTATGACTTATGCCATGGAGACTTACACAATTATGACATATTCCATGGAGACTTACACAATTATGACTTATGCAATGGAGACTTACACAATTATGACATATTCCATGGAGACTTACACACTTATGACATATTCCATGGAGACTTACACAATTATGACATATTCCATGGAGACTTACACAATTATGACATATTCCATGGAGACATACACAATATGACTTATGCAATGGAGACTTACACAATTATGACATATTCCATAGAGACTTACACAATTATGACATATGCCATGGAGACTTACACAATTATGACTTATGCCATGGAGACTTACACAATTATGACTTATGCAATGGAGACTTACACAATTATGACTTATGCCATGGAGACTTACACAATTATGACATATTCCATGGAGACATACACAATTATGACTTATGCCATGGAGACTTACACAATTATGACATATTCCATGGAGACTTACACAATTATGACTTATGCAATGGAGACTTACACAATTATGACATATTCCATGGAGACTTACACACTTATGACATATTCCATGGAGACTTACACAATTATGACATATTCCATGGAGACTTACACAATTATGACATATTCCATGGAGACATACACAATTATGACTTATGCCATGGAGACTTACACAATTATGACTTATGCCATGGAGACTTACACAATTATGACTTATGCAATGGAGACTTACACAATTATGACTTATGCCATGGAGACTTACACAATTATGACATATTCCATGGAGACATACACAATTATGACATATTCCATGGAGACTTACACAATAATGACATATTCCATGGAGACTTACACATGATTTTATTGGATATCGCCGAAATAGTTACCATGGCAACATTCGACACATATGATTAATCACATACAAATACCAAGGATAATTCTGACTTTTATAAACGTTACGTTACGCGGTTTTACACAATTTGTTGATGCGACAAACCAAAGTTCATACTCAATAAACAGTCAAAATTGAACAGTCAAGTCTTAAATGTGTCTATTCTAAGCGTTGCCATTGATATCCTGGTCAACAATGGGAGACGCACGTTCGTTTGTGCGTCCGTGTATCCGCCGTTCGTACCAAAAGCGGTTTCCGGATATTTAAAGGAAACCCATTACAAATAATCAATTCATTTCTTGTATGTGGCTTTCACACCAAGAAATACATATCAACTTTGAATATTGGTCAAGTTGCTCAAATCTTTGCCGAGTTATGCCTTAGAAACGTGGAAAAATGTAACATTTCGTTATTTCTGGACTTTTAAAGGAGAACCGCTATAGAGATTGAAGTCATTTCTACACCAAGAAATACAGGTCAAGTTTGAACATTGGTTATGCTGCTCAATTTTGTGCGTAGTTACCCACCTTGAAACTTGGAAAGTTTGTTACACACAATTAATCCACTTGAACGCGCGACTTAAAGATTTAGTGATACTACTAAATTTAATGATAATAATGAAATAGATGTAAGCTGTGTCTGAAAATCACTTCATTGATGAGGATTTTTTCGCGTCTTTATTCTGATTTAAAGTCATTTTTCAAAGTGGTAAACAATATTTCAAAGGCAGTCAGGGATTTCCCATTAATACTGTGGTACCAGAAATACAGAATGGTTAAGAAGACAAAATAGGCGCTTTACTAAGCTCTGCAAAACTCTGATCATGAACGTCATAAACAGTATCGTTATCTTTAATCGATTAGCGTCTTAATCAAAACTGAGGAATAATATGAATTAAATGAAAGGAATTAAATGGAAAAGTTTGTTGTCCGAGCGGAGAACCCCTCCCCCTCCCAACTTTATTTTTTATTTTCTTCATCTTCTATGTGTCTATGTCTAGTCTATGTGTTGGATCAGTGCCACAAAGAAAGGGCAGCCGTAGGACGAGTGGAAACAGAATTTTTAAAGTATATAATTTGATCGGCAGATATGGGGGGGGGGGGGGGGGGGTCGTTCCAGCCTGTGATTCATAGAAAAGGTAACAATTACGGTCATCCCCTTACCGCTGCCAATGAAAATCATCAAATTATTTCAAATTCATGTGGTAAATTTTTCAATATCAGTTCCAACCAATATGTGATGGCATCTATAAATCTGAACAGAATCCCATTGTGTTACATACTTGGGTCATACATTACCGCGCTTGCGCGGGTCCTTTTCTATTATCTATAAAGAAATAGACATATTTGATTATATCATAATGAACATAATCACAAGAATGGTTTCAATGTGGAATTATTATCCCTATATCATGTATTTATCTATCAAAATTCATTGTTTTGCGACAGATCTTGGAATAGGTTTACACATGTATATTCAGAGGACCACTAGTCAATCAAATGAACGATAATATGTAATCTTAATCACAAATACAAGAATTAGCTTTCCAAAAAAGCTTGGTCGATATCAACATTTATTTAAAAGCGAAAAAAAAAAAAAATGGTTCTAGACTAAAGAGTAGTATTAGTAAGGCTATGAATGAAATTCACACAAAAAAAAAACCTGGTTACACAATAGAAACTTATGTGTTGATAATTCTGAAAAGTTAGAAAATAGTGCATTTGCACTAGACAACTCAAGTCACAGTCATTCATAAATTGCTTGACCTGTGCGGTAGGAAAATTCCATTATAACGCAAATTAACTTGACCAATCAAAAGCCTTTCAGTATATATTCGCGGGAAAAGCGGAGAGTTCCGATTAAAGAATTTGGAGGAAATAAGGGGAAACTTCTAAAAAAAAATTTCTAATAAATTATGTTACTACGCAAAGTCTTATCGATTTTTATATCGCTCATTAATTTCTTTGTTTCATTTATCAATTTGTCTTTGGAAAGAAAATATACTAACAAAATGGAGTATCCTCAACGAAACAGCTTAGTCGGCTGGACGGTGAGAAACTTGTTAATTAGCCCCCTGACAGCCTCGCATTCTAAGTATCCAAACGTTTCTTTGATGCAATGGATCCAAGGATCCAGAAGTGTCATTAGGGATTTTGAAGGCATAGGGTTTACTGTATCACACACTAATTGGTCTAAAAGTAAAAATTGTTCAAGAAAAAATATCATTTTAGATATTACGCTAATGTGCAATATTTCAATTCAGAATTGCGATGCCAAAGCGTTGTCATGACGACATGTCCTACTTTTGTGAAGTGGATAGCTCTGGTCACGTGTTTTTCACTTGTCACAAGAATGTTTCTTTCTATCGGACAATTGCCCCTATTGCAATGTTGAATCTGATGAATCAAATCGAAAGTTGACAAACCTGTACAAATCTAGAATTAGTCGATATCTTGATATCGATGTAGTCGATATCTTGATATCGACTAATTATTCAAGGGCGTAGGAGAAGGGGGGAAGCAGGGGCACATCCCCCCTTTGAAAAGTGGGTGGGCACAACCATGTTTGTACCCCCCCCCCTTTCAATCTCAAAGTTTAATGATGCATTAACATTGTTTAAAATAGTAACATTTTGTACCACAAATGATCTACAATTTTTCGATCAATTTTCAAAATTTTTCTTTGGCTCGCTACTGCTAGCCAGTTCTTTATAGAATTTCTGAATAATTTAGCTATTCTGATCCATCCTTTATACATATTACTTTATCAATGTTCATGAAGACATTTAACTCAAACTACATAGAATATTATTACATGTACTTGTTAGTGATAGAGGGTATAGAAAATATTTTCTGATAAGTCAATATTTTGCTACCGCTCGTCAGACATTAATCATGAACTTAAAATTTAGAATTGCACCAGAAATGTTAAAATTTGTGCATACAGAACATGAAACCCCCATATTGTTTTTAACCTCTTCCTCTCCTATCCCCCTCCCCTCCCCCTATTTTTTTTGCTTGTTAGAAATGTTGGGATGTTGTGCCCCTCCTCTTTTTCAGGCAGAGCTACGCCATTGTTATTCATCAGATATGAATGTCAAATAAACAGAATAATTTATTTGCTATGACAAAGAATTCTTGGATTATTGAGCCACCTTAAAAACAAATATTTATTTCATATCAAATTGAGAAATGAAGGCCAAGTGAAATAGACACAACCGCGCATGATTTGCCGTCCACGAAATGTATCTATTTTTGACAGTTCAGGGAAAAATATCTGCCGTGTCTCATTTCCGACTGAGAAAAATCTTTTATCTTATTGAACATGTTTTATAGAAAATATGTTGCCAATATTAACGAAAACTGTCCAAACGGACACAAAATATGTGATCATGTGACAATTTGTTCGATTCCTCTCATGCATATGTATTCACCATGGCGTATACACGGGCAGGAACACGTTACGTCACCTTACAGTACCGTTGTCAGAAGTATTTAAAGTTCTGCACTTAAAACCGTCCGTTGACATTATGCCACAGGTAAGGATATGAAGGAATCCATCCGTTGTCGCGACAATGAGCATGTGTGGAAAGTATGATTTTCTAATAAACGTTGAAATTTTAGAAGTAATACACTCGAAAATTCAATGGGGGGTAGTCATAACACTAAGCTATTGGCTTATATGCTTTTCTGGTACTGGTATACAGTTTGAAAAGAGGAGATCGAGTTGGCGTCCTTTGATCACCACCTCCTGCACATGTGTTATTCCTCCTTTTTCTTGAAATCTTTAAATATTCAGGTTATGTTATTCCAGAAATATACTAATAATAAATATCAAGTCCATATAATGTTCCTCTGGTAGTGTCATGATGACGAATTCAATTCTGGACCACTTTTTGGGGACTTTTCTAAAATTAGTCCGTTGTCAATCCATGTTGTGAAAGTTCTGTCCGTTGTCAGATGTCCGTTGTCTGCTTTTATATTTTAATGGATGGAATGATATTATGATACCTGTACTAATCATTAAAATTCATCAATCAATACGCACAATTTAATTTTCGAACAATTTAGAATGGAGACTGATTTGCCCAGAATTGAATTCGCCGAATCATCCGTTTTGTTAAGATATCCTTAACATTAAATTTTATTCGTCCCGTCTTAAATTCATCTTCTGGGCTATGCGTGAAAAGGGTAAAATATAAATGGAGGCGAAAATTTGAATGTATACAGTATTTTACTTTATAAGTGTATTATAAACCGGTGTAATGCAGTAGTTTTCTCATAGGAAAATTTACTATATAAGAGGTTTCTTCTCCTTGGAGATATTCCGCTATATATTAGACTTTCCTCATATTAGCATGGATTTTCCCCATAGAGAAGAAGAAAGGAGGGGATCTCCAACAACACTAGGTTGCAGCACCCACAGCAAAATCCCAAAACACCCATGCAAAAAACACAGAACAGACACCCACAGAAAGAGACTCAAAAGGGACAAGGTCTTACATATATATTTATTGCACCCATGTCTCCTCTTTACCCACCAATAGTTTCTATCACTCTTGAAAAGTTGACTTTATAATTTGATTTTCACCATCGGTTCTGCAGAACGAACGCGACATTTTGAAAAGTTTACAGACTGGCGGAAGACAGATGGTGTGCTGTGATTAAAAAAATCACAAAACTTCAACAGAGCAGGATATAATTACTCTTCCCGGACACTTGACCCTATTCCTATTTTTTCCTTTGTAGAATATGTAAGAGGTTTCTGGGAGGGGGAGGGGGAGGGTAAGACACTCACATGCACATATAAGGGGTTTTAGACAAATTCATATATATTCAGACAAATACATATAAACAGACAAACACATTCATCAACAGACACACTAATACAGAAAGATATGCATAGGCAGACGGATAGACAGGTAGACAGACATACACAGATGTACTCACCCTCACACACAAACAAAAACATATATTGACTTTGATTTCAGTAAATCCACATGCAGTTTATCACAGCATGCAAGAAAGACGAAAAATCAGACTAGGCCAATATCTCTTTCTTGACAAAATACCTTTCATAAAGTCAAGCAGATAGTCATAGTCAAAACAGACACAGGGAGAAACCAAAAGAGATTCACACAGACAGACTCAAAGACAGACTCAAAGACACACACTGATCAAAACACAGACATGAACATCCTGAAAGGAACATCCTGAAAGACATTCACAGACATGCGCAAAACGACAGACTGACAGACACAGGGTATACACAGACATACGCAAAAACAAACGGACAGACAGGCATGTATATAGACAGACATACACACAAAAGACACAGACAGATGCACTGTCTCACTCACATACAGACACACATGCTAACAAACGCGGACGAAAGAATTCACTCGCAGGCAGACGGAGACACCGATATCGACGCTGACATAAAAAAAAAACAACACGAACTTACACACAGACACACACAAATGTAAATAACATATCAACTACAATCTTCATCATCACCTGAGATATACATGTAAGGTCTATATCATACCCCCATCGAAGATCTCTATTGAATGCAAAATTATAAATTTAATGTTTCAAAGAGAAAATCCAAACCATTAATGGAAGGCGAGGGAAATCTGCTTTAGGGGACTTCAAAGACTACAATAAACTTTTTGGTTTTTTTTTTCGCGGGGGGGGGGTCTCCAGTAAGTGTATAGCAGTTATAGGGAGCTACTATGGGCAAAATTATAATGGCCATTTATTACAAGTATTTTATTACTTTGTACATTTATATTCATTTTTGTGCATTTGATATTATTTTGTCCCTTCGATAAAACGGTGCCTAATAACCTATCTGTAGGTAAGAATCTTATTGTTCCTGGGAAAAAAAAGCAAGCGAAAATTTTAGATCAAAGAGCGATTTCGTGTTAAGAACGTTCGGAACAATAACGTGATAAAGGCTGAGGCTATCAAAATGTCTTCAATGACCGATATTTGATGTCTTTGTTTTTAACGCTATATATATGACTTCAAAATCCCTTTAACAATTGTTGTTTAATTGATCAAAGTATAAATCCATGAACTCATCCTTCATCTCTTCAAATTCATGAATCATATTTTCAATTTTAAATATATTCTATATGATATCCTCCTTTAAAGCTTTACAAAAAAAAGAGAGCTGAATACTTTAAGAATTAACTAAGCTTATTTAATTGCTCGGCGTTAGATTCGAAATAAAAACAATATAAACGGGTGCAATATACAGGATAGTTTTCCTGTTCAATTCGATTCCCCATTCATGCCCAAATACCGTTAAGAGTCATGACAACGGACCATATCTTCTTGAGTTGTCATAACAACGGACATTCTTTATCAAATAATGAAAGTATACAATAAATATACAATGTAAAAGACGGTCATTCACATATATTGTAATATAATGTTGTCGATAATTTTCTACATAAAATTGGTATATAAAATCAAATAATTAAGAGACAGGATAGTTTTCCTGTTTAAATTTCCGTTTTCGTTCCTGACAGTAGGTCATCGCCAATTAGATCTCCTCATAACATAAAAGGAGTTTTATTCATTTCATGGTAATAATGTATTACTGAAGCGTATGGCTACCCCCCGTTGGCTTTTTAAAAGAAATAGCCGGTTACCTAATGATTTATTTGTGATTTTACTGAAATTTTGTCGATAATTTTCATGACAACGGATGGTTTCCAACATATCCTCACCTGTGGCATGATGTCAACGGACGGTTTTAAGTGCAGAACTTTAAATACTTCTGACAACGGTACTGTAAGGCGACGTGGCTACGCCCCTGGAATTTGACGAGAAAGAGCTGAAGCGACATTCATAACCCCACTGTGATCTTATATAATTTTCTTTTTCCGGCGTAAAATGTGTGTCTTGCAAACAGATTATATTGTTATCAGTTTCTCTATAGTAACGAAAAATATCCTTTCTCTTTGAAAAGTCTCCCAGACCTCGACAATTTGCAGAAATAATTTTAAGTTCCGTCATTGTGGGTTTTCTTGAGTTCTAATTTTAGATACGCAGGATAGGTTTGAGCTTTGGATGATCGGTACTTCATCATTACTTTAGTTGGGTCTTCAAATAAACTCGGGGGAGTAAAAGATGGAGAAAGAAAGACTTGGGTTGAGAAGCGTGAAAAGGTGACGTTAAGGGGACACAAATGCGCAGAAAAGAAAATGAAAGCTTGATGAAGTGAATAATAAAAAAAAAACAAAAAAAAAAAAAAAAATGAAAAAAAAAAAAGAAAACCAAAACAAAACAAAAAGTAGAAAAAAAGAGTTTAGAAAAAGTGTAACTTATTGATTACGTCAATCACCAAAAAAGAGATTGCTGAAAAACAACTTTAACTTCCAACAAATGATTCAGGATTAGATCCCTTGGTCTAGAGAGGGTAATATTAATCATTTATCTGTTTCCAGCCCTTGTAACGGCTGCTTGTATAGAACGCAGTTTTCTGTCATTGTCATCCCCGACGAAGAATTTATGACGGTGGCCAATGACATCTATTGCATGGATGTTGCAGTTAGTACCACACCGAGTGGATGTTGTCATTTTCTCTCAAAGAATTCATCAGATTGAGGTTTTTCTCTGTTACGTGATCAATCAAGGTGAAAACGCTTTTGACCTCTTTCCGCTTTTTAATCACCTTTATTCTCGTTTCACTTCTAAGAAACTTCAAGATCACAGGTTTTGGTGCTCCTTGTTTTTTGGATGGAATGCGATGAATTGCGAGGATGTCATTCTCAGTGATGTCGACACCGACTTTGTGCATTTCAGCTATGGAATCTGCTGTAAGAGACTCACTGTTTTCGTCTCGCTTTTCTCGCCAATTTAATATTTTATTATTGTTCTTTTGCGAGTACTGCTGATTGTGATTTGCAGTTTTCAAGGCTTCTTTTGCGGTCGTCATTGCAATATTAAGAACATTTTTCATTTCTCTGATTTCCTTGGATTGATCCGACATCTTTTCTCTGATGGAATGAATATCGAGGTCAAGGCCATCGCATCTATCGACAATTTTCCCTATTTTCTTGTTTCCTTCTTGCTCTACGACTTTAACCTCTTTTTTAACCTCCTTTTTGATGTTTTCATCCATCTTTTTCGTCAAGCTCTTTTCTAGATCATTCTTTATTTCCATCTTTACTTTTTTAACCGCCTTTTCAGAAATGGAATTAATCAGAGATTGAACTTCATCCTTTTTTACCAAGCTCTTCATCATTTCAGTTATGTTTTTTAATTCTTTTTGAATTTCTGATAAATCGCAGCAATTGTTATCATTACTGCTAAGACGCCGTTTCTTCCTCACGGGATGTTTGTAAGAACTAAGGCTTGATTGTATAAGTTTTCTACCTTTTGTTTTACCTTTCTGTTTAGAAACAGATTGTGAACTTTGATCTATATCGCTCCATTCATTTTCATTTACATAATCACCTTCACCGTTATCGTCGTCACTGTTCAGCGGGGGTCTCACTTCACTGGTCATTGTTTTAGTATGGATTTAAAAACCACTGATGAATTTTTACTTATCGATCACCTTTGTTTACATTATGTTTATATGCGTCTAAATCATCAAAATTGCCAATATTTTACTCTGTTTTCATCTATAAATATGTCATTTATGAACGTCTAATGTTTTAAGACACTAGGGTTATGATTTAAAATCGTATTTACCCTCATCATGTCCAAGTCGCCGGAGCGATCAAAAACACGTCTTCTCCATTGAAATTTCTACCAGAAGCCGACTTACACAATTATAACATACTCCATGGAGACTTACACAATTATGACTTATTCCATGGAGACTTACACAATTATGACTTATGCCATGGAGACTTACAAACTTATGATATATTCCATGGAGACTTACACACTTATGACATATTCCATGGAGACTTACACACTTATGACATATTCCATGGAGACTTACACACGTATGTTACATTCCATGGAGACTTACACAATTATGACATATTCCATGGAGACTTACACAATTATGACATATTCCATGGAGACTTACACAATTATGACATATTCCATGGAGACTTACACAATTATGACTTATGCCATGGAGACTTACACAATTATGACTTATGCCATGGAGACTTACACAATTATGACATATTCCATGGAGACTTACACAATTATGACATATTCCATGGAGACTTACACAATTACGACATATTCCTCTGGATCTATGACTCCTGACTACCATTACTTTGGTATACTTCTGCAACATCGAAAAATATGATTTTATTGGATATCGCCGAAATAGTTACCATGGCAACATTCGACACATATGATTAATCACATACAAATACCAAGGATAATTCTGACTATTATAAACGTTACGTTACGCGGTTTTACACAATTTCTTGATGCGACAAACCAAAGTTCATACTCAATAAACAGTCAAAATTGAACAGTCAAGTCTTAAATGAGTCTATTCTAAGCGTTGCCATTGATATTCTAGTCAACAGTAGGAGACGCACGTTCGTTTGTGTGTCCGTGTATCCGCCGTTCGTACCAAAAGCGGTTTCCGGATATTTAAAGGAAACCCATTACAAATAATCAATTCATTTCTTGTATGTAGCTTTCACACCAAGAAATACATATCAACTTTGAATATTGGTCAAGTTGCTCAAATCTTTGCCGAGTTATGCCTTTGAAACGTGGAAAAATGTAATATTTCGTTGTTTCTGGACTTTTAAAGGAGAACCGCTAAAGAGATTGAAGTCATTTCTACACCAAGAAATACAGGTCAAGTTTGAACATTGGTTATGCTGCTCAATTTTGTGCGTGTTTACCCACCTTGAAACTTGGAAAGTTTGTTACACACAATTAATCCACTTGAACGCGCGACTTAAAGATTTAGTGATACTACTAAATTTAATGATAATACTGAAATAGATGTAAGCTGTGTCTGAAAATCACTTCATTGATGAGGATTTTTTCGCGTCTTTATTCTGATTTAAAGTCATTTTTCAAAGTGGTAAACAAAATTTCAAAGGCAGTCAGGGATTTCCCATTAATACGGTGGTACCAGAAATACAGAATGGTTAAGAAGACAAAATAGGCGCTTTACTAAGCTCTGCAAAACTCTGATCATGAACGTCATAAACAGTATCGTTATCTTTAATCGATTAGCGTCTTAATCAAAACTGAGGAATAATATGAATTAAATGAAAGGAATTAAATGGAAAAGTTTGTTGTCCGAGCGGAGAACACCTCCCCCTCCCAACTTTATTTTTTTATTTTCTTCATCCTCTATGTGTCTATGTCTAGTCTATGTGTTGGATCAGTGCCAAAAAGAAAGGGCAGCCGTAGGACGAGTGGAAACAGAATTTTTAAAGTATATAATTTGATAGGCAGATATGGGGGGGGGGGGGGGGTCGTTCCAGCCTGTGATTCATAGAAAAGGTAACAATTACGGTCATCCCCTTACCGCTGCCAATGAAAATCATCAAATTATTTCAAATTCATGTGGTAAATTTTTCAATATCAGTTCCAACCAATATGTAATGGCATCTATAAATCTGAACCGAATCCCAATGTGTTACATACTTGGGTCATACATTACCGCGCTTGCGCGGGTCCTTTTCTATTATCTATAAAGAAATAGACATATTTGATTATATTATAATGAAAATAATCACAAGAATGGTTTCAATGTGGAATTATTATCCCTATATCATGTATTTATCTATCAAAATTCATTGTTTTGCGACAGATCTTGGAATAGGTTTACACATGTATATTCAGAGGACCACTAGTCAATCAAATGAACGATAATATGTAATCTTAATCACAAATACAAGAATTAGCTTTCCAAAAAAGCTTGGTCGATATCAACATTTATTTAAAAGCGAAAAAAAAATTGGTTCTAGACTAAAGAGTAGTATTAGTAAGGCTATGAATGAAATTCACACAAAAAAAAACCTGGTTCACGGGCAGGAACACGTTACGTCGCCTTACAGTACCGTTGTCAGAAGTATTTAAAGTTCTGCACTTAAAACCGTCCGTTGACATTATGCCACAGGTGAGGATATGTTGGAAACCATCCGTTGTCATGAAAATTATCGACAAAATTTCAGTAAAATCACAAATAAATCATTAAGTAACCGGCTATTTCTTTTAAAAAGCCAACGGGGGGTAGCCACACGCTTCAGTAATACATTATTACCATGAAATGAATTAAACTCCTTTTATGTTATGAGGAGATCTAATTGGCGATGACCTACTGTCAGCATAGAAAACGGAAATTTGAACAGGAAAACTATCCTGTCTCTTAATTATTTGATTTTATATACCAATTTTATGTAGAAAATTATCGACAACATTATACAAACAATATATGTGAATGACCGTCTTTTACATTGTATATTTATTGTATACTTTCATTATTTGATAAAGAATGTCCGTTGTTATGACAAGACAAGAAGATATGGTCCGTTGTCATGACTCTTAACGGTATTTGGGCATGAATTGGGAATCGAATTGAACAGGAAAACTATCCTGTATATTGCACCCGTTTATATTGCAATCTTTATTTCGAATCTAACGCCGAGCAATTAAATTAGCTTAGTTAATTCTTAAAGTATTCAGCTCTCTTTTTTTGCAAAGCTTTAAAGGAGGATATCATATAATTTTTAGGTTATATGAACATAGATCGTATAGAATAGATTTAAAATTGAAAATATGATTCATGAATTTGAAGAGGTGTAGGATGAGTTCATGAATTTATACATTGATCAATTAAACAGCAATTGTTAACGGGATTTTGAAGTCATATATATATAGCGTTAAAAACAAAGACATCAAATATCGGTCATTGAAGACATTTTGATATCCTCAGCCTTTATCACGTTATTGTTCCGAACGTTCTAAACACGAAATCGCTCTTTGATCGAAAATTTTCGCATGCTTTTTTCCCAGAAACAATAAGATTCTTACCTACGGATAGGTTATTAGGCACCGTTTTATCGAAGGGACAAAACAATATCAAATGCACAAAAATGAATATAAACGTACAAAGTAATAAAATACTTGTAATAAATGGCCATTATAATTTTGCCCATAGTAGCTCCCTATAACTGCTATACACTTACTGGAGACCCCCCCCCCCCCGCGAAAAAAAAAAAACTTTACTGTAGTCTTTGAAGTCCCCTAAAGCAGATTTCCCTCGCCTACCATTAATGGTTTGGATTTTCTCTTTGAAACATTAAATTTATAATTTTGCATTCAATAGAGATCTTCGATGGGGGTATGATATAGACCTTACATGTATATCTCAGGTGATGATGAAAATTATAGTTGATATGTTATTTACATTTGTGTGTGTCTGTGTGTAAGTTCGTGTTGTTTTTTTTATGTCAGCGTCGATATCGGTGTCTCCGTCTGCCTGCGAGTGAATTCTTTTGTCCGCGTTTGTTAGCATGTGTGTCTGTATGTGAGTGAGGCAGTGCATCTGTCTGTGTCTTTTGTGTGTATGTCTGTCTATATACATGCCTGTCTGTCCATTTGTTTTTGCGTATGTCTGTGTATACCCTGTGTCTGTCAGTCTGTCGTTTTGCGCATGTCTGTGTATGTCTTTCAGGATGTTCCTTTCAGGATGTTCATGTCTGTGTTTTGATCAGTGACTGTCTTTGAGTCTGTCTTTGAGTCTGTCTGTGTGAATCTCTTTTTGTTTCTCCCTGTGTCTGTTTTGACTATGTGTGTATATCTGCTTGACTTTATGAAAGGTATTTTGTCAAGAAAGAGATATTGGCCTAGTCCGATTTTTCGTCTATCTTGCATGCTGTGATAAACTGTGGATTTACTGAAATCAAAGTCAATACATGTTTTTGTTTGTGTGTGAGGGTGAGTACATCTGTGTATGTCCGTCTACCTGTCTATCCGTCTGCCTATGCATATCTTTCTGTATGAGTGTGTCTGTTGATGAATGTGTTTGTCTGTATATATGTATTTGTCTGAATATATATGAATTTTTCTAAAACCCCATATATGTGTGAGTGTCTAACCCTCCCCCTCCCAGAAACCTCTTACATATTCTACAAAAGAAAAAATAGGAAAAAAGGTCAAGTGTCCGGGAAGAGTAATTATATCCTACTCTGTTGAAGTTTTGTGATTTTTTTAATTACAGCACACCATCTGTCTTCCGCCAGTCTGTAAACTTTTCAAAATGTGGCGTACGTTCTGCAGAACCGATGATGAAAATCAAATTATAAAGTCTCAACTTTTCAAGAGTGATAGAGACTATTGGTGGGTAAAGAGGAGACATGTGTGCAATAAATATATATGTAAGACCTTGTCCCTTTTGAGTCTCTTTCTGTGGGTGTCTGTTCTGTGTTTTTTGCATGGGTGTTTTGGGATATTGCTGTGGGTGCTGCAACCAAGTGTTGTTGGAGATCCCCTCCTTTTCTTCTTCTCTATGGGGAAAATCCATGCTAATATGAGGAAAGTCTAATATATAGCGGAATATCTCCAAGGAGAAGAAACCTCTTATTTAGCAAATTTTCCTACGAGAAAACTACTGCATTACACCGGTTTATAATACACTTATAGAGTAAAATACTGTATACATTCAAATTTTCGCCTCCATTTATATTTTACCCTTTTCACGCATAGCCCAGAAGATGAATTTAAGACGGGACGAATAAAATTTAATGTTAAGGATATCTTAACAAAACAGATGATTCGGCGAATTCAATTCTGGGCAAATCAGTCTCCATTCTAAATTGGTTGAAAATTAAATTGTGCGTATTGATTGATGAATTTTAATGATAAGTACAGGTATCATAGTATCATTCCATCCATTAAAATATAAAAACAGACAACGGACATCTGACAACGGACAGAACTTTCACAACATGGATTGACAACGGACTTATTTTAGAAAAGTCCCCTAAAAGTGGTCAAAAATTGAATTCGTCATCATGACACTACCAGAGGAGCATTATATAGACTTGATATTTATTATTAGTATATTTCTGGAATAACATAACCTGAATATTCTAAGATTTCAAGAAAAAGGAAAAATAACATATGTGTAGGACGTGGTGATCAAAGGACGCCAACTCGATCTCCTCTTTTCAAACTGTATATCAGTACCAGAAAAGCATTTAAACCAAAAGCTTAGTGTTATGACTACCCCCCCCATTGAATTTTCGAGTGTATTACTTCTAAAATTTCAACGTTTATTAGAAAATCATACTTTCCACACATGCTCATTGTCGCGACAACGGATGGATTCCTTCATATCCTTACCTGTGGCATAATGTCAACGGACGGTTTTAAGTGCAGAACTTTAAATACTTCTGACAACGGCACTGTAAGGCGACGTAACGTTTTCCTGCCCGTGTGGTTACACAATAGAAACTTATGTGTTGATAATTCTGAAAAGTTAGAAAATAGTGCATTTGCACTAGACAACTCAAGTCACAGTCATTCATAAATTGCTTGACCTGTGCGGTAGGAAAATTCCATTTTACCGCAAATTAACTTGACCAATCAAAAGCCTTTCAGTATATATTCGCGGGAAAAGCGGAGAGTTCCGATTAAAGAATTTGGGGGAAATAAGGGGAAACTTCTAAAAAAAAAATCCTAATAAATTATGTGACTACGCAAAGTCTTATCGATTTTTATATCGCTCATTAATTTCTTTGTTTCATTTATCAATTTGTCTTTGGAAAGAAAATATACTAACAAAATGGAGTATCCTCAACGAAACAGCTTAGTCGGCTGGACGGTGAGAAACTTGTTAATTAGCCCACTAACAGCCTCGCATTCTAAGTATCCAAACGTTTCTTTGATGCAATGGATCCAAGGATCCAGAAGTGTCATTAGGGATTTTGAAGGCATAGGGTTTACTGTATCACACACTAATTGGTCTAAAAGTAAAAATTGTTCAAGAAAAAATATCATTTTAGATATTACGCTAATGTGCAATATTTCAATTCAGAATTGCGATGCCAAAGCGTTGTCATGACGACATGTCCTACTTTTGTGAAGTGGATAGCTCTGGTCACGTGTTTTCCACTAGTCACAAGAATGTTTCTTTCTATCGGACAATTGCCCCTATTGCAATGTTGAATCTGATGAATCAAATCGAAAGTTGACAAACCTGTACAAATCTAGAATTAGTCGATATCTTGATATCGATGTAGTCGATATCTTGATATCGACTAATTATTCAAGGGCGTAGGAGAAGGGGGGAAGCAGGGGCACATCCCCCCTTTGAAAAGTGGGTGGGCACAACCATGTTTGTACCCCCCCCCCCTTTCAATCTCAAAGTTTAATGATGCATTAACATTGTTTAAAATAGTAACATTTTGTACCACAAATGATCTACAATTTTTCGATCAATTTTCAAAATTTTTCTTTGGCTCGCTACTGCTAGCCAGTTCTTTATAGAATTTCTGAATAATTTAGCTATTCTGATCCATCCTTTATACATATTACTTTATCAATGTTCATGAAGACATTTAACTCAAACTACATAGAATATTATTACATGTACTTGTTAGTGATAGAGGGTATAGAAAATATTTTCTGATAAGTCAATATTTTGCTACCGCTCGTCAGACATTAATCATGAACTTAAAATTTAGAATTGCACCAGAAATGTTAAAATTTGTGCATACAGAACATGAAACCCCCATATTGTTTTTAACCTCTTCCTCTCCTATCCCCCTCCCCTCCCCCCTATTTTTTTTTTGCTTGTTAGAAATGTTGGGATGTTGTGCCCCTCCTCTTTTTCAGGCAGGGCTACGCCATTGTTATTCATCAGATATGAATGTCAAATAAACAGAATAATTTATTTGCTATGACAAAGAATTCTTGGATTATTGAGCCACCTTAAAAACAAATATTTATTTCATATCAAATTGAGAAATGAAGGCCAAGTGAAATAGACACAACCGCGCATGATTTGCCGTCCACGAAATGTATCTATTTTTGACAGTTCAGGGAAAAATATCTGCCGTGTCTCATTTCCGACTGAGAAAAATCTTTTATCTTATTGAACATGTTTTATAGAAAATATGTTGCCAATATTAACGAAAACTGTCCAAACGGACACAAAATATGTGATCATGTGACAATTTGTTCGATTCCTCTCATGCATATGTATTCACCATGGCGTATACACGGGCAGGAACACGTTACGTCGCCTTACAGTACCGTTGTCAGAAGTATTTAAAGTTCTGCACTTAAAACCGTCCGTTGACATTATGCCACAGGTAAGGATATGAAGGAATCCATCCGTTGTCGCGACAATGAGCATGTGTGGAAAGTATGATTTTCTAATAAACGTTGAAATTTTAGAAGTAATACACTCGAAAATTCAATGGGGGGGTAGTCATAACACTAAGCTATTGGTTTATATGCTTTTCTGGTACTGATATACAGTTTGAAAAGAGGAGATCGAGTTGGCGTCCTTTGATCACCACCTCCTGCACATGTGTTATACCTCCTTTTTCTTGAAATCTTTAAATATTCAGGTTATGTTATTCCAGAAATATACTAATAATAAATATCAAGTCCATATAATGTTCCTCTGGTAGTGTCATGATGACGAATTCAATTCTGGACCACTTTTTGGGGACTTTTCTAAAATTAGTCCGTTGTCAATCCATGTTGTGAAAGTTCTGTCCGTTGTCAGATGTCCGTTGTCTGCTTTTATTTTTTAATGGATGTAATGATACTATGATACCTGTACTAATCATTAAAATTCATCAATCAATACGCACAATTTAATTTTCGACCAATTTAGAATGGAGACTGATTTGCCCAGAAATGAATTCGCCGAATCATCCGTTTTGTTAAGATATCCTTAACATTAAATTTTATTCGTCCCGTCTTAAATTCATCTTCTAGGCTATGCGTGAAAAGGGTAAAATATAAATGGAGGCGAAAATTTGAATGTATACAGTATTTTACTTTGTAAGTGTATTATAAACCGGTGTAATGCAGTAGTTTTCTCATAGGAAAATTTACTATATAAGAGGTTTCTTCTCCTTGGAGATATTCCGCTATATATAAGACTTTCCTCATATTAGCATGGATTTTCCCCATAGAGAAGAAAAAAGGAGGGGATCTCCAACAACACTAGGTTGCAGCACCCACAGCAAAATCCCAAAACACCCATGCAAAAAACACAGAAGAGACACCCACAGAAAGAGACTCAAAAGGGACAAGGTCCTACATATATGTTTATTGCACCCATGTCTCCTCTTTACCCACCAATAGTTTCTATCACTCTTGAAAAGTTGACTTTATAATTTGATTTTCACCATCGGTTCTGCAGAACGAATGCGACATTTTGAAAAGTTTACAGACTGGCGGAAGACAGATGGTGTGCTGTGATTAAAAAATCACAAAACTTCAACAGAGCAGGATATAATTACTCTTCCCGGACACTTGACCCTATTCCTATTTTTTCCTTTGTAGAATATGTAAGAGGTTTCTGGGAGGGGGGGGGGGGGGTAAGACACTCACATGCACATATATGGGGTTTTAGACAAATTCATATATATTCAGACAAATACATATAAACAGACAAACACATTCATCAACAGACACACTCATACAGAAAGATATGCATAGGCAGACGGATAGACAGGTAGACAGACATACACAGATGTACTCACCCTCACACACAAACAAAAACATATATTGACTTTGATTTCAGTAAATCCACATGCAGTTTATCACAGCATGCAAGAAAGACGAAAAATCAGACTAGGCCAATATCTCTTTCTTGACAAAATACCTTTCATAAAGTCAAGCAGATAGTCATAGTCAAAACAGACACAGGGAGAAACCAAAAGAGATTCACACAGACAGACTCAAAGACAGACTCAAAGACACACACTGATCAAAGCACAGACATGAACATCCTGAAAGGAACATCCTGAAAGACATACACAGACATGCGTAAAACGACAGACTGACAGACACAGGGTATACACAGACTTACGCAAAAACAAACGGACAGACAGGCATGTATATAGACAGACATACACACAAAAGACACAGACAGATGCACTGTCTCACTCACATACAGACACACATGCTAACAAACGCGGACGAAAGAATTCACTCGCAGGCAGACGGAGACACCGATATCGACGCTGACATAAAAAAAACCACACGAACTTACACACAGACACACACAAATGTAAATAACATATCAACTACAATCTTCATCATCACCTGAGATATACATGTAAGGTCTATATCATACCCCCATCGAAGATCTCTATTGAATGCAAAATTATAAATTTAATGTTTCAAAGAGAAAATCCAAACCATTAATGGTAGGCGAGGGAAATCTGCTTTAGGGGACTTCAAAGACTACAATAAACTTTTTGGGTTTTTTTTTCGCGGGGGGGGGGGTCTCCAGTAAGTGTATAGCAGTTATAGGGAGCTACTATGGGCAAAATTATAATGGCCATTTATTACAAGTATTTTATTACTTCGTACGTTTATATTCATTTTTGTGCATTTGATATTATTTTGTCTCTTCGATAAAACGGTGCCTAATAACCTATCTGTAGGTAAGAATCTTATTGTTCCTGGGAAAAAAAAGCAAGCGAAAATTTTAGATCAAAGAGCGATTTCGTGTTAAGAACGTTCGGAACAATAACGTGATAAAGGCTGAGGCTATCAAAATGTCTTCAATGACCGATATTTGATGTCTTTGTTTTTAACGCTATATATATGACTTCAAAATCCCTTTAACAATTGTTGTTTAATTGATCAAAGTATAAATCCATGAACTCATCCTTCACCTCTTCAAATTCATGAATCATATTTTCAATTTTAAATATATTCTATATGATATCCTCCTTTAAAGCTTTACAAAAAAGAGAGCTGAATACTTTAAGAATTAACTAAGCTTATTCAATTGCTCGGCGTTAGATTCGAAATAAAAACAATATAAACGGGTGCAATATACAGGATAGTTTTCCTGTTCAATTCGATTCCCCATTCATGCCCAAATACCGTTAAGAGTCATGACAACGGACCATATCTTCTTGTCTTGTCATAACAACGGACATTCTTTATCAAATAATGAAAGTATACAATAAATATACAATGTAAAAGACGGTCATTCACATATATTTTAATATAATGTTGTCGATAATTTTCTACATAAAATTGGTATATAAAATCAAATAATTAAGAGACAGGATAGTTTTCCTGTTTAAATTTCCGTTTTCGTTCCTGACATTAGGTCATCGCCAATTAGATCTCCTCATAACATAAAAGGAGTTTTATTCATTTCTTGGTAATAATGTATTACTGAAGCGTATGGCTACCCCCCGTTGGCTTTTTAAAAGAAATAGCCGGTTACCTAATGATTTATTTGTGATTTTACTGAAATTTTGTCGATAATTTTCATGACAACGGATGGTTTCCAACATATCCTCACCTGTGGCATGATGTCAACGGACGGTTTTAAGTGCAGAACTTTAAATACTTCTGACAACGGTACTGTAAGGCGACGTAACGTGTTCCTGCCCGTGGTATAACGGTGTACACAAATGATATGTTCCAGGGGAATCCCCTTTTGTTAAACCAAGTAAATACCGTCTAAATCTACTTTATATGAATTTATTTTAGGCCTATCATATGGTCATTATTATCAATTATATGATGGTAATCTATTCTGGTCAAGAATAGACGTATATTTGGAGAACACTCAAACCACACAAACACACACACACAAAATACAAAAGATAATCAAGCAAGAATCAAATATAGAATATAGCCTAAAAAAATTAAATATTCCATTTTTAGCTCACCTGAGCCAAAGGCTCTAGTGAGCTATTGTCATAGCGATCCGTCCGGCGTCCGTCGTCCGTCGTGTGTCGTCTGTCGTGTGTCGTCTGTCGTCTGTCTGTCGTAAACTTTTCACATTTTCAACTTCTTCTCAAGAATGGCTTAAGGGATTTTGATGAAACTTGGTAGGTATAAAGTACTAATGATCCCCTACAAGTGTTGTTGTTTTTCGTCCGGATCCCTCAACTGGTGGCGCCACCACAGGCAAAAGTAGGTCACGGGGGGTACCCTCCCTTGACAAAAGTCTTCGTCAGAACGGAAGCACGTATCGACAAACCGAAAGCATCAGGATGATCTACAGAGATGTCTTTAGAAGTGTTGTTATTTTTGGTTCCACTCCGAAGTCAAATTTTTGACTCTTTTTTGACGTCTCTTCGGACTTAGTCAGAAATGCAAATTTTTGCACTATTTCTTTAAATAACTCAATAAGTGTATGATTTTACACACTCATTTACTGCATATTTATCATATATAACTTACTTAATGCTTTGATATGTATTTTATGCTTAAATTTTATTTTTTTAATTTTTTATGAATTTTTTTCTTATGTAAAAAGGAAGGGGGGGGGGGGGTGATTTTCATACATTTTCTGCTTCTTTTCTATAACCACTCTTCAGATTGTCATGACATTTTGTAGGTATGAGGTACTCATGCATGGTACCCTTCAAGTGAAAGAATTTTGTCAAGATATCCACTTTTGGATTTTTAAGGAATATTTTTTAAGATTGTACATAGGTATAATGTATGTTTTCCATGCCCAATGGACCAATGGGAAGTGGCTCCAAACCCCGGCAGGACCCCAACAAATTTTTTTCCCTTATTAGCTCACCTGAGCCAAAGGCTCTAGTGAGCTATTGTCATAGCGATCCGTCCGGCGTCCGTCGTCCGTCGTGTGTCGTCTGTCGTGTGTCGTGTGTCGTCTGTCGTCTGTCTGTCGTAAACTTTTCACATTTTCAACTTCTTCTCAAGAATGGCTTAAGGGATTTTGATGAAACTTGGTAGATATAAAGTACTAATGATCCCCTACAAGTGTTGTTGTTTTTCGTCCGGATCCCTCAACTGGTGGCGCCACCACAGGCAAAAGTAGGTCACGGGGGGTACCCTCCCTTGACAAACTTCTTCGTCAGAACGGAAGCACGTATCGACAAACCGAAAGCATCAGGATGATCTACAGAGATGTCTTTAGAAGTGTTGTTATTTTTGGTTCCACTCCGAAGTCAAATTTTTGACGCTTTTTTGACGTCTCTTCGGACTTAGTCAGAAATGCAAATTTTTGCACTATTTCTTTAAATAACTCAATAAGTGTATGATTTTACACACTCATTTACTGCATATTTATCATATATAACTTACTTAATGCTTTGATATGTATTTTATGCTTAAATTTTATTTTTTTAATTTTTTATGAATTTTTTTCTTATGTAAAAAGGAAGGGGGGGGGGTGATTTTCATACATTTTCTGCTTCTTTTCTATAACCACTCTTCAGATTGTCATGACATTTTGTAGGTATGAGGTACTCATGCATGGTACCCTTCAAGTGAAAGAATTTTGTCAAGATATCCACTTTTGGATTTTTAAGGAATATTTTTTAAGATTGTACATAGGTATAATGTATGTTTTCTTACCAAAAATAGGAGAAAAATTCTCAAATCGCTCCTGGTTAAACACATTGATACTACTTTTGAATGAAGAAATTTTATTTGAATCACAAAAAAAAAAAAAAAAATGCCGTAAAAATTAAAAGTACATAACTTTTTTAATATGTTTTCAAAGCCATGCACCTGGTTCCGGACCGGAATTATTCGAATTTTATGATCTGAGGACCCATTTTCACACGTATTCTTTCACACATGTAGATGTCTCACACATTTTAAACTATATTCAAAATTTTATTTCATCTATCTAGTAAATAATCACGGGAAGACAATTCAAGATAAACATTGTGTTTATTTTCCACCAATTGTTGAAAATAATAAGAAAATAATCGGAACTATTTGACATTGACCTAGATATGCATTAATTCATCTTCGTCCCCTAGGCGCTTCATTGCAATACAAACCGCAAAGTAGTACTGCGATACATTTCAGGAGATACAGTGCAAACGGAATAGATTTTTATACTTGGAACACTTTCATAATGGTTATCATTCATGTACTTGGAACACTTGCATATACTTGTTATCATGTATAAAGTTTGCTCGAATTTCCTCTGTCTTAGACTCTCTTAGATGAAGTAATTTACGGACTGATTTCTTGAAGAAACGTCTAATGAGTAATCTCTTCCTCTGGATTTTGAGAATGCATAGGACATTTAATATCTGAAATTCTTGAAAATAAATAATTCCGTTCAGAGTTCCTGAAATCTTCCAATGAAATGTTGGACCACAGAAGCTGTTGTTTTAATCAAGGACTTATAAACAGAAGGATTGGAATCTCGTCTTTTCCCGTTAACATCTCGCGTGCCCTTTTGATATGCAAATTAGGCAACGAGATGTTAGGGTTGTGATATTCAAAAAAATGAATGCCCTAAATATGTTTATAAGTCCTTGTTTTAATATAGAAAATAAATTATTATTCACAACCTTAAGCCACTGTGTTCGTCATCTTGTATGTATAATATTTCTAAGAGGAACACAGAGGCCTGAGGTTGTGAATAATAAAACATTTTCTCTCATAAAACGACAGGATCCTGTGTTAAGACATTTGGGAATTTTTATCAGATCAAATAATAGATACATGATGAGTTTTTATCGGACCAAATAACTTCTTGTCGGCAAATCCAATGCAACCGATACATTTCATGAACTCTCTCCGCTAACAACTTGTCCGTGTAACAGACCTATGATGAGGTAAAACAATTAGTTAACAGTAAATAACAATGTCGTAGGTCTGCTAGTTGGACAGGCTTAACAATTTCATGGGCCTTTTAATTTGTTTCAAACTGCGAAACCTAGAGAAACCACTTGAGTTGTTGAACAGCGTATGCTGAAATGCGACGCTCCTTCTCGCCTGTTGAAATATGCATAGGCAAGAAGCGTCGCATTTCAGCATATTTACTGAAAATTATTTGTTCAAGTACGTGGCTTCACTGGGTTATGAGGTATGATACAACATACACTGCTTTTTTGGAAACAAACTGGCACAATTTCTGCACAACTCACTTGAATTGATGAATATTGGATCAAAACGATTTTAACTGTACGTTTCATGTATTTGAGATGAAATCAATACTATTCAAAAGCATAATTCATAGATTTCAGTGAATAAAGGCAAAACCGAAAAATCTTGGTTTTTTTAGGCCCCTGGAATAAAAGATTCGGGAGTATATAGTTTTTGGCCTGTCCGTCTGTCTGTTTGTCTGTCTGTTTTCCGAAAAACTTTAACATTGGGCATAACTTTTTAATGGAAGCTGGTGATAGAGGTTTCATATTTCACATGTGTATTTACCAAAATTTTTGACCTCATGTCCATAACCTTGACCTTTCACGTACTTCTCAAAAAACTTTAACATTGGGCATAACTTTTGAATGGTTAGTGATAGGGCTTTCATATTGTACATGTGTATTCCTTGTGACAAGATCTTTCCATTGATACCAATATTACGCTGACCCTGACCTCTCACATACTTAACAGAAAATGGCCTTTATACTAACAAAGATGCCGCCGGGGGCATTCTCGTTTCACAAACACAGGCTTTATAATTTCTGGCATGCTAGCTATCAATAATGAAAGGCTTTGTGTTCAATTTTAAATAAACTTAATTTGTGAAATCATTTCATTGTTTTATTCTTTTTCTGCTGCACATTAATGTGGAATTTTACAATATGATTTTATTTTTGATGTTGCATAATTGAACTATACTAGCTGGGCATATGACGTTGGACCACTTTATCCGTTTTTTTCAAATCAGTAAAAAAGTTATTGCTTTGAAATGTGACTATTTTTTTCTTTTTTGTACTTTTAAAGGTTGTCTGAAAAAAAAGCACTTCTCTGCATCCAGCAAAAATCTTCTTAGAAAGGTTGTTGGCTAAAATCCTGGTACTGGCACTATCAGTATTCAATGTCAGTATGTCAATTAGAGCGTGCATGGGTATCAGGTGAGCGTTGTGCCCCCTGGGGCTTTTGTTAAGTTTTATGTTTATCTAAGATTTTTATGTTTCAGATATAAATGAATGTGACAGCAATTCATGTCAGAATAGAGGAACATGTCATGATCATGTTGATAGCTATAGCTGTGCATGTGAACCTGGGTACACTGGATACATCTGTGACACGGGTTTGTATTCTGACATAATATAATGGAACCACGTGTCATGGCCATGTTGACAGCTATAGCCGTACATGTGTACCTGGGTACACTGGATACAATTGTGACACAGGTTTGTATTCTGACATTATATAATAGAGCCACGTGTCATGACCATGTAGATAGCTATAGCTGTACATGTGTACCTGGGTACACTGGATACAACTGTGACACAGGTTTGTATTCTGACATTATATAATGGAGCCACGTGTCATGACCATGTTGATAGCTATAGCTGTACATGTGTACCTGGGTATATTGGATACAACTGTGACACAGGTTTGTATTCTGACATTATATAATGGAGCCACGTGTCATGACCATGTTGATAGCTATAACTGTGCATGTGTACCTGGGTACACTGGACACGACTGTGACACAGCTTTGTCCTCTGACATAATATAATGGAACCACGTGTCATGATCATGTTGATAGCTATAGCTGTACATGTGTAGCCGGGTACACTGGATACAACTGTGACACAGGTTTGTATTCTGACATAATATAATAGAGCCACGTGTCATGACCACGTTGATAGCTATAGCTGTACATGTGTACCTGGGTACACTGGATACAACTGTGATACAGGTTTGTATTCTGACATAATATAATGGAGCCACGTGTCATGACCATGTTGATAGCCATAGCTGTACATGTGGACCTGGGTACACTGGATACAACTGTGACACAGGTTTGTATTCTGACATTATATAATGGAGCCACGTGTCTAACCATGTTGATAGCTATAGCTGTAATGTGTAACTTGGTACGCTTGATACAACTGTGACACAGGTTTGTACTCTGACATTATATAATGGAGCCACGTGTCATGACCATGTTGATAGCTTTAGCTGTGCATGTGTACCTTGGTACACTGGACACAACTGTGACGCAGCTTTGTCCTCTGACATAATATAATGGAGCCACGTGTCATGACCATGTTGATAGCTATAGCTGTACATGTGTACCTGGGTACACTGGATACAACTTTGACACAGGTTTGTATTCTGACATAATATAATGGAACCACGTGTCATGACCGTGTTGATAGCTATAGTCGTACATGTGAACCTAGGTACACTGGATACAACTGTGACACAGGTTTGTATTCTGACATGATATAATGGAGCCACGTGTCATGACCATGTTGATAGCTATAGCTGTACATGTGTACCTGGGTACACTGGATACAACTGTGATACACGTAGCTGTGATACATGTTTGTGTTTATCTCAAAAACATATGCATAAACTTTTTCCTAATACTTCATTTTTTTCTTTTAAGTTAATTAATATTTCCTGAACTGTCGTCATTTGTAGATAACACTGCAAAATGAAAATTGAAAAAAACTATAAGCAAAATAATTCTCAAAATTTAATAATTTCAAGTATCAATGCTATTTCAGACATCAATGAATGCGAATGAAACCCATGCCTTAACGGTGCAACATGTAATAATCTGATCAATGGGGACAACTGTACTTGTGCACCTTGATACACGGATTATAATTGTCAAACAGGTAATTTTTTAAAATTTATATTCATAAGGGTGTATTTTCCGCATTCATCTACATACGCATAGAGCTGTCCGTATCTTCGATATATTTGATTCATTGATAACAAGTACGTATCAGTATATCCTTATTTGACGTTCAGTTGTTTGTGGCATTGAAAGATTTTTTTTTAATTCTTAATTTCCTTGATTCTTGTTTGAACATATAATTCGATATAATTCTATATATGTCATATCGAAAAACAATCTTAAAGTTGTCTACAAGTTCATAGAAGCAAACTATTATTTTAGATGTAAATGAGTGTGCCAGCAATCCATGTCAAAACGGTGGCACGTGTAATGACCATGTTAATCGGTACAGCTGTACATGTATTCCTGGGTATAACGGAGATAATTGTGAAACAGGTATATTATTTGATATCTATTAATGAGAATGTTTGTTTTTTATTCACTCAAAAAAGGCAAAGGGCATTATGGCATATCATTTCTGATCTAAGGAATTTCAACGAGTTTATGAAAACTATATTAAATCATAGGATTCATATCAATCATTTTATGAAGAAAAATCAATAGGTGAGTGATGAAATGTTAAACGTCTTCAAATTCAAAAGCATCCTTCTTTGAAATTTTCTGTTACAAATTTCTTGAAATTTCTAAAACGTGGGTCCTGTGGCATCATATCCCACCCCATTCTGCTACGTCTTTTGGTACATTTTTGGACATAATAATTTTCATACTTTTTGGCCATATTACATTGTTTAGACTGAGGATGACTGACGAGGGTTTAGTACCCGAAACGTGCATGTCTGGTCCATGCTGTAAATTTATCAGGTTTTAAATGATGCTATTGAATTTAAAGACGTTTAACATTTAAGACCTGATAAATTTACAGCATGGACCAGACATGCACGTTTCGGGTACTAAAAATGACTTTAGCTTATTTGGAAAACGGGGTAAAAATGATAGAAAGGAGCAGGTTCGGTAACATGGAAAATCAGCCCTAATTTTAAAATGTTTTAAATTTCTTTTATATTCCGTATCAATGTTTTGAATTTATATTATCTTCCCTACCAAAATAGTTATTAGTGCGGTTGTTTGAAATACCAAATAAATATTTAAAATTTACGTGCAATACACCGAAAGATGTGGCTTCAATATCGGCTTTAATATCAATTCTCTGTAAGGACCAAAATATTTTGGAAACAGCATGTCATGGATTTTTATGATTTTCTCTATAAATGGTATGTATAATGCCCTGAATACAAAAATAACAATTTTTTTAAAAAATAAATATTCTGGCTGCCATGGAAACGAGGTATGTCTATTTATAGCACTACAAAAATGGTAAAATAAGTCATCTTTGGTTATTATGTTGCCATAGAAACCATTGTAAGAGTTAATTGGTATTAACAACTTATAATCTTTAATACCTCTTTTTTTAGAAAAATTAACCATTGTTTGAAATTTCTTTCAATTAGCCGAATCCTATCAAATCAAAATCAGTCAAAAATTGCCATGAAATAGGGTTAAAATTAAGGCCTATTTTTATCCAATTTTTACCATTTTTAAGCAAAAATAACACAAAATGTCAGGCTGATAACACCATCACTGTTGTCAGAACAAAATAGATTTAATGTGGCAAATATAATCAATGAAAAAAATATGTGGGACCTTTTTTTGTTTTCCAACATTTTGAGGTCAAAAATGGTTGCCATGGCAACTTTTTATTTGACATATGATGACTATATCTTTTCAAATTGATTGTTATCACGGTTTAAATAACTTATATTGCTTAAGCTTTATAGAGGGACAACAGAAGAAATTATTCTTTATTTGAGCACTTCCAAAATTTGTCAAGGTCATTGACTTTAAGTTCAAGGTCAATTCAAAATATAGGTTCCAATTTCAATAAAATTTGCATTTTAGTTGTTATTTTTTGTTACTTATTTTAGGCTTGACTGTCATATATTTGTATCAAAAATACTTCTTTCTAAAATTAGGACCGGCAGGTGGAAAAACATTACAATTTTTAGTTCAGAACATTTCTCCTAAAAAAATAAGCCCCAGACAAAAATTATGATAATCTCACATTTGTGTATATGTATGCATGAAATATTAGCTACAAATAAAGGATGTCATTGATTTTGAGATTTTTGCAACTTTGGTCAATAAGTAGGGGACATATCCAAAATCACTATGTATGTGTTTGTTCAACCCAATACAACATGGTATATGAGTAACTGTCTCTCATATCTTCTAAAAATCAACGAATTTTGCCAAATTTTGTGAATTGCATTCAAGATGACCTTGACATTGGGTCCTGTGACCTTGAAAACTTTTAAGGTGATTTTTTAATCAATAATGCTCTTTTATATGCACTAATAAAAAATTGCTTAAAAATATGTAACAGACAGCTTAAAATTTACTAGTAAATTACTCTATGTGTAATAGCACTGAACATAATGTCACCATGGTAACCATTTTTTATACCCTTTCGAATAAAATTGTGAAGAGGTCCCACTCAAATTTTATCCTTTTCTTAAAGATCGAGGATTAAACTTAGAATTTAATTGGCAGTAGAAATCAAGTTAGCCTGACATTTCAGTTTATTTGCCCTTAAAATTGAGCAAAATCATGTTAAATTAGGAGCTTTTTCGGTCTTAAAAAGGGTCTCTTCAAAACAGGTTTTTGCCTACATTTTGGGCATACTGACAAAAAGATTAGCGGCGGAAGCATACTTCTTGTGCAGTATTTATATAATGAAAGATATAACGAGAAAAATTAAGGAAATTTCAGTTGACTATAATAGCTGTTACCATGGAAACGAGCCTTGTGAAAATGACATGTAACAAGTATTCTACTGATGCGTAAAATTTCAAACATGGTTTCCATGGCAACGAAAACTTAATTTGTAAAAAGGAAGTTTATTTTTGTCTCAATACATCATATACACCTTCCATACCAAAAATCTCCAAAATTGGAGACATGCTATTGAAATTATTTTGGTCCTTACAGAGAATTGCTATTAAGTCGTAAATGCTGAAAAAATCGTAAGAAATCGGCATAATTCTGGTCAAAATTTATGAAAATAAGTAGGGCGCTAGCCCTCATCCAAGATAATTTTCATATAAAATGTTAAATTTGAAATTTATCTTTCGATCTACATAAAATTTATGTTGGAAGAGGGTTGGCGCCTATACTAACTTTAAAGATTTATGCGAAAAATATGGCGATTTTCCTTCATCTTTCGTCATGCAGAGCAAATGACGTCATAATGTGACGTCATAACTAAAGCACGTGACGTTTAGACAATAAAAAATGTTAACTGTCTATTTCGACAGGTATTTGAGATAAATATAAGAGATGCTAAATCTTAATTTTCATAATTTTTTTTTTGCAAAGGTTTATGGCCGATTTTGGGAGTTAGTGAATCTATCCCTTTGTTGCTAAAATAGCACATTTGTAACGAAAATACGAAAAGTGCTGAAAAGCACTCGTTTGGTTTTAATTTTAGTTTTCTTTGACAATATACAATAAAAGAGGTTACTAGAAACTTTGTGTAAAACTTGATTTTTATAATGTTTAACCGAAGGTACCAAATTCACAGTTCATTTACAATTTTCTTGGTTTTACACAAAAATAACGAAAATCATCTAAGGTTAGGTCAAAACATCAGAGATACTGAATATCAACATTTTTTTTTCAAACGCATAGTTAAACGTCTTCAAATTCAATAAGTAAAATGTGCTCCTGAGAAAGACTTTTCAAAATATTGATGAAAAAGTATGTGTCCGTGTTGAAATAAGAGAGTTCAAACTCTCAAGAATAGTGTCATTTTGTGGTTTTCTTTAAAAAGTGTGAGCGCGGTAAAATTTGCCTTAATTTGGGTGGAATTTTAACAATTTCTATTTTTTCGGTAACCATCAGCTCTACCTTATAGAACAGTTTAAGTCAATTAAATTCCTTACGTAAATCGAAATTCATGGGTTATACCTTACGTAAGAGAAATCCGAACTGTTCAAAAGAGTACCTCCAGCTCAATGTTTGTAGAAATTTTCTTACGGATACTTAATTAAGTTTAGATCTATAAGTTTTTCAAACTTATACGCTTTTAGGTATGTAATGAATTAGAGCCTTCATTGGAGTAATGAATGATACATTGGCTATAATGAATTGAAATGACAACGATGGATAATGACCATATCCCTGTATACAGCACAACATCGATAATTAAGAACATCAGAAACAGAAGATAGAAACAGTATTATTGGGATTTCCTTCAAGTTCACGCTGCTCGTGTCATTTCACAGTATTTTTTTCAGAAAGCACCATATTCTTGGCGTCATTTAATAAGGAGGGTTGTGCGCAAGTAATCCAAATAACTACACAATCTGCTACTGGCATGACAGATGACCGTCTATGTCTGCACCGGTTGCCTATTTTGTTCAAAGATGTCATTTACAAAAAACTTATGGATTGTCACATCATCATTTGAAGTATATATACAAAATGGTTTTTATGATTTTTGGTTTTATTTCTAGCTGCTTATATTCAATTACAGATTGTCGCCCTGGCCCCGTTGATTTATTATTTCTTGTCGATATATCAACAAGTTCACAGACAGAGTGTGATCGAGTCCGAAGCTTCGTGTCCTCTTTGGTCAGTCAAATCGCCATTGGATCAGATGACTTTCAGGTCGCTGTCATTTCATACTCTTTTACTGCTACCCTACTCTGGGATTTCACACAATATTCAAACAACATAACTCTTCTGTCCGCAATCAATAATATGAGCTGCACAGGTGGTGCCACCTTGACTGGGAAGGCTTTAAAACTAGCTAGGGAGGTAATTGTAAAAACACGAGCGCTTATGGCAAAACCAGACCTTTAACGTCACGTACAATGTTGGCGTCATAAAAATCATCGTCAGTTATGCAACAATTTAAATTGCGTTAAGATTGCTTACATTCTCTTAATTTCGTTCAGCCTGCCTTGTTTACTTTGAAGGTATTTGCGAACAACAGTTTGGGTGTTAGAAGCGGATCAGCCTATAAGCAAGTAGTCTTAATATACGATGGAATGTCAACAGACAGGAATGAGGCTATACAGGAGAGCCAGGCTCTCGCTGCTGATTATATACAGCTTTACGTGGTGGGTATTGGTCATTTTGTGGATCACAATGAGCTACATTCCTTGGTACAGGATCCGACATATGTATTCTCTACCACAGACAGTGAACTCCTTACTACTATTCTTCACACGACGGCGCATGTGGACTGCACAGGTAAGTTCCATATTGAATTAATTAATTCTCTTGAAGCGCAATCAGATCAAATAACTAAGAGCACTCTTTATTGCCATGTATAGTGATATTTGTTATTTTTCTTAAGAATATGATTCTTCTTGCAGATTGTGTTCAAAGTACCTCAACAGATATTTTGCTTTTATTGGATTCGAGATCGAGAGAGAAGATAAAGCATTATATTAAGTCTGGAATTGAAATGGTCCGATTCCTAGACATTGATAGCACTGACATTAACATGGGGATATATACATATAGTGATAGCATTGAGAAAAAAGTTCCGATCGAGAAACACAGTGAAAATGAGCTTTTATTCTCCTTACCAGTAATAACACTGAGTACATCGTCCGATGAAAATGTATCAAGGGTTGTCAGCCATGGGAAACAAGAATTAGATGTTTGCGGAAGGGCAGATTCCAAAAAATTATTGATTTTATTCTCTGATGGGCAGTTTAATGATTTGAATGATATGAAAAATGCTGTGCAAAATGCAACCGATGAAGAAACCACTGTTTTGATATTTGGGGCTGGTGAGACAGTAAATCATACCGCCATCCGGAATGTTGTAACAAATTCATATTATGCTTTATTGTCTGCAAGGTCCAATGAATATACTCCTCTACAAACAGTAAAATCTGAATCATTGTATACGGTGTGCGCTGAAGATATTTTTCAAGCAAGAGTATAAAAGTACATAACGAAACATGTACATTATGCTGTGAATGAGTATCATCATCATCATCATCATCATCATCATCATCATCATCATCATCATCGTTTTATTTCTAACATGATCCAATTAACTGAGAAATTACTCACTAGTGGTAATTAACACGACATAGTATAAGAATGGATGTAAAGTTTGTTACTTACATAATCGTATCAATATTAGATTGTACGTAAAGTTTGAAACGTTCATAATCGTTAGGTTGTTTATCCATTTTCAACCGTAAAAAGAAATAGTTTTTAAGACTTTAAGAAACATTTAACTTTTTTCCTGCTTGGAAGAAAGCTAGTGATGTACCTTTATAGAGGGTGTAACCGTTTCATCCTTTATTTTAGTTTGCGTGTTAACTCAGGCACAATGACTTGTTTTGCACAAATTAAAATCGTATAAGTACCCATTAGTTATTCAGTCTCAAAGTCGAGAAGTTAAGGCTAAATCATTAGAATTTCCCTGGGAACTCTCCCGAACCACGGAATGTACAATATTAAGAGTTGAAACCAATAGTCAGCGAAGTGTCAGCGTCTTTTGTTTGCATGCAACACAAAGTGAATGTCTTGCTATGTATCGTATTACGTCATAAATAGCTTTAGAAAGAAGTACAATTGACATTGGTCTGGAAAAGAACACATTTTTGTGATAGGGTATGAGTAGATCTCTGTCAAGGCATCATTGCTGTGTCAAACAGAATACTGCTGCATGATACAAAATCCTTTGACATGATATACAAACAACGAAGGCGATGAAAAACCAACAATAGATCCAAACATAACAGGAAACGCAAAGACACTACAGAGATATGAAGGGCAATTCATGAATATAATTAGAGCCATTCGTATGTAATGGACCGACTTTGTAATATTAAGGTATCCCATGTACAATTAGGGTCTTGCTACATAACCTCGATGGCAATGTTTAGAAGAGCATTAACCATTCACACTATTCATAAATGGTGTTTTACAAGGAATTGGCGACACATATAGCATGTATAGCGCGTCTCTCTTCAAACGACGAAGCCCTGTGAAGCAAAAAGCAAGCGTGTCCGGTGGCCGGGCACTATTTTCTCATAGTATCCGCGTTCTCAACCAATAAAATTCCAAGGATTTGTAACATCCTCATAACAGACACTTCATTTACAAGAAACCTTACACCTTACGAATCATTCATCTAATACGCATAGCTTTGAAAACCTCATCTGTAAGACATCTAATGTTGTCTACGGAATAGAGTGTTCACTTTGTGGATTGATTTATGTGGGTGAAACCAAAGGTCAGCTCCCTACCAAAATATCAGGACATCAGTCAAAAATTAATTATGAAGAAAATCAACTACTTTATCAACATTTTAACCTGCTTGATCATTCTGTTTTATCTATGAATACTGGAGAAAATATATCACCCCACAAACAGTCCCAATTTGAGCACTCCTTTCCGTCCCAACAGAGAGGAATACCGGATTAAGAATCTCAACACTGCAGCGCCCTATGGTTGCAATGATAACATAAGTAGCGTAGGGAACTTAACAAGTCCCGGATGTCAATTGGTAAATGTGATTAGCTTATTCAACAAACATCAAGGAAGGCGTCGACGTTATGGCATCCGTAAATATAACAAGCCTTTGATACATAGTATTTCCTTCGATGACTTGGTTCCATTTTTGAATGAGCCTCTAGATCTACACCACATTCGTACAAAATTGTACTCTGTTCCTCTACGGAAATTACGCGACATCTACGAATATACTAAGGACCTCACAATTACCGATAAGTATTTCCCAGGATACAGACTACAAGGTGTCATCTTGGACATTTCTACTTTTTCGTTTATTTCAAGCAGTAAGATCAGATTAATCAGAGAAGAATACTAACCGCCCTTTCATTAAAGTAAGATTTGCAAAGAAAGGAATTGATAAATTAAATCTTGGCCAAATTTTGAATCACAAATCTATCACCGAAAAGATCCCACCGTATTTCAAAAGAAAAGAAACTCCTTGTATTTCCTACAGCTACACATCATTATTTGCACCTGAAATTTACAATTACAAAGGATCCCTGCAGTGCATTGATTTAAGTAATCCCTCACTACATCCATTACCTTGCGAATGTACTTCATCGGATTTCAACTACTCTCCTTGCGGACACATTGTTACTGGTGACTTTAGTATAGCCAAGAACGAAAAGTTGAGAGAATTGTTAAAAAAGGGTCCCGAATACAGAGAAAGTAAATCCTTTACATGGAACCAAAATTTAAAATCATCATGGACTCGTGTGAGGAATACGCAAGACGTTGGGCAAAGAAAGAGTATGTATAACTCGACACCCTTTCCGAATGGATAAAATGCTTCAGAGGGTTACTTTTATCTAGAATTTACAACTTACGTGCAACTGTGAACACCAGATTCGAGTCTATCTTTAAAGAATTTGATGGTATCACAGAGCAGAGCTGAACTACCTCCAAGAGCATTACGTCATCACACCAGTAGACAAAGTCTCAAATAACTACACATTGACATGCAAAAAGTACTATTTCGACAGCCTTGTTTAAGAGTTAGGTTAAAATGCGAAACCTGGAAATCCTACTTACACTCCAATAAACCATCTACATCGGAAATAATAGATAACCACAAATAAGCTCTCGCTTCCTTTGGCTTTGACACAAACAATTTATATTTAGATTTACCATACTTATATTACATTCCTAAAATACATAAAAATCCGTACAAACAACGTTTCATCTCTGGTTCCTGAAAATGACAAAACTCACTTCGTTAAAGAAGAGTCCGATTCTACAAATCGTGTGAAGATAGGTCAATCGAAATCAAACTCGAACTTGATCTGTAACATACAAGAAAAGTATGGAAAACTCATAATGTCATTTTGGTAAGTCCAAGGGCCATTATTCTTGTAAAAATGGGTCAAACGGAAACAAACTCAAAGTTGATCTGTATCACACTTAAATGTGTTCACTATCCAAAATTTAGTTCAATATCTGCAATAGAAGCAATAGAATCGCAGAAAAGTCAAGAAAACTAACACTTTAATAAAATTTGATAATCCAAGGGTATTAACGGTTATAACTCTCGTAAAAATAGGTAAATCAGAATCAAACTCGAACTTGATTTGTGTCACATTGAGATATATCCATATATCAAAAATGAGCTCAATACATATGCAACAAAAGCGAAAAAAAGTCCGCAAAACTGAAGTGTGACATACAGACGGACGGACAGACAGAAAGACAAACGGGGTGGAAACTATAAGTCCCCTCCGGCGAGCCGGTAGGGGACTAATAACAATGGAAATTTAATGCTATAACAGTAAATTAATATATTCATTTATCACATGATACACCCTTTCCTCAGTTACATAAAGCCATTTCATAAATAATTGATATGATAACACGTTACATATAACTTTTGGAGCTTGTCATTGGATAAAGCGCTCCAGATCCTTTGTGACATCACTATAGAAACGCGACGTTGGCGCGTTATTTGCAAGAAATGAAGTCGGAATATTTTGACGTTATTTTGATCGATTACCTCATATTTCATGTGATAAAAAGAATCTCAAATGATGTTTCTATTCCATACAGTATTTATGAAATAGAGAAATGATTTTAATCCCCTCACCAAGGCTCGGGGATGTAAAATCACACAACTCGTTTCATAAATACCGTATGAAATAGAGAAATGATTTGAGATCCTATGTGTATATTGGGGTCAATTATCAACAGACGGGTCACAATCTTATCCATTGAGGGGTCATGATTCAACGACACTTGCTATTTAGGGTAATCTTTCAACACCTTCTTTCCGTTGAATTTTGAACAGATCCCATTGAATCACGACTCCGTTGTTCGTTATTTAACGGAATCAATTCCCAATCTAACACCGGCATTCATAGAGAACAGGTGGCCTGTCTTCTCTGAAGAGTACTTCTCTGAAGTACTAAACTGATGAAGATTTACTAATCAAAGCACGTGTCATGGTACGTACAAATGTTTTGAAGGTGACGAGTCAGATACTTCCATTTTCCATAATTTTATAATTTTATAAGTCAAGCTTACAATGATAAAACAATAATTTCATGAAAAGGGGATAATCTCCAGCATGGCCACTCTGCAACCACCCAGCAAAACAAACCCACAAGAAAGTGATACGTAAATGACATCAGACAAAACTACAAACCACAAAAAAAACCCACTAGAACATACAAACATACAAAACAATCGAAACAGACGTACAAAACATCAAACATAAAAGGAAGAAGACCGATGTGCACCTGGCGCCGACTTTGGACGGCCATCTGCTTTAAGCAAATGGTGTGGTTTTATTTAGATTACGTGCGCACAACACTCCCATTTATCCGGATACACAGAGGTCTTTTTCATGTGATAGGTATCGTGAAAAAGAATGTAACAACATTCGGAATGTTACGTTTTCAAGTTGATAGCACCATCCAAAGGCCGACGTTGGCATCCACCCGTTCTTTAATATGCATATCTGATAAAGGAGGATCTGAGTGACAAAGGCTTGTTAGGCGTGGTATACCGTCTTTGATAAAGCCGTCTGCGAGCGGCTTGTTACATCAAAGACATACCGACAGGTAATCCGTTTTATGCTAATGAGATACCCGTGTCTCATCTGTTTAAGCAATTGTCCCAGAGGATACTTGTCGGGCAATGATTCAATATGGATCCTGATGCAAGAAGTTCCATAGAGGCTGGCACGTCGCCCTCTATGACAAGGTGCCAACCTGCTGTGTCTCAGGGCACGGATACGGTAGGTCTGGCAGGTGCCCCAAGAGTCGTCCTTCGGGAGATCACTTAATATTCATTTGTAGTTAGTGACGACAACAAGATTTGGTATAAGTACGCTGACAGGTTCCTACCCATAAAGTCATGCCCTGTAGAAGTTGGTGACATTTTTCTCCCCATTGACTGCAATATATCTAAGTGCGGGGACAAGAATTGTACAACATGCCCAATTCTAATAATTACTAACGATGGTTAAGTAGCCGAAACGTTCATGTCTGGTCCATGCTTCAAATTCATCTGTTCTTAAATGATGCTATTGAATTTGAAGACGTTAAACATACAACTCCTTCACAAGATACTTTTAAAACTTACCTTTACCAACCATGGTTTCGATAAACTATCTTGTAGGTCGTCAACTGTTATTTACGGGATTGAGTGTTCTCTATGAGGGTTGGTATACGTTGGTGAAACCAAGAAGAGAGGGGATCACCAACAATACCTTGTTGCAGAACCAACAGCAAAACACCAAAATACCCGATGCAAAAACACAAAAGACGAGAATAGTATGAGACGAAAAAGAGACATACGACATGTAAACATCAAACACAAAAGATTACACATAAACCGACGAGACCAATGGGCAACCGGTGCCGACTTTGGATGGCCATTTGCTACGCAAGTAGCAAATGGTGGGGTTATCCTGGATTACATGCGCACAACCCTCTCACTTCTCCATTTACCCAGAGGTCACGAAGAACGTACAATTGTGTTGTAAAACAACTTTCTCACTGTAAGATAACCTCACCAAGCAAGACCGCAAAACGTAGAGGCCCCAGCAACACAGATGGATATCTACAGAGACAAATAATTCAGCATCCTATTTGGACATAATGTTGTCCTACGACACTGATGGTCACATGAACACCTCACTCTATGACAAACGTGACGACTTCAATTTCAGCATTACGAATTTTCCTTTTCTGAGTAGCAACATCCCTTCATCGCCTGCTTATGGCGTGTTCATATCTCAGTTGATACGCTATGCCAGAGCAAGTACCAAATATACGGATTTTGTTCTGAGAGCTATGCGTCTTTCAGATAAGCTTCTCAGTCAGGGATATGTTTGTGACCGACTAACATCGTCACTGAGGAAGTTCTACGGTCGATATGGGGAACTCGTCATACACTATGATGTCCCACTATCCAGAATGGTGGATGATATTCTGTCATAGACCATTTGAACCATCCAACCAAAGATTGTACTCTATATCTTCCAAAATGGAAGTAACCGGATGTGACAGTTCTACCGAATTGAAGCGACGGGTGTTGCATGCAAGCAGGAGATGCTTACTCTTCCTGGGCACCTGGTCTCACTCTCATATCGGGAGTTCGCTTCTTTTCATATGGTTGAGGTTTTTGTTTTTGTTTGCTTTGGTTCCTGTTTTGTCCTGATTTTGTATGCCTTCGGTTTCTGATTTTCTGAATTATCGATTTTGTACTGTAGACAGGGATATGGTCATTATCCATATTTGTCATGGATATCTAAATGGATATAAAAAGAGGGCGTGCGTAATACAGTCCGTGCTTTGCCGGCTGTAGCGAGTCCAAGGGACAGTTGAGGAGCAGGATGTCAGGGGATCGCTTTTATATTAGTCATAGTGGTAACCAGCTCCTTTGTAAACATTTAAACTTGCCCGATCACTCCATTTTGTCCCTTGTAGTCCGCATCCTAGAAAAAATATATCATCAACTAAAAATCCGAACCCCAGCACTCCGTAATAAAAAGAGAAGATCGCTGGATTCGACAATTGGTCACAGCTGCAGCCTGTTTCACAACATTACTTACGAAAAATTTCTGGAATATTCGTAACTTTTAATTGCTTACTACTTCTTACAAACTAAAAATCGCGATGTTTTGTTCTTGAATTTATATTAAGTATGTAGAAATGATATAATAAAGCACAATACAACCTACATTTAAAATTATTTGAAGCTTTAATTTGATAATGAATGTTACGAAAACTCTTGAAAGTTTTCGTAAGAACTTTTGTGAAACTGGGTACTGCCCCGTATGGTAGGAACGACCATATCAACAATGTTGGAAATCTGACAAGTCCTGGATGCCAGTCGGTAAATGTATTGAGGCATTCTCCTACGCATGCGTCCGATTTCAGTTCCGCTTTTCTTCACTTTGAAATCTACCTCTGCCGCCATCGCCTATTGTTTGTCTGCAAGATTCTTGCAGACTGGAACTGGGGCTTCACATTTTTAAATAAAGTATTGCAAGTACATACCATCATGTTTGACTACATTTATGAGGTATACAGTGTACATGCAATGCTTTTCTTTCGATGCAATACGATGTAGTATCAGGGATTCTTTCTTCATTCGTACGTTGCCAACACGATCAGCTGAGCGAGAAGTCTCCAGGAAAAATACAAATTCAAGCTATAAATCGAAACCTACCGTCTTTAGACGTGAGTCTTGTAAATTTTCCTACATCAAGATAACAATTGTTTCCTTCATTGCCCATTTACTCGTCACGAAACACTCAAATATGTGCCTCTGCCTTTGAATCTTTTGAACTGTTTACGTCAGTAGTCCGAATGACGTCACTGTTACGACATGCCGTACTTGCGAAACCTCTCGGGTTTTATCATTGCGTGAAATGGCGTAGGAAAATAGCGATGACGGCAAGGTTATATTGCAAGCCTGCGCCGCCTATGACCTTGTTGCAAGTTGGTATTGAGGTTGTTTGATCAAACAACAAGAAGACGTCGAAGTCATGGTATACCAAACTACAACAAACCAGATATTCATGATATATCTTTCGACGGTCTTTTGTTATTTGTCAACCAACAGTTAGGCCTTAACCATATTCGTACTTTTACTCTCTTCCTTTAAAGAAATTGCATGACTTGTACGAATCATTAACGTTTTTAAGTTTTACCGACAGCGGTTCAGCAGAATATCCCCTACAAAGTATTAGTATGGACATCTCGTCAAATAGACTTTTTAAACCCGTAAAATCTGACATACCTGTTTGCAATGAAAATTGTCCCTTCCTTCAAATCAAATTTGCAAATAAAGGGATCAATGCTCTGCGTTTTAGCAACATTCTAAATAACAGTTATGTAAAGGATAAAATCCCTCCTAATTTCAAATTCGTACGAAGCTGACGTCATCCAGACCTTGCTCTGGAATGGGCGAAAGCACCTGGCATCTCAGTTCAATTTTAACTTCAGATACATAGATGACGTGTTGTCCATCAATAATCCGAACCTTAAGGATCATCTTCTTGAAATCTATCCTCATGAATCAGAGATCAAGGAAACAACTGAGAGCGACAGATCCGTTCCGTTCTTGGATATACTTCAAACTTTCGACGCAAACGGCCATTTGAACCCCTCATTGTATGATAAGCGTCATTTCAGTCACGCGGAAGGGTGCCAACTCTATACCTTCTTGAAGAAAATTTCAAAGCAATTTTCATGCACCAGACATGTCTTTCGAATATTAAATTCTTATCAGTGATGCTTCCAGCCAAGGTGCTTTTCATAAGTAGTCCAAATTAATGTCACTAGCGCCCTCTTACGTTATTTTTAGAATTTGAATTTCTGCATTTACTTTACAGAGAGTGCGCGGCTCCAAAATCTTGTATGGTCTATTCAGTAGCATATCCAAAAAAAAGAGTAAAAATCTATGTTCAAAATAGCATTGAAGGGAGTGTGCTAAGATGTTAACCTCCTTGAATTTCGATGATATTTTTCGATGAAATGGCAAGTTTCCGAAATAGCAAAAATTATAAATATGATGTCACATTGATAAAGGGCCAAAACGGAGCTTCTTTCAGGCGACAAAACTGGAAAGAAGTAATTAATACACTTGACAATCATCAGGTCAAGGCGAACGATTTTAACTGCTCCACACTGCAACATGAAATAAGCGTTTATATTAATAATGCGGAAGGGTTCCAACTCTTTACGTTCTTGAAGAAAATTTCAAACCAATTTCCATGCACCAGACACGTCTTTCGAATATTAAGGTGGCTCCCTACTCGAACCGTTATAAGTTTTTCCTTATATGCTGCAGTATGCGTATAACGTTTTACAATGGCTGGTGAGGGACGAGCCAGCGCATTGAAAAACACAGAAAGAAGATCTTAAATGCCAAAAGAAGCAAAAGATGGTGCAACCTATCAATGTCCACACCAATCATATAGTATAATTTCTTGGTTGAAAATGTGATGAAATTATAAGAGGGTACCCTTATGTTTGTAGCCATATCTTGATCATTAATAAAATTGTATACCTGTATGTGATTTTTCACCATCTATATACATTATCGTATAAAATGATCCAATTTGAAGAAATTCCATCTGATGTTGTTTTTGCACAAAAATGTGATATACTATATATTATTTGTCGAAAATATGATAACATTGTAAGGGGGTACCCCTATGTTTGGAGCCATACCATGATCATTTCAAAAATTGTGTACCTGTATGTGATTTTTTCTTCATCTACATACATAATTTTATGAAATATTACAAAATGAAAAAAATTCATCTGTTTTTTTTTTATGCAAAAAGTTGAATTTAGTACATATTCTTGGTCAATAATGTTATGAAATTATAAGGGGGTACCCTAATGTTTGGAGATATATCATACTTTGATTTATGTTACAATATCATTTTATGTGTTGTATTTCTTCTATATGACTTGTTATCATAAAATAAAACAGAAGAAATAAACATATTCGTATCATCACTGAATTTGGAGTGTTCAAAAGCATATGATGGATATTTGATATTTCTCAATTTTTAAGTGTTAGGGTACCTTTCTTTAATGTACTGTATCTTTAATGAAAACAAAATTACCTATCTATGTCTGTGTTCATTATGTCATTTTGACTATTATGTATAGAAAATAACCTTAAAATACAAAATTCATCTGTTAAATTCACGAGTAGGGACCCACATTAAATACTCATCAGTGATGCTTCCGGCCAAAGTGTTTTTTATAAAAAGTCCAAATTAATTTCACTGGCGCCCTCTTACGTTATTTTTAGAATTTAAATGACAAATATGGATAATGACCATATCCCTGTCTACAGTACAAAATCGATAATTCAGAAAATCAGAAACCGAAGGCATACAAAATCAGGACAAAACAGGAAAATTTCTGCATTTACTTTACAGAGAGAGCGGGGCTCCAAAATCCCTTTATGGTCGATTAAGTAGCATATCCAAATAAAATCTATGTTCAAATTAGCATTTGAGGGATGGTCCTAAGCTTCGCATTTGAATTTTTCTGTTACAAAATTTCTTGAAATTTCTAAAACGTGGGTCCTGTAGCATCATATCCCACCCATTCTGCTACGTCTTTTGGTACATTTTTGGACATAACAATTTTCATACTTTTTGGCCATATTACATTCTTTAGACTGAGGATCACTGACGAGGGTTTAGTACCCGAAACGTGCATGTCTGATACATGCTGTAAATTTATCAGGTTTTAAATGATGCTATTGAATTTAAAGACGTTTAAAATTTGAACTACTTGGTGAGTGTCACTGCTGGTGGACCAAGAGTCCCCGAGGGCACATGTAGCCAAGTTCGATCAACTTTGGTTGATCGTCTGTCTCTTCAACGCATTTGAATTTTTCTGTTACAAAATTTCTTGAAATTTCTAAAACGTGGGTGCTGGAGCATCATATCCCACCCATTCTGCTACGTCTTTTAGTACATTTTTGGACATAACAATTTTCATACTTTTTGGCCATATTACATTGTTTAGACTGAGGATCACTGACGAGGGTTTAGTACCCGAAACGTGCATGTCTGGTCCATGCCGTAAATTTATCAGGTTTTAAATGATGCTATTGAATTTAAAGACGTTTAACATTCCACATAACTAACTTCCCTTTTATGAGTAGCAACATTCCGTCTCCTCCTGCTTATGGCGTTTTTGTTTCCCAGCCCATACGCTACTTCAGGGCATGTTCTAAACATGAGATTCCATCGTTAAAACCAGACGACTCTCAAGTAAGCTACTTGTTCAGGGTTATATTACACCTATACATATAAACGGCTGAAATCATCTTTGAGGAAGCTCTTCCGTCGCTACGGGGATATAATGAAGCATGTCAGTTCCCCCTTTCCAGAATGATAAGTGACATTCTAGATTGTGATTGAATGGCTGTCATCATCATCAAACAAGACTTACCTGATGTGTACACCGATGTGTACATCGAGACAATCACAGTCGTTCACCTGGATTCACTTCGGCATGTTATTCGTTCCGAGGTTCGCAACCTTTCCTATGGAAAATCTAATATTTTTGCCTTGCCTTCTCGACTTAAAGACTGAATAATTGATTGGTACTTCTTTCATGTTTATTTAAGCAATCAAAATTGAAAGGGGTAAAAGGACTTAAAGGAACCAAGCACATACCAATTAGAGATTTAACCGTATAGAGGTCAGTGAGGATATGAGATATTTTCCCGTCCCCTTATATATATATAGTCCCCGTCGTCCTTTAAGAACAGATTAATTTGCAACATGGACCAGACATGCACGATTCGGGTACTTAACCTTCGTCAGTGATCCTCAATCAAATAATGAAGTATGGCCAAAGACTGGAAGTTATGTAAAAAAGTACCGAATGATGTAGCAGGATTGGTGGGATATGATGTTACAGGACCGAGATTTGATTTTCTATTAGGTTTGAAGAAACGATGAACCGAAGTTGATCTGACTTGGATATATGTGCTACATATGCCAATGAACCATCGAACGAGGTAAAAGAAAAGAAATTAAAAGACAGACAGGATTTACATATGTTGTATCATTTCTATCTGTCTATATATCTATTTGAAAACTGCTAATATATCAGTGTGTGCCACTGGACTCAAATAACGTCAGAATAACTTTACATAAAATGCGGTAAGTCCTTTACATTTTGTATTTTTTGCATCTTGTCCCATTAATTCAAATGATAGATGGAGACATATAAAATTGCATTTAGAATAGAACAGAAAATTGTCTTTCTCAAATAACACCGGTCTGACAAACATCGTTCTACAAAAGATGAGTAAAGAATATGCCTAACCTACATTTATGTGATAGCGACAATAATACCAGTAGAGAAAAGAGATATTTTTGGCGATGTCTGAGGTAATTCCAACATTAAATCACTTTGGATTTCAAAGTTCTCTTCCATCTCCGTTAGTTCAATATTGGATATCATCTTTTAATGGAAAAAATGCATTATTAGATATTGGCTGTGCATATGGCATTAACGCATTCAAAGCCTTAGAACAAAGTATTCGTACCATTGCCTTGGATCCATGCAAAGACCATCTTGAAATTCTTAAAGCTGATTGTAAAGCTGAATATAAGCATCTGCTTCAATGTGTTGTGGATTCACTACCGATGCTACACCAAATAAAGGATGAATCGGTCTCGGGAATTTTGTGTTCCGATGTACTGCATTTCCTCAAAGGAGAAACAATAGAAGAATCCTTTTTAAAAATTTACCAAAAATTAGTTCCTGGTGGACTTCTTGCATTATCCATGCTTTCAGATCAATATTTGGGACGGATTGATAAGGGTAGGCAGGAAACTCTATACGAAAGACTATCGGCAGGAGATAAATGGCCAGGAGAAATTAAAGTAGATAATGATTTCTCACAGAAATTTGAAAATGTCATTGAGAGCAAGCGCATTCAACGTCTGCACATAAAAGCTGTTCCCGAAATTTTCCACTTTTGTTCAGAAGGACAGCTGAGATTGGAGTTACAATCGAAAGGGTTTACGATAACTTATTCAAGTTTAGGAGAGCATCCCGGGCATCCGGATCCTACAGAGATAGGTCAGTGGGAAGGACGAAGTTTATTCATGATGGCGAGGAAAATATAATATTTTTTTCCGAAGGACACAGGAAGGTCTTCCAAATGATTTTTGTAATTAACTTTATTCGACTTACATTGCACATCATTAACAAAGCAGTAAAATATTTCTAAAGAAACTGCTGTACTGAAAGAAGGATATAAATGTATAAGTATACATTTTATGACATTTTGGTAATGTGGAATTATCTGAATTTCAAGTTCATGTTCAGAAAATATGTAAACATTTAATTTCTTTTACAATATTATTGAAAATTTGCTCATATCTACACAAACATAATGATTGGTAAACAAACTTTGATGGTGAGGAATGATACACAAGGTACGCAAATAAGTTTTATTATATTTTGTATTATTACAATATTACAATAATTATTGATATAATTATACTATCTTGAACTGTATCTTATCTCTTTTTATATCCATTTACATATTCATCTGTGTTTCTGGGGCCTCTACGTTTCGCGGTCTTGTTTGTGTGAGGTCATCTTACAGTGAGGAGGTTGTTTTACACCACAGTTGTACGTTCCTCGAGACCTCTGGGTAATTGGAGAAGTGAGAGGGTTGTGCACACGTAATCCAGGAAAATCACATAATTTGCTACTTTCGTGACAAATGGCCGTCCAAAGTCGGCACCGGTTGCCCATTGGTCTCGTCGGTTTATGTGTAGTCTTTTGTGTTTTATGTTTACATATCGTGTGTCTCTTTTCCGTCTCGTGCTGTACTCGTCTTTTGTGTTTTTGCATCGGTTGTTTTGGTGTTTTGCTGTTGATGCTGCAACGAGGTCTTGATGGAGATCTCCTCCCTTCTTATATCTCCACAGAAGCAGAATTATGTCGTAATCCGTCCGGCTTCCGTCCGTCGTCGTCGTCGTCCGTCCGTCGTAAAGTTTTAATATTTTCATCTTCTCCTCTGAAACTGCTAAATGTATTTTGATGAAACTTGGTACACATGATGTACTCAATGTCCCGTACAAAAATTGTGTTCGGGATCCATATGCGTTTGGGAATGGATCCATGGCGGGCCAAAAGTGCCAAATAGAGTACCCCTCTTCAAAAAGCTTCTCCTTCGGAACCGCTGCATGGATATGAAATCTAATTGTATCTTACAATCTATATAGAAAGGTTATCAAAAATGGTGTTCGGCATAAAGTTCCGACAAATGGAAATTGAAGCGTTTTTGACGTCTTTTTGGACTTTGTCAGATATCCTCATTTTTAACAGTTTCTTTGAATTTCTCTATAAATATGTGGTTTTGTGCACTCATTTACTGCATTTTTGTTATATCTAAGTCATTCAATGGTTTCATAATCATTTTGGTTAAAAATTATATTTTTCTGATTTTTCATGATTTTTTTCTTATGTAAAAAAGGAAAAGGGGGGTTTTTCATACATATTGGACTCTTATTCCAGAACCAGCGAAAAAATTTTGATAAAACTTGGTAGGGAAGAAGTACTAATGGTACCCTACAAGTGTTGTTTTTTTTTGTCCAGATCCATCAACAGATAGCGCCATCACAGGCAAAAGTACGCTACAGGGGTTCTCACCTTTGACAAACTTCTCCTCAGGATCGAGGCACATATTGACAAACCAGAGCATCTGGATCATCTTGAAGGATGTCTTAATAAGTGTTGTTGTTTTTGGTTCCACTTCGAAGTCAATTTTTAACGCGTTTTTGATTCAACATAGTAAATTTTCCCTGGCTTGACGGTGATGTCCCTAGATTACCGTCATACGGTATCTACATTTCACAGCTCATCCGGTATGCTAGAGCATGTACTGATGTTTTGGATTTTCATAATAGAAATCTACAAATTACAAAGAAACTTTTAGGTCAAGGTTTTCGCTTTCACAAACTAGTAAAGAATTTCTGGAAATTTTACAAAAATTATGATCAACTTCTTTTGAAATTCGGACCCATACAAGCAACGGAGTATATTACTTTGGGTATTTCACAACCTGCATTTTATGGTGACATAATTAACAAAATAAGAAGGATCAAAGGTAGACAGCATATGTATCGAAAATGCGTCAGAATCATCAAACGCCTTTTATACCGTGGATATGATCCTAATGTCACCAGACGGACACTAAGCTTGGTACTTGACCAATATACAGTCTTGTACGAGCGCATTCTTAAGACTTGCACTCTGACTGACTGTGACGACGGGACTCCATGACGGGCCCTGTCCAAACCTCTTTAGAGAAGACAGGGCCCCGACCACCTGTCCTCTCTGAATGTCAGTCGGACTCCTCGGGTGATAACATATATGAGCTCGCTACAGCCGGCAGAGCACGGACTGTATTACGCACGTCCTCTTTTTATATCCATTTACATATTCATCTGTGTTGCTTGGACCCCTGTGTTTTACGGTCTTGTTTGTGTGTGGTCACCTAACAGTGAGGAGGTTGTTTTACACCATAATTGTGCGTTCTTCGAGACCTCTGGGAAATCGGAATAGTGGGAGGGTTGTGCGCACGTAATCCAGGATAACCACACCGTCTGCTATTTACGTGGCAGATGGCCGTCCTAAGTCGGCACCGGTTGCCCATTGGTCTCGTTGGTTTATGTGTAGTCTTTTATGTTTCATGTTTCTTTGTTGTGAATTGGTGTTCCTTGTCCCTTTTGCGTCTCTTTCTGTGGGTATCTGTTCTGTGTTTTTTGCATGGGTGTTTTGGGATTTTGCTGTGGGTGCTGCAACCTAGTGTTGTTGGAGATCCCCTCCTTTCTTTGACATCTTTCGGACTTTGTCAGCAATGCCCATTTTTGACCTGTTTCTTTGCATAACTCTTTCAAAGTGTGGTCTTGTACACTAATTGACTCATATTTGTCATATGGTTTAATGACTACTTGCTTTTATTGAATCTTTATGCTATAAATACATTTCAAATATTTTTGATCCGCAATTATGTTTTCCTGTAGTTACACATATTGTGTATTTCGTGTCTAATTATCATGTTTCATTTCTGTTATCGAAAAATTTCTAAAACTTGGGTTCTGTAGTGTCATATCCCACCAATCCTGCTACATTTTTTTGGTACATTTTTAGGCATAATATTTTCCACAATCTTTGGCCATATTACATTCTTTAGATTGAGGATCACTGACGAGGGTTAAGTACCCGAAACGTGCATGTCTGGTCCATGATGCAAATTGATCGGTTCTTAAGTGATGCTATTGAATTTGAAAACGTTTAACATTGATGAGTTGGCCTATTTATGTATCAGTACTAGTTGTAAACTTTAATTTTATCTGACCAGTTTAAGGCCATTTAAAAAAAATCCTTTTGGATTTTAAGCTCACCTGAGCCAAGGGCTTTTTTTCATAATATATTCAAGAGTTGTCTTTCTTTCTTATAGTGATACATGACTTTAGCAGTTATTAGATAATAAATTAAGTTGAATGGTATATATCTTCAATTAGAATGCAAAGATAAGTGAACAGTCTGAGAAAAGGGATCATTATCTTCAAATTCATCTTGTGTAAACATAGATAAATAACATTCAAATGAAAATGTTAATAGCAAACCCGAGAATATTTTTGAAGTAAAAATTACAAATATTAAATTTAGCTATGTATATTACAGGATCATAAAGAGTTTTAAGGCATCTTGAATAATAAACAATGAAACAAAGGATTTTAATGCTTGGGGGGGGGGGGGGGTCGGCAACATAATTATTATTCGATTTACATTTTTACTTTTTGTATGTTTATCGCTATTAAGTAACTGAGTGCTTTGAACTTTGAAATACTGTTTGTGCTAACCTGGGCCAAAGGCTCATAATCAATGTGATCAGTCGTTGTCTTTCTCACATCCATGAAGAAGAACAAACATCAGAATGCTTTCTTCTTCTTCTTCTTCCGGTACTGAACCAGACTCTTCTTAGAGCATTTTAAAATTAGTTCAGGCGCATAGCATGGATTTAGTTTACATCATCAGCTGTCAGCTAAATTTAGTACGTGAGTATAAGGTGAGTGTTGTAGCCTCTTGGGCCTCTTGTTAACTTTCAAATACAAAATGTCGTGGACCACCTACTCCCTCTGAGTCCACCCTTCATCGCTTAAGTATAAAAATAGATTTTGTCAACCAGTTTAGTTCAATTTTATAAACAAAGTGAACTGGGGTGTTACCACCGAAATAAATTACTATACAACGTACTACCGTACAAATTCAAATCATTTAATTTCCATTGTCATTTTCAAGAAACGAAGATTCTGATTGGCTGAGAAATTGTGTTGATACAACACAATTTTTCACGGAAGTCTATTTATAGCACTATCAAACACGAATGAACTCGTTGCTGAAAATACAATTTGTAGATGTTTGCTTATCATTTAAAGGGTACCATTTCTTTTCTACTTACTCAAAAATTAACAGTACATGTAGAATTTGCTCAAACCAGTCATTATTCCAAAGATATAGAGAGACGATCGTTCGCTGTTTGAATCATGGCGGCTGCCATAATTTGTTTTGGCAGACGTATCACTGCGAAACCTTCCAACTTACGAAATATAGTGCAGTGATTGATTGATTCTAGATCCAAGAAAACAGTCTGTTTTCCATAATTAAATGATAAGAAATGAATCTTATATTTTTTCTGTTGATGCAGGTATCACCCGAAAAATTGGACAGAAAACTATGCGCATTGATACCTGTATCAACGGAACAAAATATAAGATTCATTTCTTAAAGGAGTCAATCAAATACAAATAAACAAATCAATGCTTTCTAGATATGATCCCAGTTTCGAAACCTGGAACATAGATAAAGAGATTTTCCAAATATATTCTGACTGTATTGAATCAATATAGAGATTCTTATCTGTTAACGAGAAAAAAAGTTGTCAGAGTCACCTAATGCTCGACTGCACAGCACAATGTCTTTAATGACAGCCATTTTCTTAAGCTCACTCCCCCCATTTACATATTTACATATACACAATTGTATACTCATGTAGTACCTATACTTTGCTCAATATTAGCTTCTTTAAGCAAAATCATTGAAGCGGAAAAATTACGTGTCGGTTATTTTGTGAATTTGTTTATTTGATTGATAGTTTGATTATAGATACATCCAATTTGTAAGTTTGGAACATGTAGCATTTATACTTTATACAATTTTTGACTTTTGATGAGGTCTACTCGTGACTATACAGACCTGGTCAGGTATTGGTTAACCAATGCCTGCATGACCAGGTCTGTATAGTCACAAGTAGACCGAAATTAAAAGTCCATAATAACTGCTTTATTAAATCATGAGGATTTTATTAACATTTGCATTGTAATGATATGCGAAGTCAAATATCTAACACTACAAAAGTCATCGCGCGTGCTGGTCCTACACACGCTAATCCCGAATAGACCGCTTTGGAGCGTTTAGCGATCAACTCACTCTGAGGTACACTCTATCAAACAGCGTCTCCACCTATCAGAAATAAGCAAAATCGGCAATAATTCTTATCATTTAATAATGCTCAATATTGGCTTTTAAAGGCAAAATCTCTCAACCGGGAAAGTAGATGAAGGTCAATTTTTTAAAGTTTGATCTAAGATACACCAAACATGTAAGTTTGTAACATGTAGCACTTATGCTTGGCTCAATATTGGCTTTTAAAGGCAAAATCACTCAGCGGAAAAAGTAGGTCAAGGTCAATTTTTGAAAGTGTGATCAAAGATACATCCAACATATAAGTTTGCTCAATATTGGCTTTTACAGGCAAAAACACTCAAGCGGAAAAGGTAGGTCAAGTTCGTTTTATGAAAGTTTGATCAAATATATATCCAACATGTAAGTTTGGAACATCTAACTCTTATACTTTGCTCAATATTGGCTTTCAAAGGCAAGTCACTCAAGCGGAAAAAGTAGGTCATGGTAATTTTATGAAAGTTTGATCAAATGTTAAACGTCTTCCAATTCAATAGCATTATCTTGAAAAAGATAAATATGCACATGGACCAGACATGCACGTTTCGGGTACTTAAGGTATCCGATGTACAATAGGGCATTTTTCGATGCCTGGTAAGGTACTATGAACTTCGTATTTTCTGAAAGGTTATAATGCCCACTGCTCCAAAATAATAATTTTGGGGTCAGAAAAATAAAGGGGAATAACTAGTGAAGCAATTAAATTGTCTATTCTCTATATATAACCTATGCAAAATGACAAAGTTGTACAAGAGCTTTTCCCCTTTGATTTTTAAGACCCGGAAGTCTTATATCTGTACTAAGGGCATCAGTACCTTTCAGAAAATATATAGTTTATAGTACCTTACCAGGCATAAAATTTACCATACTTTACAATGGGGGATGATTAAAACGCTATGTAAAATGAATCTATTGTACAAGGGTTACCTTAACACTCGTCAGTGATCCTCAATTTCAATAATGTAATATGGCCAAAGAGCTTGAAAATTATTATATCCAAAAATGTACCGAAAAAAGTAACAGGATTGGTGGGATAAAGATACATCCAACATGTAAGTTACGAACATGAAGCACTTTAATCTACTTTGTTCAATGTTGGCTAACAAAGGTAAAGTATTGATATCTTAATGTGACCCAGTGGTAGTTATTTGATAATTATAATAACTAAGGTTCATGGTTCCAATGGTTTATTCGATTATAAAGGAAGAGGTGGCAGGATACCTGCAATACAAAGAAGGAATACTAAGTATATGTACATAGTGATATCATGAACACAGCAACAGATCTTAGATGTACACAATATTATTATGCAACTTAACAGAAGTTTCATCATTGCAAGATTACACAATGGGGATCTGAGATCATTTCATAATCACATCCATAACAAATTGCATACATTTAGTATGGCAAGATATATGTGTTTTAAATCCACATCAAATGACATATATGAGCATACATTTAGTATGACAACATATAGGAGAATACAAATGTACCATCTGTGCATGTTTAGCAAAGGGTTAACTTAATAAATCCTCGAAGTAAACACACAGGTTATACCTCTACAAATTATACTTTCATTCGCCTCTATATCGGAAGGAATGGCTTTCCGTACTTTAAATAATTGTGACCACTCGTGTACAAATAGATAAGACTCATTGGTCGAACGTGTTGCTTCGTGAACATAACTAACTGTGCTTATTATGCACTTCTTATAGGCAATAAATTGTATACAAAAATATGATGAATACAAAACTAACTATGACCATGTATTCCACACAATAAAGTCTATGAATGGGAAAACATAAACAATCAAAAGACTAATACATGATTATATTGCCAAGATAATACACTTACAATGAGAGTACATGAAGGAGGAATTACAGATGTGTAGAGATGCTTACTCAATAGGAGAGACTCTCAAGTATAATACCCTGTGATTGTGTGCATGTGGGAAAACGGCCAAACATCTCATTTTGTCATGTTTCAGGACAATATGATTTAATATAGATAATGACAGTTTGCTAATTATTATAGGAAAGATATTAAATAACAATCAATACCTGTATGTGGCTTCTAAAAGGCTGTAAACATCTATCTGTATACTGTTTACATTTTGCTCCTTTGTTCTCAAAACATGTGGTTTTTGTACGATATATCTTGTATACCAAACCCGAAATTATTAAGTGGAGTTTCGCATTGTGACTTGCTCACATACTCCCCTGCTTATACATGTAACGTCCTCGTTACTCAAAAAAATATAATATACCCACATACTCAGCTATGACTAATACAACCTTCATATTATACAGGAAAAATTTAAAGATTGATATGAACAATGCTCACTCTTGTAAACTTTCATACTTGAGATTCACCACAAAAGTATTGAACAAAAACATAGAAGAATATATCAAAAAAAGGAAAGTTAAGGATTCATACCTTAAGTATACAACCATAAAAATCACAATAGAATACAAAAAAAGTTTGACTAGAAATATCAAAAAGGGACTAGAAAATTACCAAACTGTTGACTATAGTTCATCCATTGATAAACACAAAATAGTTAAGCAATCACATTATATATCATAATAAAGTAAATATAATACCAAAAACGGCAAAATATGTATATAAAATGTATCAAAATTACAAAAAAGTAAAACACAAAAGGTAGTAAAATTGTTGCTTCAAAAAATCATGACTACCAATTTACATTGCTAAAAGAATTAGTAGCACCCATACAAGTCTGTCCTTAATTATTCAATGTGCCCAACTAACAGTAGATCTTGGCTCGTGATGAACGTTGGGATGCCTTCCAAGATTGGAACGTGTGGAGCGCCGCAGTTCTCTCTGTCCGTTGTAGCCTAAAACCATCGGTTCATCATCAGAACTTCCATCATCGCTTGTTTCTTCGAAACGACACACTTGCAAATTTGTTCGGTTTTCAATTCGGCGCGGACCGGACTTGTCTTGCGGTTCAATAAGGTACACATGTCGCTCCTTATCCAGACACTCAACCACAATATAAGGACGAGAGTTCCACTTGTCCTGGATCTTATTTCTCCCTTGTACTCTGTTCCTCGTGAGAACACGTGTTCCAACTTCTAGGAAATGTTGCTTTGCGAAAGCATTGTGGGCTTCGGCACGATAAGAGGCTTCTTTCTGGAGTTGCTCCCCTGCTTTTCTGTATGCAGCCTTCATTTTTTCAAGATGTTCGGACACATATTCAATATGGTTTTCACTCTCTCCTTCTTCGAAATCGAAAAGACAGTCGATAGGTAGCCTCGGATGGCGACCCATCATAAGGTAAAATGGTGAAAATCCCGTTGCAGAATGAACTGTTGAGTTATACGTTAGCAACAATTCAGGAAGGTAATTTGGCCAATTTTGCTTCTGTTTCGGAGTAAGCGTTCTGAGCAGATCATGAAGCGTTCTATTAAATCGTTCACATTGGCCGTTCCCCTGTGGATGATAAGGGGTTGTTCTACTCTTTTTGATGTTGTACATTTTGCATAGTTCAACAATAAGCTCGGCTTCAAAATTCCTTCCCTGGTCGGAGTGTATTCTTTCAGGTACTCCATAACGCATGAACCATGTTGTTACAAGTGCTTTTGCTGTTGTGACTGCTGTTTGGTTCCTTGTTGGAATTGCGGTTGTAAATTTCGAAAATATATCTGTTATAACTAATACATTCTCCCGCCCATCAGTTGACGGTTCCAATAATGTAAAGTCAAGGGCGACAATCTCATTCGGTTTGGTGGCTATGAGATGACTCATAGGGACTGAAACCCTAGGTGAAGGCATTTTCGCAGTGTTACATCTTGCAATAGTTTTCGACGTCCTTGAACATTCCTGTCCAATAGAAACGAGAACGTACAAGACTTAGTGTCCTTTCTATTCCCTGGTGTCCAGACTGGTCGTGTAACATCTCGAGAACCTGTGTTTGGAGTGTGTCGGGCACTACAAACTGATTCAATTCGCCTAGATGGGGATCATTGACTTTCCTGTAAAGAACTTCATCTCGCAATAACATTTTGTCGCGTTGTCTTAACATAGCTGTAACCTTTGGTGAATCCAAAGCCCTTTCTGCCGATGTTGGCTTTCTTTCCTCTTTGAAGTATACAAGAAACTGCTTAATTGTGTCGTCATTCTTTTGCATCTTGCTGACATCTGCCTTGCTATATCGAGGTAACGCGCTTATTGCATCGCACTGTACGCCAATCACATCATCTGACTCGTTGCCACTGTCCATAATGTTACCTTCGATAGATGCGATTGCATATTCGTATCCCTGAACACGCACGTCTGATGGTATATCGGTTGTAAGTGACGGAAGTCTAGATAGAGCATCGGCCGCTTGATTCAATTTCCCTGATCTATATCTGATGCTGAAGTTGAACTGAGCTAGTTGAGCTGCCCATCGTTGTTCTGTTGCGCCAAGTTTTGATGAAGTTTGAATATGCGCAAGAGGGTTGTTGTCCGTTAAAATTTCAAATTTTGATCCAAGCAAGTAGTCCTTAAACTTCTCGGTAACAGCCCATTTGACTGCTAAGAATTCGAGTTTAGAGGAGCTATAGTTCATGTCATTTCTTTCACTAGGTCTCAATGTTCTGCTGGCATATGCTATGACACGGAATGCTCCATCTTGTTGCTGCATTAGCACAGCACCAAGTCCTCGTAGGCTTGCGTCAGTCTCAAGAATAAAGTTTGATCCATAGTTAGCATATCCAAGAATTGGTGATGACATGAGCTTTTGTTTCAACTCCTCAAAAGCGCCTGAGCAATCTTCAGTCCATGATGCTTGTAGTTTTTTGTTTGAATTTTGCGCAGATTTTTCCTTATTGCAGATGCTTATGATGTTATAAAGCGGTTTAGCGATTTGTGCGAACTTGGGAACGAATCGTCGGTAATAGCTCGAAAATCCCAAAAATGATCGGAGGTCTTTCACTGTTTCTGGTTTCGGCCAGTTTTTGACAACATTAACTTTATCTTGGTCAGTTGCAATGCCTTCTGATGATATGACGTAACCGAGATATTTCACCTGTTTCTGGAAAAAATGGCATTTCCTCCCTTTGAGCTTAAGGTTGTTTTCCTTTAACCTTGTGAATACTTTGTCTAGCCTCGCGATGTGGTCCTCGAGCGACGTAGAATATATAATGAGATCGTCTAAGTATATTAATAGGATCTGGAAGACTGAATCGTTGAATATATTCTGCATCAGTCTCTGGAAAGTTGCCGGGCTATTACATAAGCCAAAAGGCATTCTTGTATATTCATATAATCCAAACGGCGTACTGAAAGCGGTTTTGTGTTGGTCATCCGGATGCATTGCGATTTGATGGAAGCCGCTAGCAAAATCCAAAGTACTGAAGTATTTTGCTCCATGAAGTGCGTCGAGTGACTCATCGATACGTGGTAAGGGAAACGCGTCCCTAATTGTTTTCATATTAAGTTTGCGGTAGTCGACGCATAATCTTATTGATTGATCCTTCTTCCTTGCAACAACAATCGGTGCTGCAAACGGACTAGTGCTTTCCTGAATTATGCCCTTACTTAGAAGATCTTGGATGTGGTTTTTCACTTCGGCAAATTGATTTGGTGGAATTCTCCTGTATGGCTGCGAGATAGGGGTTTCATCGTTTAGTTTGATACGATGTTGCGCGGTGGTTGTGTACCCCAAGTCTAATTCATCCTTAATAAATACGTCTTCATGCCGCTTAAACAGTTTTTTAATCTTGTCCCTCTCGACTTCACTGCAATTAAGATCTTGCAGGAAGTCCATTGGCACGTGACTTTTGATTCCCTCGTTGTCGTTTCCTACAATTTCAGTTTTCCTAACAAGCGTTTCTTCATGATCTCCTGTTTTAAAGAATTCAATCTCTGATTTCTGGTCCCAAAAGCATGATATCTCCCTTATGAGACCGATACGTGTGTTTGGTTTTAGCCATAGGTCGGAAGATTTGAGGTTCGCTACTCGCACAGGATAAACGTTATTTTGTGTAGTAGATACAGAATCAATGACTATAACACCATTATCATGGGTAATCGGTTCGATGTTAATGGTTTTTCCCTTTGCAATTTTTTGGGTTGGTCCTGTTGTTGGGATAACAGAAACCGAGTTTGCTGGTATGCAGATCTCTGAATTTCCTGCTACTCGTGCGAATCCTTTCAACTCTGAGCTTGCACTCGTCATGTTTCCAATCTGAGTTTTAAGTATATCCGAACATTGAGCGATGATGTTCATGCCGATCAAACCTGGAGTAGTCTCGTTCCTGGAGCGCCCAGGAGGATCCCTTATAATTAAAATTCCCCTCTCCTTTACAGTTTTGTCGACCGATGGTATGTAAACATCAGACTCTATATAGCCCACGTATGGTATTTCCAAGCCATTCGCTGCCCGAAGACGGAGCCAGTTTTGTTCCGGGTGCATCTCAAACTTCGATTTTAAATGCTTGTTGTAAAATGACTCTGTGATGGTGCTAACTACAGATCCTGTGTCCAGTATGCATTGGACAACGGTATCCTTAATTTTTACACTTAAAATTGGACTATTTGCAACCATTTTCTTGACAACATTTGAGTGCGAGCCTAATGAGTTTTGGCCTACGAGTCGGCTCATTGCCGCAGGCTTTGCCCGTTTAAATTTTCTGTCTTCCCCTGTGCTTTCCCCTCTTTTTGATCTCTTTTGAGTTGTCTACATTCCCTTTTTAAGTGTCCTGGCCTTCCACAATAGAAGCACTCAGGTTGTCTCGGTCGATAGGTGAATTGGCCATATTCCTGGGGTGCTGCATTCTGCATGGCTTGCATCGTAGATTTCAGGTTCTGCACCTCATTAGTCAGGTCTGAAATTACTTTAGTTAAATCCTCCGTACCCTTACTTGACGTAGCTAAAACTGGGGCATCGAACTCTGGAGACTCTTGTTTCCCATTTGCCTCCCTTCCCTCGTGGGAGTCTTCCATCAGAAGTGTAGCTTCTTCCCTCAAATCTGTAAACGAAATTGATGGAGTTCCCCGTATCCTTTTTTTAAGTTCCCTACGTAGCCAGACGGTGTATACATTCTCTGCGAACTGGTTTCTTAATGCAACGTCTCTATCCAGAATTGCCTTCGAATCTTTCTTGCAAATCTTATCTAACTTACACATTAATGCATGTGAAAATTCCTGCAAAGTTTGGTCGATTGTCTGTCTACACTGGTAGAACTCAGCGAGCAGTTCTGAGACGGTCCCTCTCTCCCCAAAGACTTCTCTAAGTATTTCGAGAACATCTCTTGGCTTCTTTTTGTCAGTAGGAGGTCTGTACCTAATTTCCTCCCTTGCTGGACCTTCAAGATGACTAATTATGAAGTTTACTTTTTCATCGTCTGATGTTGGCCTTGTTTTCAGAGTAAGTTCAATATCTTCGATAAACTCATCAACAGTCTGTTTGTCCTTCCTTCCGGAAAATTTTTCGATCTTCCTCTCTCTCGGAGTAAAGACAACCTTTGGCTCTGTTGGTTCTGTCGCTATCACTTTAGCAAGCCTAAGTTTCATTTCAGACAGTTCCTTTTCAAGGCTTTTCACTTTCTCCTCTGTCATGTTGACTGCTTCCGTCCACCACCTCTTTTAAATGGTTACCGGCGACGCCATTTGTGACCCAGTGGTAGTTATTTGATAATTATAATAACTAAGGTTCATGGTTCCAATGGTTTATTCGATTATAAAGGAAGAGGTGGCAGGATACCTGCAATACAAAGAAGGAATACTAAGTATATGTACATAGTGATATCATGAACACAGCAACAGATCTTAGATGTACACAATATTATTATGCAACTTAACAGAAGTTTCATCATTGCAAGATTACACAATGGGGATCTGAGATCATTTCATAATCACATCCATAACAAATTGCATACATTTAGTATGGCAAGATATATGTGTTTTAAATCCACATCAAATGACATATATGAGCATACATTTAGTATGACAACATATAGGAGAATACAAATGTACCATCTGTGCATGTTTAGCAAAGGGTTAACTTAATAAATCCTCGAAGTAAACACACAGGTTATACCTCTACAAATTATACTTTCATTCGCCTCTATATCGGAAGGAATGGCTTTCCGTACTTTAAATAATTGTGACCACTCGTGTACAAATAGATAAGACTCATTGGTCGAACGTGTTGCTTCGTGAACATAACTAACTGTGCTTATTATGCACTTCTTATAGGCAATAAATTGTATACAAAAATATGATGAATACAAAACTAACTATGACCATGTATTCCACACAATAAAGTCTATGAATGGGAAAACATAAACAATCAAAAGACTAATACATGATTATATTGCCAAGATAATACACTTACAATGAGAGTACATGAAGGAGGAATTACAGATGTGTAGAGATGCTTACTCAATAGGAGAGACTCTCAAGTATAATTCCCTGTGATTGTGTGCATGTGGGAAAACGGCCAAACATCTCATTTTGTCATGTTTCAGGACAATATGATTTAATATAGATAATGACAGTTTGCTAATTATTATAGGAAAGATATTAAATAACAATCAATACCTGTATGTGGCTTCTAAAAGGCTGTAAACATCTATCTGTATACTGTTTACATTTTGCTCCTTTGTTCTCAAAACATGTGGTTTTTGTACGATATATCTTGTATACCAAACCCGAAATTATTAAGTGGAGTTTCGCATTGTGACTTGCTCACATTAACATTTACCTTATTATCTCAACATTTACCTTATCAATAACATTAACATTAACAGCAAAAAGAACCAACAGAATATAAATATAGGAAAGGTAATTGTGTAATCTGATCATTTACCTTATCATCTAGTTCGGACGACGCCGTCGTTCGGCCGACGCAGACACAGACGCCGACGCCATTCGGACGACGTTCGGACGACGACGTTCAGACGACGCAGACGCCGTTCGCCGTTCGACGACGTTCGGACGACGCAGACATAGACGCCGACGCCGACGCCGATGTGCAGTCGAGCTTAACATGAATTTAACATTGCATCGCTTGTAATGACTTGTTACTTGATGAGTTCATTATTGGAAACATGGACATCTTATGCACGATATTAAGACATTTTTGTCTAGAAGGCTCTCTGGCCGCAGAGTCGGATACTTATCTTTATTGTAATTATCAACTAATTAACAAAGGTTAGGGTTATGTTTCAGGCCCTTAACAAACGAATTCGCAAGCAATATTTAAAATCTGAGATATACGCCGCCTCTTTATTTCCATACCTGTACAAAAAGCGGTAGCTTCTGATCGAGTATATTTGAAGACAGTGAAAGGAATACAACGATGATTCTGATATGTATCAAATAGAAAATAACAGAAAAAATTCTGTTTAGAAAATCTTGAGATTGGAAAGAACTTTATCAAGAGAATCCATCGATAAATTGAAAAGTATCATAAAAATTGATACTAAGAAAAGTATAACTAAAGAGTAAAATTTATTTCAAAACATAGATAAAAAGGGTTGGAAAATACAGCTTAATAAATCAAAATGTTCCCGTATAAAAATGAATAGACCTTCTTCATATTACCGTTTGACTTGCATTTTAGACACTCCAAGACCCGACATCACTTCTTTTAACGTTATTTCTATAACTGTGACTTCATAATTCAGATACGACGTCACAGTTAAAAGTTATGTTGAATGTTGTCATGTCGGGTCTTCGGATGTGTTAAATACAAGTCAGATGCGGTAATGTGAAATCTTCTATGAAAATCGCATATCTAACACAAGATTTTATAAACATTGGGAAGGTAAAAATAAAAAAAATTATGAGCCAAAGAAAAATTCACATACATGACTAGAAAACAAAAACCCCGTCATAAATAGTTAATTTTATTTATTGAAAATGGTTGCTATGGGGAAAAATGGTTGCTATGAATGATTTTTTTCACGTCTTATATACATAGTTTCTCATGTTTCTGCATCTTATTTCTTTGATGTTTGTTTAAGTCTCTTCTTATATTAGTATGGAATAGAGATCCAAACTGGTATTATGCATCTTCTCAGTTGCGAGGTATGGTAACCAAGGTGTACATCTCGTTGCTAGGTAAAATAGGCAATTTTAATTATCTTTTTCATAATAGATAAATTATTTGCAAAATAAGAAAATATCCTTTTATGAGCCAAATAAAAAATTGCATACGTAAGTAGATAAAAACCCGTCATAAAATGTAAAATTTCATTATTGAAAATGGTTGCCATGGAATAAATGGAGGATTTTTCACATCTTATGTATAGAATTTCTCATGATTTGTAAATTGCATTTTATCGGTATTCATTTATTCATTCAGTCATTCATTCATTCATTCATTCATTCATTCATTCATTCATTCATTCATTCATTCATTCATTCATTCATTCATATCCACACTTGGTAATATTAGATAAACCGGTATTATGCATCTACGGGACGGAAAGGTATGGGTACTAAGGTGTATATATCGTTACTATGTAAAATTGGCAATTTCTATGACACTTTGGACAATAGACGAAATATTTGCAGCAGACAAAAATGTTATTTTATAAGCCAAATAAAAAATCACAAACATAGCCAGATACAAACCCGTCATAAATAGTGAAATTTAATTATTGAAAATGGTTGCTATGGGATAAAATTGGTTGCAATGAAGGATTTTCCCATATTATATATGAATATGTCTCCATAAGTCCTTTTATGCAATACACACTGTAAGTGGGAAAAATCATTTGAAAATAAGAAAATTCATTTAGAATTATTTGATATTGAAAACAGTGAATTTTGAATTTTCCTGAAAAAAGACTTTTTTAAAACATTTTTCCGAGTTTCCTCAAAAATTCTACCCAATTATTTTTTCATGATTATAAGAAAGCCATGATTGGTTAATCATACACAAAGTGTATTATATGTCCTGACTGTTGCAGATTTGATATAATGAATTATGTATTAGAGACATAATTTCAATTTTTCATAATTTGAAAATAGGCCTACTTCAGGTTACCATAGCAACGGAATCACTTCAATTTATACAATTTTTTTTTTAACGCTATACATGAGACATTTGTTTGATACTAAATTGCATTAAATTGAGCAGTTGACAACATGATAAAAATACGTTGGAAATTTTTACAAATTTATAGAATCTTTTTGGCTCACTGGCAGGTTTCCATGGTAACAACTAAAACAATGGCAAAAAGAACCTTTTTATTGCTATCAATGGTCGAGGAACATCAAGATGATTACAGAAAAGGTAAATAAAAGGAAATTCTAAACTTTGAAGTTTCCATGCAATGCTCGATTGCTTCAAATAAGGATCCTCGCTCTGTCTTTAGCAGGCTGCATGACTTTCATTTTTATGCCTTGTGTCGGTCTTGAACATCACTTATTAGACATTCAAGCTGTTAAGCTGGGCGTCTGTGTCGGCTTTGAGCATCACTGATCAGACATTTTAGCTGGGCTACTGTGTCGGGGCCTTGGGCATCATTGATCAGATATTTAAGCTGGCTTCTGTGTCGTCCTTGAGCATCACTGATCAGACGTTTAACCTTGGCTTCTGTGTCGGTCTTGATAATCACTGATCAGACATTTAAACTTGTCTTATGTGTCAACCTTGGGCATCACTGATCAGACATTTAAGCTGGGCTTCTGTGTCGGCCTTGAGCATCATTGATCAAACATTAAAGGTAGGAATCTGTGTCGGCATTGAGCATCATTGATCAAACATTAGAGGTAGGCATCTGTGTCGGCCTTGAGCATCATTTATCAAACATTAAAGGTAGGCATCTGTGTCGGCCTTGAGCATCATTGATCAAATATTAAAGGTAGGCATCTGTGTCGGCCTTGAGCATCACTGATCAAACATTAAAGGTAGGCATCTGTGTCGGCCTTGAGCATCATTGATCAAACATTAAAGGTAGGCATCTTTGTTGGCCTTGAGCATCATTTATCAAACATTAAAGGTAGGCATCTGTGTCGGCCTTGTGCATCACTGATCAAACATTTAAGGTAGTCATCTGTGTCGGCCTTGAGCATCATTGATCAAACATATATGCTTGGCTTCCAATGTCGGCCTTGAGTATCACTGATCAGACTTTTAAGCTTGGCATCTGTGTCGGCCTTGAGCATCACTGATCAGACATTTATGCTTGGCTTCTGTGACGGCCATTTACATCACTGATCAGTCATTTAAGCTGGGCTTCTGTGTCGGCCTTGAGCATCATTGATCAGATATTTGAGGTAGGCATCTGTGTCGGCCTTGAGCATCATTGATCAAACATTAAAGGTAGGCATCTGTGTCGGCCTTGTGCATCACTGATCAAACATTTAAGGTAGGCATCTGTGTCGGCCTTGAGCATCATTGATCAAACATTTATGCTTGGCTTCCAATGTCGGCCTTGAGTATCACTGATCAGACTTTTAAGCTTGGCATCTGTGTCGGCCTTGAGCATCACTGATCAGACATTTATGCTGGGCTTCCAATGTCGGCCTTGAGCATCACTGATCAGACATTTAAGCTTGGCTTCTGTGACGGTCATTAACATCACTGATCAGTCATTTAAGCTGGGCTTCTGTGTCGGCCTTGAGCATCATTGATCAGATATTTGAGGTAGGCATCTGTGTCGTATTTGAGTATCACTAATCAGACATTTAAGCTGGGCTTCTGTGTCGGCCTTGATCATCACGGATCAGACATTTAAGCTGGACTTGTCTGTCGGCCTTGAGCAGTATTGATCAGACTTTCAAGCTTGGCTTTTGTGTCGGCCTTGATCATCATTGATAAGATATTTATGCTCGGCTTCTTTGACGACCAGGAGCATAACTGATCAGACATTTGAGCTGGGATAACATTGTCACGAATGCAGAGGCGATAGAGCTACGATTAGGTGAATTTATTTCTTCTCTTACTCGCGGGCATCTTTGTCTCATCGTGCCACAATCGTGTGATATTCTCCTTCATTTTCCTCTGTTCGCGGCATATGCGCAGTGCATTCGTATTGCATTCTCCTCAATTCGCTGCACGTTCTCTTCACATTCGCGTGCATTCTTGTTTCCAATGGAGGAAAATGAGCCACGATAGAGCCCCGGCAAGAAAGAATCAGGCACAAATGTAAAGCGAATGCGGCAAGATTGTAATGCGAATGAAAAATACCAACGCTAATCAGCCACGATTTTGACACGATATTGCCACGATAGTACCACATAATTATACACACGACAGTGACAAGAATAAATGATTTGAAGGTGTGCGGCTCAATATTTTGAAAACTTTGACAATGCCTCCAAAGAGAAAGAAACATGGAAAGAGGTCAAAGTCAACCAAGGGCATTGGTGCAAATGGATATGGCAAAGGAATTTACTTTTGTTCTTTTCTTGTCACATTCTTGTCATGGTTGCAGTGCTATCCGGTACCTGCATTCGCTAATGTTAGAATTTTTGCTTTTACTAATATAAGAAAATACTTACGATTTTGCAATACATGTATTAAAAATAGATTTTAAACAATGTAATTCTATTTTCTAATATTTGAAAATGAAATTCTAATAAAAAAAAATCTTTTTCAAAACAAAAGGGAATAGTAGCAACGGATTTTTCAACTTAAATGAGTTTCAGATACTGGAAATTTTTTTCTAAAATTAGTAAATCTTTCCTTTTACATTAGAGCATCATTATCTGATACAAGACATTCATTTTCTTATTATTGAAAATATTCTTAAGGTAATGTAATATGAACATGACCTAAAAAACTTAAGGGGTAACGAGTGGCTGGTAAGTAAGCTAACTTGCACGGTCAGTAAGTTAGTTTCAATCCGTGTTTACATTTGTAACTGTTTTCCCGTTTAAGTCAGAGTCAAATTTTAAAAATTATCGAAACTCTTTGCCAAAAGATACAAAAAACGGTTGCGGAATGACTCGAACCAAAACATTTTCGCCCTGGAAATACTCGTCCTGGGTATTCTCGAATTTGACAACTTTTTACTAGTTTACCGGGAATACACGCACCACTTTAAAAAAAAAATAGAGAATAAAATCTTAGTGACTTAATTGACAACTAAAACAAGGAATTTAGCCGGGCGTTTCAATGAAAAGACTAGCACTACTATTTTCAAATAAAGCATATTAAATAAATAAATAAAGAAGGTCGGGTGCTACGATCCCTGGAATTCGTCAGGACTTATTATTTTTCCAAACGATTTAACCCCCCCCAAATCTCACTGATTTTCCCGTTCTAACGTATAATACATGTATAATAACCAAACATGTAGGCTGAACACCCCCAGGAAAAAAATTCTATATCCGTCCTTGTAGAATTTTTCAAAGGATGAGGTTCTTACATGAAAATATAATTAATATACATGTATCATGTGATTGTCATACATTATACAGGAAAGATAACGTCTTTCTGTATACTTTTCGTCATAGTAACTTTAATACTTTTTGGCATATTACATTGTTTAGATTTAGGATCACTGATGAGGGTTAAGTACCCGAAACGTGCATGTCTGGTCTACGTTGTCAATTCATCTGTTCTTAAATGATGCTATTCAATTTGAAGACGTTTACATCTTTTGTACTTGAATCTTTGAAGCTGTTCAGTTTTGTCGAGCTATAGCATAAAAGTTTTGATTGATACCTTAGTTTTTTACGTTTTTTTTCTTCTTTTTATGTCTCAGTACATGAATATTACATAAGTTACATTCCCCATAAATATTCTGCTGCAATTAATTTTAAAAAAATTTCTAAATACTAAATGATGGTATGTGGACATGACCCAAAAACTTATTCTACGCCTTATTTCTATAGGCCTATTCAAAATTAATTGTATGTCAAATTAAAATAAAGATACATGATACAAGTGTATGGATATTGGTTGTCGCCCTTTCAAATTGAATGAGAAAAAAATAAGAATAAATATCAGAAAAGGACTTAATTTATCATTCATTATTCCAAAGCATGTCATTGCGGTCGTTCACGTTCACCGCGCCTTTCAAAAGAAAAAAGAACTTCACCGTCCTTGCTATCCCACAACACACTTATTTCAAGCAGTTTATTACAAAGATTATGTGCGAATAACGAAGTGTATTTACCTTGAGTTAGAGATACATCTGTTAACAACCTCTATCTCTCACATTATATTTTTATTTTCCCGATGACCTATGCAAAAACATTTTGAATAGTTCTTCACATGTTAGCTTTCTTAAAATAAATATTACAAACAGTACTTTTCTTGTTTGCTTTAAGAGGGAACATACGTGACTTACATTGAACAAAGTTTATTACAAAATATAACCAGAGGGCACTATCAAGATGAATTTTGGCCGTGTCTAATGAGTTAAAGAAGATCATGACAATAATCTCAACAACATTCACAATATAGCACAGAAATGAACATCGTCGGATCCCTAGCAAGCTAGAGGCGGGATTAGGTGCCCGGGAGGAGTATGCATTCCCTGTTGGCCAGCCGCACCAGCCGCCGATGTTAATAAACGAAAATGAAAACAACATATAAAATGCATGCACCGTCTGAGGTTATGTCTATATAGAAAGAGTAAAATGTAAGGGAAAATATTCAAACCACTTACTGTAAAATCCCTCGCGGGGAACTTTTTACGAGCTCGCGGCAAATGGCATAAATGTGACACAAATGAGTTTATGAAGATCCAGACGATAATCTCAACAGCACTCACAATAGAGCACAGAATTGGGCATCGACGGACCTCTCGGAAGCTAGAGGTGGGACCAGGTGCCCGGAAGGAGTAAGCATCTCCTGTAGGCTAGTCGCACTTGTCGTCGATGTTCATGCACGAAAATGAAAACAACATATAAAATACATGCACTGTCTGAGGGTATGTCTATATAGAAAGAGTTATGGCGACCATGTCAGAGAAAAATATTCAAAACACTTACTATCAAACCCCTCGCGGGGAACTTTTTTACGAGCTCCACACGGCAAAGGGCATAAGTGTGACACAAATGAGTTAAAGAGGATTTTAACGACAATATCAACAGCACTCGCAATAGAGCACAGAATTGAACATGGACGGACTCCATTGGATGGAAGTATCACTGATGAGGATTTAATAACCGAAACACGTGTCTGGTACGTAATCAATTGGTCTGACATTTTCTTCGGGAAGGTATGGAGTTGGACTATACTTCCGTATTATTACAATACAAGCGCAGAAAAAATATAAAGATACAAGAAATGTTCAAACTTTTGAAAAAAAATTGTAAAATTTCAAATTTGGTGCACCAGGCATGCATGTTTCGGATAACGACTCATCATTAGTGGAAGTTAAAGAGAAGACAAAGTATCATAATTCGAAATACAGTCTAACCTGTCTATAACGGACGGCTCGGGGAAAATCAAATATTGTCCTTTATAGAGAGGTGTCCTTTATGCAGAGGTTCAGTTTGATATACAGTTTGCAATAATTTCCGTCAATTTTTGATAACTAGTTTTACAAGGTAAATTAATAATAAAACAGAATACATGTACTAATACATGTAATTGGGTCATGTAGAATTAAATACATGTTTCTCAGATAATTGAGACTACAAAAAAAAAAGGAAATTAAAGAAGGTATTTTTTTTATCAAGAGTACTCTTGCAATATAAGTAAAGCATTAATTTTTGCAAACATTTCATTACGTAAGAGAGTATTTCCCTAAGTAAACTGGAAAATAAAGTTTTACAATGCCACTTAATTTCCTCCCATTCAGTTTATGAAAAAGGGGAGACGTAATTCATCATAAATAAATACGCGAGCGCCATGTCACGTACAAGGCTCGGAATGTATCGCGGTTTCTCATCTCGCCTATTGTTAAGGACCCCTCACTTCTTCAGGAGGGCCCGTGAGTAAGGCAGCGTGCAGCGTGTATACGGAAGCCAAGGCTAGATTTATTGACATTAAGCCGCTAGTTGATCGAATTACACGTATGTACTCGGGTACATAAAACGTTGTTGATAAAACGTAAGTTTAAATCCTTACATTTACGGATTACGTTGATGCAAGAATTAAACAAACATTTGTCGCGTGTCGGCGGTCCGTGAATACCTCTAAAATCATGAACGTCATTATCAATCGAATCTGAAATATTACAATAAATTCCTGATGTTGTTCAGCATAATTATTAGTATACATATGTTGTTTACATTTATAAAAAGACCGAGAGAGAAAAGAGTATGTCGAACTCATTGAAAAAATATCGATCGTTAAATTGTCCGCGACGCGTGCCGGCGTGTGGTCAGTAGCTATACAATAAATGAAGTCGGGATATAAACTTTCTATTGTGAAACGAAGGCTTTCTATTGTGAATACAAGGCTCTTGTACTCTCGCGATTTTCCATTATTACACCCTTCATCAAGCGTCAAAGCCTCTGTTTATACGTACTTGTTTTAATTAATGTATACACAGCTAAACATAAATTGGCCACTAATTACCCATCGCCTAATTACCATTAATTTGTGAAGCCACAATAGAAAAGGACGCGGATCGAAGTATTTTACAAAGGCATTGTACGTTATCAGAGGCGGAACCGAGAAATTATGTCCGTTATAGGAGGTTATAAACACCGATTGGGGTATCAGAAGGGTGTCCGTTGTCCGGAGAACGGAGGTGTCCGCAATACAAAAGACATTTATAACACAAAAAACGTTGGGGGGAACTGAAATTGTCCATTATGTACAGTTGTCCGGTATATAAAGGTGTCCGTTAACACAGGTGGGACTGTATATCCTACAACAAAGGGTTTTGTTTATAGATTTTTAAACAATATAATTTGTCTCACCAAAAGGGGAATACAATGCTGTGTTAGGATATCTTATGTTTACATTATGAGCGGATTAAGAGAAAATAGTTATATTGCACAAAAATTAAAGGATATTTATTTTGAGTTTGCACTGGAATACCATTCCGATAGTAATATTGTGTTATGTGCATACTTCTATCGTCATAACTAATGTTAAAATCATTCTTAATTAAGTTGTCAGTATTTGTACATCTCTGGGCTACAAAAAAGTCAACGGAGCGAAGCGTCTATAGTCTATCAATTTCTGCAAAAATGCGAATTTCAGAAAAATAGAATCTTGACCAAAAATCTACACGGAATAAATAGTTCAAAATTATTCTAGAAATTGCAAATCTGATCCAAAGTTCACAATGACATTGTTTTGAAAATCCGGTATTCAAACTGAGTTCATCGCTGTTAACGAAAATCTGACATAACCCTTGCAATTGTTGAAACAAAACGAGTGAGAAAATGTTTACATTAAAATGAGGGGTTTTAAAATGAACGATCATTTAAAGTTGAATGATAATTATTAGTTTAATGAGTCCGGAAGGTCTATTAAGTAAAAATTATTAAGTAAAAGTTATTAAGTAAGAGTTGGGGGTCCATCGATGCTCAATTTGGTGCTCTATTGTGAGTGCTGTTGAGATTATAGTCAGGATCTTCTTAAACTCATTTGTGTCACACTTATGCCTTTTGCCGTGTGGAGCTCGTAAAAAAGTTCCCCGCGAGGAGTTTGGCAGTAAGTGTTTTGAATATTTTCCCTGACATTGTCGCCATAGCACTTTCTATATAGATGTAATCTCAGACAATTCAATGCATGTATTTTATATGTTGTTTTTATTTCCGTGCATGAACATCGACGGCGGGTGCAGCTAGCTTACAGGGGGTGCTTACTCCTCCCGGGCACATGGTCCCACCTCGCTAGGGGTCCATCGATGCTCAATTTTGTGCTCTATTGTGAGTTCTGTTGCGATTATCGTCAGGATCTTCTTTAACTTATTGAAAAAGATATAAAAGAGAAAAAATATGTTTTTTGGTAAAATAAGCATTCTATTCAGAATTAGAAAAGGGGAATATTAAAAAATAAATGTTTACCAAATATAAAAGCAACGACCAGACATTCTGTTTTTGATCGGATTCTTTTTGTAATATTGTCCCTAGATTAGCTCCAGTATTTTTGAAGAAAATTACACAACACTATATTGAACGAGAATTATCCATAACTTTTTTGTCAAGTATAATTTATTATGTATCTTTCTATAAAGTACAGCCATTCGGCGATGTTTTAATGTCTTCATCTACATGAAACACACCGTAAAATCCTTTTACGATTATAGCTTCGGTACATGTATACAGACATTTCATCACATCCCTTTTGTGACCAGTAATCAATATTGTCGGGAAATAGAGTAAAACCGAATATACACTACCAACCGTGAGTCTGCCTGGTGCAGAGCACTTTGAGATTTTTGACGGAAGTTTGCTTACTTGCAGCAGGATTTTGGTACTTTTTCCTTCACAAAATATTGCAAAGAAAAAATACAAGACCACCCCCCCTAATATAGGTATGATCCAGCAAAATCAAGCCACAGCATTATGAAGCCATTCATGAACACATTTAAATTGTGTCAGTCAATCATAAATATCAAAACAAAAATCCAAAAGTCATAATCAAAACCAAACAAATAGACAAAAATATTCTATAAAGGTGCAAAACTTAGTCCTATAAATTCCTATAAAGTAACTTTTTTTCGGTAAGAATAAACATTTTCTAATCGCTTCAACAATGAATAAAATGTTTACACAAATGAAGATATCTTTTGGATGGTTCTAACTAAAACTATCTCGTAACATTGTAATACCAGAGTGTACCCAGTGCTTTATATTCCTATTGTGATACCATGGTGTACCCAGTTTGTATTGTGATACCATGGTGTATCCAGTGCTTTATATTTGTATTGTGATACCATGGTGTACACAGTGCTTTATATTTGTACTGTGGTACCATGGTGTACCCAGTTTGTATTGGGATACCATGGTGTACCTAGTGCTTTATATTTGTATTGTGATACCATGGTGTACCCAGTGCTTTATATTTGTATTGTGATACCATGGTGTACCTAGTGCTTTATATTTGTATTGTGATACCATGGTGTACACAGTGCTTTATATTTGTACTGTGGTACCATGGTGTACCCAGTTTGTATTGTGATACCATGGTGTACACAGTGCTTTATATTTGTATTGTGATACCATGGTGCTCTCAGTGCTTTATATTTGTATTGTGATACCATGGTGCTCTCAGTGCTTTATATTTGTATTGTGATACCATGGTTTACCAAGTGCTTTATATTTGAATTGTAATACCATGGTGTACTGAGTGCTTTATATTAGTATTATGATACCATGGTGTACCCAGTGCTTTATATTTGTATTGTGATACCATGGTGTACCAAGTGCTTTATATTTGTATTGTGATACCATGGTGTACCAAGTGCTTTATATTTGTATTGTGATACCATAGTGTACCCGTTGCTTTATATTTGTATTGTGTTACCATGGTGTACCCGTGCTTTATATTTGTATTGTGTTACCATGGTGTACCCGTGCTTTATATTTGTATTGTGATACCATGGTGTACCCGGTGCTTTATATTTGTATTGTGTTACCATGGTGTACCCGTGCTTTATATTTGTATTGTTATACCATGGTGTACCAAGTGCTTTATATTTGTATTGTGATACCATGGTGTACCCTGTGCTTTATATTTGTTTTGTGATACCATGGTGTACCTAGTGCTTTATATATTTAACATGATACTATGGTGTACCAATGCTTTATATTTGTATTGTGATACCATGTTGTACCCATTACTTTATATTTGTATCGTAATACCATGGTGTATCTATTGCTTTCTATTTGTATTGTGATACCATGGTGTACCTAGTGATTTATATTTGTATTGTGATACCATGGTGTACCTAGTGCTTTATATTTGTATTATGATACCATAGCGTACCAAGTGCTTTATATTTGTATTGTAATACCATGGTGTACCCAGTGCTTTGTATTTGTATTGTGATACCATGGTGTACCCAGTGCTTTATATCTGTATTGTGATACTATGGTGTACCAAGTGCTTTATATTTGTATTGTATTATTATGGTGTATCCAATGCTTTTTATTTGCATTGTGATACCATGGTGTACTCAGAGTTTTATATTTGTATTGTGATACCATGTTGCACCCAGTGCTTTATATTTGTATTGTGATACCATGGTGTACTTAGAGTTTTATATTTGTATTGTGATACCATGTTGCACCCAGTGCTTTAAATTTGTATTATGATACAATGGTGTATCCAGTGCTTTATATTTGTATTGTGATACCATGGTGTACCCAGTGCTTTATATTTGTATTGTGATACCATGGTGTACCCAGTGCTTTATATTTGTATTGTTATACCATGGTGTACCCGGTGCTTTATATTTGTATTGTGATACCATGGTGTACCCAGTGCTTTATCTTTGTATTGTATCATTAAAAATTTCGCCTTGTCTCAGTTTGACTGAGGGTAAGGTGGGGGAGGATTCCCCTCTAAATGTAGGAGAAAAACAAATAAAGACTCTTGATTGAATTTATAGCATGTTTAACTGTTTTATTGTGAACAAAATATAAGGGGAAGGTAGGATATGTTGTAAACATGTGTAGTTGTCTTTCCACGTCAATAACTTACTATATAAGACTAAATCCTCGGTATGAATTTGACATGATTCACAACAAGAACATGTCGGACCGTATGCTGAACAGAAACTCAGAAACTAAGTTCAAACAAAAAAGGATTACAAGAAGAAATGGAGAAGGTTATATATATTAACCCCCCCCCCCCCCCCCAAAAAAAACAAAAACAATCAAACAAACAAACAAACAAACAAAAAAAGAAGAAGAAAAAACAAAACAGCAACAAATTGACACGATACGTACATGTCTGGTCTATCTTGCAAATTTGAAGACGCTTTACATTCATATGATGGTTGTCAGAATTTCCCGTTAATAGTACTGCACCATGATAAGGATTTTGTTATTCATCCCAAATAAGTGCACTCTTTTCAAACAGTTCAAAAGCGTTTTTGTGTATCAAATTTAAATATCCGATGAATGGGATTGTTGTTGAAAGGCTTTACAATAATTTCTTTTGCTTGATAAATATATTTAAATGAATATTGTATATTGAGGAAGTTAAATACGTGATTTTCATTGGGTATTGATGTTTATTGGTTCCTTGGCAGAGACATTAAGACATTTAATTACAAAAGTTCATGTATATTCGAGTCTACATTCTTTGTGTTACTGAAGGAGGTTTTAAAAATCAAGTTGTCGAGATTTGGAAAATCCGAATTTCTTTTATTAGAAAACATGGCTTTTTAAACTGTATTAATTCCGTTTCTGTCATTTTAATTTTCTTGTCCACTTGAAAGTTGAGAGTTTCTGGTTGATAAGATTATGATGATGTTAACTATCGGAATCTATGTGATGAGCATCTTTCTAGCAGGTATGAAAATGGATGTTTCTGCATTCTTGTATCTTCAAATTTTAACTAATGTAAAATACAGCCAATGTTACCGTACCTTAGTTTTCTGATAGGGGCGATACCGTATGATTCTTATTTGGCACCTTCTCTATCTCACTAAATTTCATTAAGTTTTTGTCATAATGCTTTGTATATACTGTCCTGTTCACTAAATGCAGAGCACTCTGTTTTTCTCCGAAATATTTTGTTGTCATCTTATAAACTGATACCTTGTCTTTGAACTTCCCTTGTAGTTGTGTCTAGCTTATGTCTGGTCCATGCTGCAAATTTATCTGTTCATAAATGATACTATGGATTTGAAGACCAGTTACATTAGTTAAAATATACGACGGAACATAAAATGTCTACGGGGATTATTTCACAAATGCGTGACGTTGGACACAATATGACGTCTCAGCTTACCATTGTTGATACGGAGAACAATATTGTGGCGGTTTCAAATTAACATTGAAATTTCCCGTAGCTATTTTATTTTTCCGTATTATAGATTAAAAACAATTGAAAGGATGGAGTCATGCACATTAAATGAGGGGTCAACATAAGGAGACAATAATTAATATGATTAACTGGAAAGTTCCTAAGACGACAAAATAAACTCCCAAAATGTTGTGCTCCGGATTTCGTGAACAGGACAATAGAGTGTTTAAGTGTTTCTTTTGCATTATTTCCATATTTGTACTCCATTTATATTTATGTTATTTAATTGGTCCTGTCTATGATTTTGAAATCAAAACTCTTTTTACTTTCTCGGAGCACTCCCAATGTGATAATTGACTCTTGGTCGGAAGCCATCACCAGTGACATATTTTCTATTCAGAGTAATCATATTTCAGTTTCTCTTGCGCACAACGGACATCACCATGGATACCCGTTTATCGACAAGAGGTCAGCGTCATCAATGTTGTCAATAAACTGTGACACAAGTCCACAGAGTGAATGTTGTACAAACATAGCCTATGAAACGTGGTGTGAAGCGCCTACAAGTAGGGCTTTTTGTGCGGTGAGTTCATTTAAATTAACATCAAATAAATAAATTCCTAAGCCAGATATTTAAACCAAATGTCAGGACTCTAAGAGAATCAAACATGGAAGCATCTTATATGTCTGTAATGCGATAACGGCTTTTGAAATGGCAAGTTCATCGGGATCGATGAGGGGATATGGAATACTCTCTGACAATTTTACAATATCGACAATGACACTCATAAAAGATACGAGAAAAATATTAATTAAAGAGCATAAACTTAATTTGTTCAAGAATCCTTCATAGAAGGTAATACCACAGATTTCTTATTTCTGACACAAGTGTCGTGGATTGTAATATGATATTGTGTGAAGTATATTAATGCCATGCAAATGCGCATGGACAAAATATGTATTGGACATGCATTTGCATTAAACGAAACTTCATACCTATTTATTCAAAATAGGGTATTTAATATTTGTCCAAGTTCAAATTGCTTATGAAATAAAATTTAAATTACATGTACAAGCTAAATTTAATCAAAAGATATTAACATATTAGCTTTCGAAAACAACTATGGAATAACATTTTTTTAAGCCTTTAAACATTAACTGAAAAGTAGGTAGTCGAAAATAACAGCAGTTATAAGATATCATGCTACATCCTGTATTCCTCTTCGTCCTGTGTGATATTTGATTGTTGAACAAAATCACGTAAAATGATCAGTACTTATTCTAAAATGCAAAAATTATTAAACAAAGTGATAAACACTTTATCTAGCTTAGCATCCGATTTTCTCCTATGATATGAAACAAAGGAGGGGATCTCCAACAACACAAGGTTGTAGCGCCCACAGCAAAACCCCAAGACACCCAATGCAAAATCACAAAGCAGACAAGCACGGAAAGAGGCACATAAGGGACAAGGAACGTCAATGCACAACACAGAAAAATCAAACATAAAGGACTACACATAAACCAACGAGACCAGTGGGCAACCGGTGCCGACTTAGGACGGCCATCTGCCACGGAAATAGCAGAAGGTGTGGTTATCCTGGATTACGTGCGCACAACCCTCCCACTTTTCCGATTACCCAGAGGTCTCGAAGAACGTACAATTGTGGTGTAAAACAACCTCCTCGCTGTCAGATGACCACGCACAAACAAGACCGCAAAACGCAGGGGCCCAAGCAACACAGATGAATATGTAAATGGATATAAAAAGAGGGCGTACGTAATACAATCCGTGCTCTGCCGCCGCGAGCTCATGTATGTTATCACTCGAGGAGACCGACTGACATTCAGAGAGGACAGGTGGTCGGGGCTCTGTCTTCTCTAAAGAGGTTTGGACAGGGCCCATCATGGAGTCCCGTCGTCACAGTCATTCAGAGTGCAAGGTTTAAGAATGCGCTTGTACAAGACTGTAGATTGGTCAAGTACCAAGCCTAGTGTCCGTCTGGTGACATAAGGGTCATATCCACGGTATAAAAGGCGTTTGATGATTCTGATGCATTTTCGATAGTGATGTTGTCTATCTTTGATCCTTCTTATCTTGTTAATAATGTCACCATAAAATGCAGGTTGTGAAATACCCAGAGTAGTATACTCTGTCGCCTGTATTGGTCCGAATTTCAGTAAAGTTGACAATAATTTTTGTAAAATTTCCAGAAAGTCTTTACTAGTTTGCAAAAACCTTGTCTAAAAGTTTCTTGGTAATTTGTAAATTTCTACTATGAAAATCCAAAACATCAGTACATGCTCTAGCATACCGGATGAGCTGTCAAATATAGATACCATCGGACGGTAATCTAGGAACATCACCGTCAAGCCAGGGGAAATTTACTATGTTTAATCCAAAATCATCTCTTTTGTCATACACACTTGTATGTATCTCTCCATTAACAATTTTGATATTTAGGTCCAAATATGGTGTTTCTGTGTTTGAAACGTTTGCCTTATTTAGAATCAATTCTTGTGGATAAATAAAATTTTTTATACTTTTCAAAAACAGGATTGTCGATAGTAAGAATATCATCCAGGTACCTAGAAGTATCAATGAAGCATTTCACATCATCATTTTTTCTTTGCTTTTGAAGATTTTGGATAAATTCCTTTTCATACGTGTATTAAAATAAATCTTCAACAAGTGGCGCACAATTAGTGCCCATCTCACCAAATCTTACATAAATATTATCCAAAAGGAAGGACAAGGCAATACACAGGTCACCACATGTCCACATGAGTTCAATGCTCAACAACTCATGTGAAGGACGAAAACATACACAACGTATAATGTTTTGACTTCATTTTGTTGGAAACCTAATCCAACCGAAAATTTAATAACATATATCTTGCTCATTACGACATTTCATTTAAGAAATCAAAGGCGAATGTTTGTCTGTAGTGAACTTAGAAGAACCATGGGTACTACCAGCGTCATTACAAGTACAAATGTAGCAGCCTGACGAACTGTAAACTTAAGACGGGATTCTATAGCTGGCCATATGTAATAATCATCAGAGCTCATGACACACACCTTACTTATAAGGTAGAGTGTACAGGTGACGGAGATTGAGCAATCTACCGCTAGTGATATCACTGTTTTTTCTTTTTCATAGCTTGCACTGTCTAGTTAGTTATACTGATGTGTTTATGTTTTCATAAGTTGCTACAGCTTGAGAATTAGTTACTGTTTGTCATTTTCACGATGATCATGACTTGAACTTTCATTAGCCAGTCAAGTATAGTTGCTTGTAATTTGTCCAATGCTATTTATACAACTTTTCATAGTTGGATCGCTGTATTTGGATCCCTTTGTCTTATTGTCTTCCTTTTATGTACTTGAACCTCCTTGTGCCCATGAATGTTGAACCCTTGAATTTCTGATAACCAAACAATTTTGTCATTTATAAATTGTATAAACGTTATAGTATACATAATCAAAAGTGAAGAGGTAAAATTCATACGATAAAACTCAACATCAAGTGAGAGTTGATGTCACCTTCAATGAGGTAAAGAATATCCTGACGATAATCTCAACAGCACTCACAATACAGCACCAAATTGAGCATCAACGAACCCCTAGCAAGCTAGAGGTTGGATCAGGTGCCCGGGAGGAGTAAGCATCCCCTGTTTGGCTAGCCACACCCGCCGTCGATGTTCACGCACGAAAATGAAAACAGTCTCTAGAACATGCACTGTCCGAGCTCATGTCTATGTAGAAAGTGCTATTGCGACCATGTCGGAGAAAATTATTTCAAAACACTTACTGTCAAACATCTCGCTGGGAACTTTTTTTCGAGCTCCACACGGCAAAGGGCATAAGTGTGACACAAATGAGTTAAAGAAGATCCTGACGATAATCTCAACGTAACTCACAAAAGAACATCAAATTGAGTATTTATAGCAAGATAAAGGTGATACCAGGTGCCCGGGAGGAGTAAGCATCCCCTTTTTGGCTAGCCAAATCCGCCATCGATGTTCACGTACGAAAATGAAAACAATATCTGAAATACTCGCACTGTCTGAGGATATGTTTATATAGAAAGTACTATGGCGACCATGTTAAGGGAAGAATGTTCGAAAAACTTACTGTCAAACCCCTCACGGGGATCGTTTTTACGAGCTCCACACGACAAAGGGCATAAGTGTGACACAAATGAGTAAAAGAAGATTCCGACGATAATATCAATAGCACTCACAACAGAGCACCAAATTTAGCATTGACGGACCCCAAGCAAGCTAGAGGTGTGACCAGGTGCCCGGGAGAAGTAAGCATCCCCTGTTTGGCTAGCCACACCCGACGTCGATGTTCACGCACGAAAATGAAAACAATACTTAAAAGCATGCACTCTCTGAGGTTATGTCCATATGAAAGTGCTATGGCGACTATGTCAGGGAAAACTGTTCAGAACACCTCGCGGGGAACTTTTTTAAGACCCATATCATAAATATTAAGAGTCAAACATGCAGTTCTCTTTAAACAGTGTAGTTTAAGCTTCCTTTTTCCGATGAATGCTTTTCTTGTCTTTTTTTGTAGTGAGAGCTTTCTATTTATTTAGTTAAAGCCTCTCTGTTTGTGCTTTGTAGAAAAAGGACACTATTTTGTTGAGTATTTTAGCCTGACACTTTGTTTATGTATCTCCGTGCGTGTGATGTTGTGGATTCTAGATTGATTTTTGTATCTGATACGATATTGCTTAAGTAAACATACAGGGGCACATACAGCCCCGACCAGTCGAAGTTTAACGCCGAGATGACGAAATTTTGAAAGCTAAATTCGAAAGTTTCGTTAACTATTCGTCAGCGATTTTTTGAAAGCTACTGAGATGACGAAATTTTAAAAGCTCTAAAAGCTTTCGAAAAATCGCTGACGAAAATTTCGTTAACTAATCTTCTATGAGCTTTTTTCGTCATCTCGGAGCTTTCAAAATATTTGAAAGCAATCGCTGACGAAATTTTGAGAGCAATCGCTGACGAAAAGTTTGAAAGCAATCGCTCATGAAAATTTTGAAAGCTATCGCTGACGAAAATTTTGAAAGCTATCGCTGACGAAAATTTTGAAAGCTGTCGCTGCCGAAAATTATGAAAGCTTTTTAAACGCTCGGGTGCCATATTGTTTTTGCAATGGCTGCAGCACGCCTCGGGCGAATTCCTCTACACAGTTTAGAGGATGAAAGAAGCCGTGTCTTTATCGGCGTGACACTTTAAAAATTCATCGATTGTTAAATATCTTTCAAAAAGCTTCCGGCAGTCACAGAGAAGCCAGGGTTTCACTGGATATAAATTCTCCTCATTCAGCCAGAATTTGGCCAGTCAGATATAAATTTTCTGGTATATATATACATTTAGGTTTAAGATGAAATGGAAGTTGTTCATATATACACTTTAAGATGGAATACCTTTACAGGTAATACAAATACAGGTTAATTCAGGTAACTAATTAGTTGAAAGCATACCCTTTTGATGGCCCCATTCACCCCCAATTAACATAATGTTATTTTAAGCAAGTAGGTGTGTGGGGAACACACCGATCTGGGAAAAACGGAATCTTCAAATTAACTTATGAAAATAAACAAGATACAATATTTCCAGGAATATATATTTTCATAATTCAATCTTTATAAACATCATTATCAATACTATTTGATCAAGCAAATTATGAAAATGATTGCTTTGATTTTGGCCATCTTGGTTTTCTCAATACAAAATAGCTTACGAGAAAAGCTTTCAAAAATTTTGAAAGCTAGTTAAAGAAATTTTCGTCAGCGATTAGCTTTCAAATAGTATTAGTTATGATGTTTATAAAGATTGAATAACGAAAGCTTGGAAATCGCTGATGAAAATTAGTTAACGAAAAATCGCTGACGAATTTTCGTCATCTCTTGAGTATTCAAAATTTTGAAAGCAATCGCTGACGAAATTTTGAAAGCTAAGCTTTCAAAAAGCTTTCAATTCGTTTACGAATGAAAAGCGAATATTAAACTTTCCACTGGTCGGGGCTGTAGATCAGAATTTAATTTAAAAGGATTATATCATTTCCTTCAATAATTATTGTCTGGAGATTGTTGGGAAATAAACATGGGATCATTTTTTTCAGGAGGTAAATGAATCTGGAAGGGAGGAGCAGTGTAGTCCAACATCCTGCAGCGCAGGACAGACCTGTTACCTGAGTGTGCCATGCAAGGCTCATTATAGCACCGCATGTGATGACTGTAAGTAAATAAGCATTGTAAAGCCGCATATGATGACTGTTAGTAAACTAACAATGGTCAATCCTGGTACTCTAGTGTACCATGCACGGGGATTTTTCGCGCCTCCCGGTTGCGTTTTAATACTATGGGTTATGTCAAGTGTTCTAACTCGACATCTACAGAAAAGTCGACAAATAATCGTTTCAGCCTTCAGAAATGAATATTGTCAAATATCATTGTCTTCAGTATATTTCAATAGCTCTATTCATACTGGATCTTCATTTAAATTTTGAAATCAGTATATCCTTTACAAGAAGAGATATACCGGTACCAACTTACGAGCGCTGTTTTTCTAGGTCGAAGAAAACGCGTTTCAGGTGATAATCGAACATCAGTGACTGGGGACACCATTGGGCCTTTTATTGTATTGATGTAAACATCTTAAGGTGGCTCCCTACTCGTGAATTTAACAGATGAATTTTGTATTTTAAGGTTATTTTCTATACATACATGTAATAGTCAAAATGACATAATGAACACAGACATAGATAGGTAATTTCGTTTTCATTAAAGATACAGTACATTAAAGAAAGGTACCCTAACACTTAAACATTGAGAAATATCAAATATCCATCATATGCTTTTGAACCCTCCAAATTCAGTGATGATACGAATATGTTTATTTGTTTTGTTTTATTTTATGATAACAAGTCATATAGAAGAAATACAACACATAAAATAATATTGTAACATAAATCTAAGTATGATATATCTCCAAACATCAGGGTACCCTCTTATAATTTCATAGCATTTTTGACCAAGTATTTGTACTAAATCCAACTTTTTGCATAAAAAAACAGATGAATGTTTTTCATTTTGTAATATTTCATAAAATTATGTATGTAGATGAAGAAAAATCACATACAGGTACACAGTTTTTGAAATGATCAAGGTATGGCTCCAAACATAGGGGTACCCCCTTATAATGTTACCATTTTTTCGACAAATAATATATAATAGTATATCACATTTTTGTGCAAAAAACAACAGATGGAATTTCTTTAAATTGGATCATTTTATACGATGATGTATATAGATGATGAAAAAATCGCATACAGGTATAAAATTTTATAAATGATCAAGATATGGCTACAAGCATAAGGATACCCCCTTATAATTTCATCACATTTTCAACTTAGAAATTATACTATATGGTTGGTGTAGACATTGATAGATTGCACCATCTTTTGCTTCTTTTGGCATTTAAGATCTCTTGCCTGTGTTTTTCAATGCGCTGGCTCGTCCCTCACCAGCCATTGTAAAACGTTATACGCAGACTGCTGCATATAAGGAAAAACCTATAACGATTCGAGTAGGGAGCCACCTTAAAGACATAATATTACTTAACATAAGTGATTACATTAGATATCCTCTTACATGCTTGGTAGAATATCAAATACTTTTGAAAGATGAAATTTAATTAAGACAAGCGTCCTATCAGTGAGATTAATTTTACATGTAGAAAGTGATGAGTAATATGCGCGTGCGAAAGAAGTAGTGTATAATTTATGTACGGGAGTTTTCGAGGTAATAAGTAGATGTTAACCGTCTTTAAATGCAATAGCATCATTTAAAACCTGATGAATTTACAGCATGGACCAGACATGCACGTTTCGGGTACTAAACCCTCGTCAGTGATCCTCAGTCTAAACAATGTAATATGGCCAAAAAGTATGAAAATTATTATGACCAAAAGTGTACCAAAAGACGTAGCAGAAAGGGTGGGAAATGCTTGATGCAGTAATACCGACCATTTAAGATAAAATTATGCAGTGGTGTGTCTTCGATACGTTCGGATACTAAGTAATTGACTTTTTGTCCGACCTAGAAAAAAACGGCGCTGATAAGATGTAAGGTAGTGGTATATCTCGGCTCGTAATGGAGACACTGATGTAAAATTTTGTTCGAAGATTCAGTATAAAATAATGTATCGAAATGAAATTGAAGAAAAAGGGTATTAAACATTGACAGGCCTTTTCTGAGGACTACAACCATTGCTAGTAACGTTTACTTGGCAGACGTCGAGTTACAACCATTCACATTCATAGCCCATAGTACCATCACGTAACCGAGAAGCGCAGTAAATCACAGTGTAGGATCCAACCAAAGATTGTACACTATATCTTCCGAAATGGAAGTAACCGGATGTGACAGTTCTGCCGAATTGAAGCGGCGGGTGTTGCATGCAAGCATGAGATGCTTACTCTTCATGGGCACCTGGTCTCACTCCCATATCGGGAGTCCGCTTCTTTTCATGTGGTGGAGGGTTTTGTTTGTTTGCTTTGGTTCCTGTTTTATCCTGATTTTGTATGCCTTCGGTTTCTGATTTTCTGACTTATCGATTGTGTGCTGTATACATTGATATGGTCATTATCCATATTTGTCATGTATTGCTGTTATCATTAAACGGTATTGGAATAACTTTATCGTTATAAAAGTTTACCGTGTTGACTAAATATTGAAATCTGGAAAGATAATAGTTATCACGGCAACAAAAGTAATGAATAAATAATATAATCGATGGAACATTAACTGAATTTTACATATTTCTGTTGTGTTATATGTTTCCTGAGCATATATAATCAAAAGCACCTTCTTCAAATGCAATGTTTACTTAAAGACGTTTGATTTACATCTTTGACAAATCTTTTGATAATCATAATTGATGCGGAATTCTGCAAAAAAAATTGTTTAATTATTTCATTGTCATGGTTTGTTTCACGTATTCCATTAAACTTGTAAACTTGTACTTTTTGTAGCCGATCCATGTCTGGCATTCCCATGTGACCATGACGGGACTTGTATCAACACTGGAATTAACATGTTTACCTGTAACTGTGAGGCAGGCTACGACGCCAGTACTAATTGTCAAGAAGGTAGAAAACACTGAAGACAAATGACAGTAAAACTGAGAAAACTTATTTGATTTTTCATTAAGGACAGTCGAATCATAAAACTATAAAGAATTGACATTACTTATGTTACAAATTTGTCCAATCAGATGTACAAAGATACTCTCTAAAGCCAAAGTCTGATTGTGCAACTGAAATGGATTAATTCAATGCCACATTAATTCAAATCTAAAACAAATTTAAGAGAAAAGCGTTCACTGTGAAACTGGTTATTTTTGCTGGAGAAAAAATCGTGATGTTAACGTCCAGACTGCCCATTGGTCTCGTTGGTTTATATGTAGTCTTTGTGTTTGATGTTTCTGTGTTATGCGTTGGTGTTCCTTGTCCCATTTGCGTGCTTGTCTGCTCTGTGTTTTTGCATTGGGTGTTTGAGGCTTTGCTGCGGGTACTGCAACCTGGTGTTGTGGGAGATCCCCTCCTTTTTGCTACGTCTTTCGGTATATTTAGGACATAATTTTCACAGATTTTTGTCATATTAGATTGTTTAAATTGAGGATCACTGACGAGAGTTAATACCCGAAACGTGCATGTCTGGTCCATGCTGTAAATTTATCTGCTCTTAGATGATGCTAATGAATTTGAAGACGTTAAACATTTGTACCACTTGGTGAGTGTCACTGCTTGTGGACCAAGAGTCCCCGATGGCACATGTAGCAAAGTTCGATCAATTTCGGTTGGTCATTACTTCAAACGAATTTGAAAATTTCTGTTTTTAAAATTTTCTCCAATTTCTAAAACCTGGGTCCTGTAGCATCACATCCCAGCCATTTTGCTTCGTCTTTCGGTATATCTAGAACATAATTTTCACAGATTTTGGTCATATTAGATTGTTTAGATTGAGGATCACTGACAAGGGTTACATACTCAAAACGTGCATGTCTGGTCCATGCTGTAAATTTATCTGCTCTAAAATGATGCTAATGAATTTGAAGATGTTAAACATTTGATTAACATCCAGACGGTACGCTTTGGGGAAATATTCGTGATATTAACATCTAGACGTTATGCTTTCGGGAAATATTCGTGATATTAACATCTAGACGTTACGCTTTGGGGAATATTCGCGATATTAATATTCAGATGTTACGCTTTTAGGAATTATTGGTACTATAAACATCTAGACATTATACGCTTTGGGGAAATATTCGTGATAATAAATATATTTAGTAACAAGTTCTTATCACGTGAACGTATGACGTTCATGTATATGTCACCGTTTTACGTTATAATCCGAGGACGTAGTTTAGTTACATGTACGAATCGGAGTAGGTATAGGTATAGCTATGTAGTAAGATGTACGTGTATCCAGCAATCAATTTTATCTGCGAGAAAAAATACATCGAGATTCGTATAACCTCGACACAAGGAAAGTTAGAATCCTAAACGTGCTTTATAACACGGAAAACTGGAAGTTCGATCAATGATAAGTCTGGAAAATTTTAAAGAAGTTATCCGTTCTGTCGTTACGTGTACACGTCCATAACATGTAGCTATACGTCACGTCATGACGTCATTTGAACAAAGATCGCAGGAAGTGATGACGTCATACGTACACGTCGCGCTAAAAATTGTAACTTAACCTCTCTATTAACATCTAGACGTTACGCTTTGGGGAAATATTCGTGATATTTACATCTAGACGTTACGCTTGGGGGAAATATTTGCGATATAAATATCCAGACGTCATGCTTTGGGGACATTTTTGGATATGAACATCTAGACGTTACACTTGGGGAAAATGTTCGCGATGGTGGATAAGAAGAACAAGTTACATCATCAGAAAGTTGAAATCCAATCAATTTACACAAAGATCTAAACATAATTTAGCGAGACCGACGGGCAAACGGGGCTATTTCATTAGAATTCCTCAAAGGGACATCAAAGAAAGTAACCCATGTTAGGATGGATGTGTGATCCATTCATGATGCAAAATTTCTTTTTTAATTCAGAAATCAACGAATGCGATAGTAATCCATGTCAAAACGGCGGTACATGTAATGACCAACTTAACAGCTACATCTGTACTTGTTCACCAGGTTATACAGGCACCAATTGTGAAACAGGTATATATGTATATGCAAAGTAAGCAACGTCAAGACATAAAAAGACATAAAAAGGAAGTAGAATAGTTCGAACACGACTTTCAACATGACAGTACAAGAGATTAAGAGAACATGGAATTATTACACACTGAAAAAGTATCAGAAAAAAAGAATGTATGAATTGTGTAAGAGTAAATAGAACCATGGTAATTATTTCTTAGTTTAAATTTAAGTATAAATTGTATATTTCAGAAATCAATGAATGCGACAGTAATCCGTGTCAGAACGGAGCTATGTGTACTGATCATGTCAATGGCTATACTTGTACATGTGTAGATGGCTATAAAGACACTAACTGCCAAACAGGTAAATTTTGTTATTGTTGTTTTGAATAGTAAACAATTACAGGATCGTCTAAGTTGAAGGGAATACAATTATAATAAAGCATCAACCCTGTTATAATACCTTTAAATTACATAATTTAATCAATTATACAAGAAAATTATTTTAGCAGAAGAAATCGGATGATTAGAAGAAAAATTGTGAAATATCAAGAGTTAACAAAAAGATGTATTTCAATTTAGAAACATACTTTATCGATTTTTTTCTGAGACAAATATTCTGATAATTCGTATGTATGGTCTAACAGATAGTATGAAAAGGGATAGTTGATCTCACAAACAGCAAACTTGGTGGAGACAATATAAATACATTAATATAGATCAAAAGATGAGGAAGAGATTTTCAACAAGACCATAATGCACTGATCACAGGAAAGCAAACAACGGAAACCAGACAAAATAACCTCAACAAACACACTGACCACAGGAAAACAAACAACGGATACCAGACAAAATAACCTCAACAAACAACAGGTGACAACGAGAAAATGAGACACACAACGCCTAGCATAATTATCTAATTAAGAAACACGAATGACAACATATGAATTGAGGATGATCAACCGTAAAGTTATGCAGACTTTTCACAACCATTCGCTTTATAAAAGTGGATGATGTCGATATCCGGATTATCTGGATACAAAGAGAATTTCCCAGACGTTCAGCTTAAGGCGCTCTCACTGTACGGTGTCATATACAAAAAAAGACAGTAGTACGAAAGGGTACAAAGTAAAAAAATAGCAATCCAAGGAATGCTTGTGTCGCCTGCGAAGCGTTCTGATTATTGGTATCAGAAGAAAAGTCTTGTCAAATGAAATGCATTTGAAATATCAGACCTCTTAATAACATTAACAAATTAAAAGATATGGTCATTCTCAAATTTTCAGAAAAGAGTGTCAATCATCTAGGGCAAGGTCTATCAAAAAGGTATCATCATAAGAAATATTAAAGACCTATCACCTACCAATCAAAAGATATATACAACCTTAGAAAAGAAGGTCAAATAGCTAGGTCAAGGTCAAAAGGTAAAACATTATGGTATGTGTAGAATGGCATTGTTACAAGGAAAATACATGTGAAATATCAAAACCCTATCACTTACCAATCAAAAGATTTTTTTTAAAAGTAGGTCAAATATGTAGGTCAAGGTCAAAGTTAAAAAATTATGGTATGTGTAGGAAGGTCTTGTCACAAGGAATACACATGTGAAATATCAAAGCCCTATCACCTACCAATCATAAGATATAGCGAATCTTATCTTTTTTTCAAAAGTAGGTCAAATATCTAGGTCAAGGTCACAAGGTAAAAAATCATGGTATGTGTAGAAAGTTCTTGCCACAAGGATTGCATATGTGAAATATCAAAGTCCTAACATTTACCAATCAAAAGATATATCCATTCTTAATCTTTTTTGAAAAGTAGGTCAAATATGTAGGTCAAGGTCACTAGGTCAAAAATTATTTTATGTGTAGGAAGGTCTTGTCAAAAGGAATACACATGTGAAATATCAAAGCCCTATTACTTCCCAATCAAAAGATATAGCGAATCTTATCTTTTTTTTCAAAAGTAGATCAAATATCTAGGTCAAGGTCACAAGGTTAAAAAATCATGATATGTGTAGAAAGGTCTTGCCACAAGGATTGCACATGTGAAAAATCAAAGTCCTAACACTTGCCAATCAAAAGATATATCCATTCTTAATTTTTTTGAAAAGTAGGTCAAATATGTAAGTCAAGGTCACTAGGTCAAAAATTATGGTATGTGTAGGAAGGTCTTGTCACAAGAAATGTGAAATATCAAAGCCCTATCAATTACCAATCAAAAGTTATGGGCTGTGACACCCAAAGTGTGACAGACAGACAGACGGACGAACAGACGGACAGACGGACAACGGACAAAGTGATCCCTAAGTGTCGCTATGCTTCGCAGGCGACACAAAAATAGATATTAAAGGCAGTAAGAGTAAGGAAAAACAATCCGTGCTGAAGCAAATAAATGAAGAAGAACAATTTTCATACGGATCTTTGAACAAAAGATGCCTGACAAGGATGATATACTTACGGAAAACTTGAACAGGAGCAGCTGTCTACTAGTAAAGAACAGGAACAGTTGTCTACTTGTAAAGAAATGGAGCAGCTGTCTTCTAGTAAAGCATGTATCGTTGGATATTTTGAATGACGTTTTGATAAATGTTTATATCGATGTTTTGCTAGCCAACAGAGGATGCTTACTCCTCCCGGGCACCTGATCCCACCTCTAGCTTGCTAGGGCTCCGTCGATGCTCAACATAGTGCTCTATTGTGAGTGCTGTTGAGATTATCGTCATGATCTTCTTTAACTCTTTTGTATTGTGAAATGATTTGATATTTTTCTAGAATGTCTATTCTTCTCATTATCTAATTTCAGATATCGATGAATGCACTAGTTCTCCATGTAAGAATGGCGCTACGTGTAATGATCACGTGAATAGCTACTCTTGCACATGTGTAGATGGTTATGAAGACACTAACTGCCAAACAGGTATGCCAATACGTAATACACAAGTCTGCAAACTCTGGAGATACAAATGATTTTAGAATTGGAATAACGGATGCCAAAAACGAATGGCAACATTCGTTTGCAGACCAACCAATTTTAAACTTTGTATGTCTGCAACCTTATTTGTCCCTCGCCTTAAATACATTAATATGGAAATAGATACGATATTCTACAGCAAGGACAAGCTAGATCGATTCTGTTTTGGCCAAAGTAAAAGTAATATAATTGTGAATGTGTGACGGGACTCGCGTGCAAACAGGCGCCGCTGACTGTTCTCAGACACCTGGTCTCGCTTAGGAATATTGTTTATTTTGGGTACGAACCTGATCCAATGGAAATTCTTATGATTTTGCCCTGCCTTCTCGACTTTGAGACTGGATATTAGTAACTGATGGGTACACATTTGATGCTTATTTGTCATTCATTGTGGAAAAGTTTGGATGATACAATGAAAATGTGGCAAGCAATAACATCTCTTTGTCTACAATATCAAATGATAATTTAGGATTGAAAACTAAAAGTATATGTATAGAATGTATTTGTACATTATGTGGCAAACATAAGGTACAATACACATACCACGTACGCTCTCTTAACAGTGGTGTAGCTCAGTAGAGAAAAGTGTGTGTATGAGGGGGGGGGGGGGGGCACAACCTCCCGAAAGTGAAAAGCACAAAAAAGGTTTTAGCTATAGTTTTCATCAATTTCACTCTCTCGCACTGCACTGTATCTTGAATTAAAAGTCAGCGGCTACGTGGTAATCAGTGACAATACATGTAACCTTGTGATTAAAATTATTTCACTCTTAACATGTTGTGTAATCCGGATACGCCTACAGCCAGTAAAAAACCAAAATCTTATTAGCAATAGAAATAAGACATTTAAAAAATAAAAGAAAATAGATTTACCTCAAATTATCAAAGAATATTCGCTAGAAATTCTTATTTCAGTTAAATAATAACTTAAATATTACCCAAAAAGTGTGTGTGTGGGGGGGGGGGGGGCACAAACTGCCCCCTTCCTCCTACCCCTTGCTTTAATAGATAAAATGTTATCTGAGTCTAGATGAAGAAAAGTCCAGCTTTCCTTGACCCAAAACGTATTCATAGAAACTGCAAATATTTGTTCATAACGAACTGAAATTTGCAAGACAAACGACAATGCACATGGATAGAACTATATATCAATGCTTAATGTAAAAAAAAAAGATAAAAAGAACTGGAATCAAGAAGGAATATGCTTTTCTACTATATCTCAAAATATCCTTATTTTTCTTTCAGACATAGATGAATGTGCCAGTGATCCATGTCAAAACGGAGCTTCGTGTCATGATCATGTCAATAGTTATAGCTGTACATGCGCATCTGGGTTTGATGGTTCAGAATGTGGAACAGGTATGTAGGAGTTTGACAACCTTCCGTGTATTTTGATTCAACATGTGCACCGACTTAGTCTGATTCTGATGATATTTAACAATAAAAAAGTGACAAAAAAATCTAGAAAAGAAGAGAGGAACAATTAATGAATAAATGATAAAGGGAAATTCTATTTGAAGAGAGAAATGTAGAAAAACAATACATGTTTAATGTCTTCAAACGGTTGCCGGAACACTTTAGTATTGTTAAAAGATTGTTATCTAAAAGGTATTCAAAGTACTAAAAATCTAAGATCTGAATGAAGAAGAGTCTTCTTATTTGGAAAGTATGATTTTTTTTATTATTTAATTCTAGATATCGATGAATGCAGTAGCAACCCATGTAAAAACGGTGCCTCATGTGTCGACCAGGTAAATCAGTACAGTTGTACTTGTGTGTCAGGATACAACGGAGATGATTGTGAAACAGGTTAGACAAAAACAACTTAGAAACTAGAGCACTGACAAAGTCAGAAAGGGCCCCGCCGGCCACTTCTTTAAGAAGTTGAATGTGAAGGCAACAAGGTCAACATGGTTGGCAACAAAAGAATTGCTGCCAGAGGAATAGAGGCAAACATACAATGCAGTATTCCAATGTCATCGATTTTTTACAAAGGGCCCAAATATATTAATTGGGAATGAGTTATTTTAAGTAGCTTCAGTGTACTTACCTATAGCAGGTTCTTTGTCACATCCATATATATCTGCTTGTGGTCACAAGGAACACACATCTCAAATATCAAAGCCCCATCTCTTAGGGTACAATAGTTATGGCCAATGTTAAAGTTTATCCAATGTAGGTGAAAGGTCACGGTCTAGGTCACATGATCAAAAAATGTTGGTACCAACAGAAAGGTCTTGTCACAAGGAACACACATGTCAAATATCAAAGCCCCATCTCTTACGGTACAGCAGTTATGGCCAATGTTAAAGTTTTTCAAATGTTGGTCAAAGGTCACGGTCAAGGTCGAATGATCACAAAATGTTGGTACCAACGGAAAGGTCTTGTCACAAGGAACACACATGTCAAATATCAAAGCCCCATCACTTACGGTACAATAGTTATGGCGAATGTTAAAGTTTTTCAAATGTAGGTCAAAGGTCACGGTAAAGGTCACATGATGAAAAATGTTGGTACTAACGGAAAGGTCTTGTCACAAGGCACACTCATGTAAAATAAAAAAGCTCTACAAGGAACACACATGTCAAATATCAAAGCCCCATCTCTTACGGTACAACAGTTATGGCCAATGTTAAAGTTTTTCAAATGTAGGTCAAAGATCACGGTCAAGGTCACATGATCAAAAAATGTTGGTACCAACAGAAAGGTCTTGTCACAAGGAACACATAAGTCAAATATCAAAGCCCCATCTCTTACGGTACAATAGTTATGGCCAATGTTAAAGTTTTCCAAATGTAGGTGAAAGGTCACGGTCTAGGTCACATGATGAAAAATGTTGGTACCAACAGAAAGGTCTTGTCACAAGGAACACACATGTCAAATATCAAAGCCCCATCTCTTACGGTACAACAGTTATGGCCAATGTTAAAGTTTTTCAAATGTTTGTCAAAGGTCACGGTCAAGGTCACATGATCAAAAAATGTTGGTACCAACAGAAAGGTCTTGTCACAAGGAACACACATGTCAAATATCAAAGCCCCATCACTAACGGTACAATAGTTATAGCGAATGTTAAAGTTTTTCAAATGTAGGTCAAAGGTCACGGTCAAGGTCACATGATGAAAAATGTTGGTACCAACGGAAAGGTCTTGTCACAAGGCACACTCATGTAAAATAAAAAAGCTCTACAAGGAACACACATGTCAAATATCAAAGCCCCATCTCTTACGGTACAATAGTTATGGCCAATGTTAAAGTTTTTCAAATGTAGGTCAAAGGTCACGGTCAAGGTCACATGATCAAAAAATGTTGGTACCAACAGAAAGGTCTTGTCACAAGGAACACACATGTCAAATATCAAAGCCCCATCTCTTACGGTACAATAGTTATGGCGAATGTTAAAGTTTTTCAAATGTAGGTCAAAGGTCACGGTCAAGGTCACATGATGAAAAATGTTGGTTCCAACGGAAAGGTCTTGTCACAAGGCACACTCAGGTAAAATAAATAAGCTCTACCTCTTACAGTGCAGAAGTTATGGCCAATGTTAAAGTTTTTGCTGACGGACAGACGGACAAACAGACGGACGGACAGACGGACAGAGTGATTACTATAAGGCACCCGCCTAGTGGCGGGGCCCTAATAACTCACTGAATACAGTGCTCATAGCAGATCGACAGACAGACTGACAGACAGACAGACACAGACAGACAGACAGTCTGTTTAACGTCTTCAAATTCAATAGCATCATTAAAGACCTGATAAATTAACAGCATGTATCAGACATGCACGTTTCGGGTTCTAAACCCTCGTCAGTGATCCTCAGTCTAAACAATGTAAAATGTCCAAAAAGTATGAAAATGATTATGTCCAAAAATGTACCAAAAGACGTAGCAGAATATTACAGGTCTTCAAATTCATATGTTCTTTTAAAAAGGATGTTATGAATTTGAAGACGTGTATTTTTTTTCTTATCAAAAAGGTTGTTCTCTTGCAGCGGAGTGTAAACACTTCTATCTTAAAGGAGAAGATTCGGTAACATAGATGATCGGCCCTAATTTTAGAATGTTTTAGATTTCGATTGTATTTCGTATCAAGGTTAAATGTATTGTTGTTTGAAATACCAAATTAACATTTTAATTTACGTGCAATACACCGAAAGATATGGCTTCAAAATCGGCTTTAACTTGTAAAATGCTGAAAAATAGTAAGAAATGGGCATAACTCAAGTCATGATTTATGAAAATAAGTAGGGCGCCAGCCCTCACCCAAAATAATTTTCATGTAGAAAGTTAAATTTTCAATTTATCTTTCGATCTACATAAAATTTATGTTGGGTGAGGGTTAGAGATGTTAAAGATTTATGCAGAAAATATGGCGATTTTCCTTCATTTTCCGTCATGCAGAGCAAATGACGTCACAATGTGACGTCATAACTAACGCACGTGACGTTTTGATAATGAAAATTATTTACTTTCTATTTCGGCAGGTATTTGAGATAAATATAAGAGATGCTGAATCATAATTTTCATAAATTGTTTTTCGCAAAAATTAAGGGCCGATTTTGGTAGTTAGTGAACCTACCCCTTTTTGAAAAAGTCTGCAATTCAGTCATGTTTTAGATGTTTGTTAAAGTGTCATGAAATCATTCTTTAGCATCATTTAAGAACAGATAAATATGCAGCATGGGCCAGACAAGCCCGTTTCGGGTACTTAACCCTCGTCAATGAACCTCGATCAATCTAAATAATGTAATATGGCAAAAAAGTTATTATGTCCATAACTGTATCTGTATCCTGTTGTTGGAGATCCCCTCCTTTCTTCTGTAATTGCAAATATTGAAATATATTTTCTATTTGAAGGCATTTGATGAATAAACCATACTATCTGTACCGAATAACAATTGAATAACAAAAGTAAATACAAAAAACTCTTTGGCCAACCGGCAACCTGATAAATGACAAATATGGATAATTACCATATCCCTGTATACAGCAAAATCGATAATTCAGAAAATCAGAAACCGAAGGCATACACAATCAGGATAAAACAGGAACCAAAGCAAACAAAAAAAAAAACCTCCACCACATGAAAAGAAGCGAACTCCCGATATGCGAGTGAGACCAGGTGCCAAGGAAGAGTAAGCATCTCCTGCTTGCATGCAACACCCGCCGCTTCAATTCGGAAGAACTGTCACATCCGGTTACTTCCATTTCGGAAGACATAGAGTACAATCTTTAGTTGGATGGTTCAAATGGTCTATGACAGAATATCATCCAACATTCTGGAGAGTGGGACATCATCGTGTATGACGAGTTCCCCATATCGACCGTAGAACTTCCTCAATGATATCATATACCAAAGGTGTAAAGGAATTTGTATATTCTTTTCCATTTGTTTTATGGATAATAATAATAGATTTACCTATCAACTGCTCTTCAATTTTTCAATAGGAAATTTGTGTGATTTCCAAAGTATAGACTATTTTTCCATTTAAGACAACCGGTTAAGAAAGCGGAAGCAATACCATAAAACTTTATATGAATGACAAATATGGATAATGACCATATCCCTGTATACAGCACAAAATCGATAATTCAGAAAATCAGAAACCGAAGGCATACAAAATCAGGATAAAACAGGAACCAAAGAAAACAAACAAAAACCTCCACCATATGAAAAGAAGCGAACTCTCGATATGGGAGTGAGAATTAAAAGTCAGGGTCAATCGAGATTTTTTTCTTGTCCCTCTTGTGTCTCTTCTTGTGCTTGTACATTCTGTGTTTCTGCTTTTTGATGTTTTGCCACAGTTGCTTCAAGCAAGTCTTGTTGGAGACCCTCTTTTTTCGTATTTGCTATTGAGGACCACTGACGAGAGTTAAGTACACGAAACGTGTATGTCTGGTCCATGTTGTAAATTGATCTGCTTTCAAGTCATGCTAATCAATTTGAAGACGTTAAAATATTGCATATCTAAAACGTTGAGAAATATAAATAACCTCAGATTTTGTAATTATGTAATATTCTTGAACACTCTTTGTAGAAATTTGTATATGTATCATTCTGATGTTAATAAATCTATTTCATATGAGATTGTTTTCTTAAATAGACATAGATGAGTGTGACAGCAATCCATGCCATAACGGAGGTTCATGTGATGATCATGTTAATTCTTACAACTGCACATGTGTAGCTGGATACATCGGATACAACTGTGACACAGGTTTGTACTTTTGAAATTAAGATAATTTGGATATTGCTAACAATTAGAAATCTAGACTTAAAATTGTTTTATTAAATATCATACATACTGATCAAAAGGTTTTGTTAAAGGTAGAAATATTCATTACAATATAAGACTGATACAAGATATCATCGATTACTCAGAAAATATTGAAGTGGATGGAAATTTAATTTAATTTAATTTAACATGGCATAAGACAAGGGTGCCCTCTATCAGCCCTATTATTTGGTCTTACTGTAGAAACAATGGTAGCCAGAATTAGACAAGACAAAAATACTGAAGGGATAATAAAAACAAGGAAAAGATTTTAAAATTGCAAAATTGGCAGATGATGCTACATCATTTTTAAGGAATAAATGTTCAATAACCAATGCCCTAAATCTGATTGAAATTTTTGGTATGCTGTCAGGTTTGATATTAAACAGATCAAAATCAGTAGGAATTACAATCTGCAAATCAAACAAAATTAACGATAACTTTGGAGTCCAGATAAAGTAAAAGTGCTAGGAAAATATTTCAGCAAACAAAATCAGGATATCCTAAATTTCAACTTGAAATTGAAGATATATCAAAAAGATATGACTATCAAATCGTGGAAATTACGAAAACTTACATTAATGGGGAAAATAAAAGTCGTCAATTCATTATTGATTCCAAATTTAACATAATTGGCTACAGAAAAATATAGAATCATTGATCTTTAAATGGACACGGACACTAGGCTTGGTACTTGACCAATCTACAGTCTTGTACAAGCGCATTCTTAAAACTTGCACTCTGACTGAATGTGACGACGGGACTCCATGACGGGCCCTGTCCAAACCTCTTTAGAGAAGACAGGGCCCCGACCACCTGTCCTCTCTGAATGTCAGTCGGACTCCTCGGGTGATAACATACATGAGCTCGCGGCGGCAGAGCACGGATTGTATTACGTACGCCCTCTTTTTATATCCATTTACATATTCATCTGTGTTGCTTGGGCCCCTGCGTTTTGCGGTCATGTTTGTGTGTGGTCATCTGACAGTGAGGAGGTTGTTTTACACCACAATTATACGTTCTTCGAGACCTCTGGGTAATCGGAAAAGTGGGAGGGTTGTGCGCACGTAATCCAGGATAACCATACCTTCTGCTATTTCCGTGACAGTTGGCCGTCCTAAGTCGGCACCGGTTGCCCAATGGTCTCGTTGGGTTATGTGTAGTCCTTTGTGTTTGTTGTTTCTGTGTTGTGCGTTGACGTTCCTTGTCCCTTACGCGTCTCTTTCTGTGCATGTCTGCTTTGTGTTTTTGCATTGGGTGTTTTGGGGTTTTGCTGTGGGTGCTACAACCTGGTGTTGTTGGAGATCCCCTCCTTTGTTTTAAATTCATTTGAGAATGCAAACCAGAAAATCTTTGATTCAACTATACAACAAAGGGGGTATAAAGTTACAAAAGGTCTCGTCAAGATCAAACCATGAATGAACTATTTTTGTCAAAATTTTAACGCAAACGAGTCTATTATGCTTAGATATTAGAAACTGGCTGGTTACAATAGTCACATATGCCCTCACTACCGAGCTATGATCAATTATTGCTTATAAAATGGGTACCCTAATATAACCTACTTTTCTCCGTAGAAGACCGATTGCGAACACATGTAAGCACTATTTGCATGAGGCCAGTACTGTATCAAAACAAAACAACATGGCTGACGGATAACACGTGGGACGAAAATTAATCGACAATCGGTGTTATCAAAATCTGAAAAGAGAAATGCAATGAACAAATAGTATTGGCTTGGCATTGGAAAGTCATAGAGACATAGCTTAGAGGACGACCGTGAAATTAAAACTCTGACTAGTCTGAGGGAAAATTAGCTAAAGAGATCTACAGTGTACATGTACATCTATAGTTTATTTGTTATCTATGAGACGTTTATATATAAGTTTGACGTGTATATATATCAACAGTAATTTTGATATGTGTATATATAATATATATATTCACAGTCTCAATCAAATATTAAAAAAAGAACAAAAAATCATAACTAAATCAGGGTTAATTTTCATTCAGGATTATTTAAACAAACGCACATGTGTATAGCAGGCTACACCTGCCTCCCATTCAAGCCGTCATACACTATTTCACGTTGATAGTCATTTGAAAGTGTTCGATTATCCACGTTCAAAATGGTGATTTGAATGGAACATGATATCTATACATGATATCAACCTTGTATTTGCAATTAATGATATATAAGTGAGTTCGTTTTTTAGAGAGAATTTCAAAAAGAATGTATACGTGGTTTACAACATGTTTCGTAGTAATCCCACGATGTGAAGTTCATTCAAGCGATTGGCTTATCGTGGTAGCGTGTTCACTTTGACCTTGGTAAACGTAACATATTTCTACATACTGTATATGCAAATAACAATTTCCGAAGTTTACCGAAATCGTATGTACCAGAGAGAGAAAACGTCTATAAAACAAAAATATGAGAGACATTTTATGTAAGTAATATATAGATGTTCAAATGGTAATACTTAAAAGCTATTTACGGTAAAACTCCATTATTGAAAGTATAATATCCCTGTTAGACTATTTGTACCTTTAAGAATGATAGATTTGTCAATTTATATCATGTCTACAACTGAGTGTTGTTGGAGGCACCCTCCTTTGAATTACGTGTTTATTTGTCTTTTCTATGACATCTATTAAGGTCAATTCTTTTTTCAGATGAAAATGATTGTGATAGCAATCCGTGTCAAAACGGTGCCACATGTAATGACCATGTAAATCGGTACAGTTGTACTTGTGCGTCAGGATACAACGGAGATAACTGTGAAACAGGTATAAATACGTCTGTTTGCTTTTAAAGGAAAGGACATGTAACGATAAGGCGTATAAATCTGCCCAAAAATAATGAAATTTCAAAGTGCTTCATTTCTTTAATCAAGTTGGTGAAATACTTTAAAAGAAAAAAACCCATCAAAATCTGAAGAATTTTTTTCATACCATTGCTCTATTAGAGAGATATTTGAGTATAAATGCGTTTATTTTATGTAGAAAACAATGAAAAAAGGAAAAGTTTTCTAAAATAATATCGCCCCCCCCCCCTCCTTGGAACACAACTACCAAGACGTATTTTCATGATACAAATTTTCTGTGAAAGCGGAGATGTGTTTCAAGGGGGGGGGGGGGGGGGAACAATTGTCAATTAAGGAAAATGCGATTGGGCGGGTAGGGGTGAAGGAAAGATTTAGAATTAATAGAGAAATAGTATTTGGCATTGATTCACTTTCGGCAAATAATTAACTTCGTTATTGTTAGTTTCGAATTAGTTAATTTTCAACAAAAAATATTCGTTGTTGTTTACTTTTTCACTAACAAACTGCTTTATTTTAATTTTGGGCATTGGTAATTTAACAACCCGTCGCAATAAAAGTTAGCAATTAGCGTTGACGACTGAAGTACCAGTCAATCTAGGAAAAATGCTCAAAACTTCGGTAACATTCACAAAGTATTTAGAAAATGTAATTATAGTAAATGTAAAAGTAATATGATTTTATACACTGAAAAAAAGTTTATTCAAACTATTTGTTATAACGGCAGCGTTGTTAATTGTATATATAAGTGAGAGTAAGTGTTAGATTATATATCTCTGGTCACGTGTTTACGGTCTGATAAATCCGATAAATCTGATAAATTTTGGAGAAAATTATGTTTTAGCACAATATTGTTTTGATTGAATCTTCTCATTGTAGTTCATTTTGATCAACAAAAGCGACCGATTGTTAGAAAATTTTCGACCTTGATATCATAAAAAAGACACCAACCCTCTTTTTTACGTAAAAATATAGGTTATTTTTCATAATTATGTCCATAAAATGACTATATTGGATTAAAGATACTTGAAATGAAATAATTTTACGTACAGGACACTTGTTAAATAATACTGGTTGTGTTGTTATAGCAAGTGAAAATTGGGCAGATTACGGCTCTTAACGTTACAGGTCCTTTGATATTCAATTTCTTTTCAAGATATTTGTAGATCATAGATTTTATGTTTTCTGAAAATGTTAATGATATTCATTCTTTATAAATGCTATAGTTTTTAATCGATGTATTGTTTTTCGTATCATTCGGACTCTTACATCATAAAAAATACGCTGGTGTTTCTTCAACTCAAAGTTATTAGCATAAATGAATAAAACCACAAACACACACACACACACAAAAGACAAAGACCATCAAGCAAGAATCAAACATAGAATATAGAATTAAACTAGATGGCTACTGTTGCAAGCAACAGACGGATTCCTCCTTTCTTAGACCTTCCTCGGAACTGAAGTGTTAAAATCCGAATAAAGAAGATGGAAAAAAGAAAAGTTGCTTAAGTACCTTTTTCACTTCAGCAAATGGATCAAAAGATCTTATGTCTAATTTGGGACTCTTATTTATTTATCAACAAAATAGAAGAAAAAAAAAATTTAAGTACCTTTCATCTTTACGAAAGCTTTAAACTCCATGCTCTATGGATATCAAATCCTTTACAATTACATTCTCAAAACAAAATTGCACAATGATTTTGCAATGAGATAATTTCTATTAATAGAAAATGACAACAGCATGAAAGTACAGATATGTAATGCTACTAAGAAAAAAAAGAAACAGAGAACAAGAATAAAAGAGTTATCTTTCTTATACTATGTTAAGTTCAAATAAGGAGGACTACTTGTGTGAAGAATAACTAGTACAGGACAAAAAGTGTAAATTCTACAAGAGTAAATAATTGTTAAGACCTTGAGAATGATTATTTGGCCCTTAATCAATGTCATTGATGAAAGCTAAGTATTGTGATTATTCTCATCACAATTGATCTTAATCTGAGCAAAGCTCAATATCTAATCAACCAAAGTCAGTTGTATCCTTGAAATTAAACAAATGACCTTGGGTCAAGGTCATGATGAAAGAGTTTGATGAAAGGACTAGTTGTGTAAAGTTTGAACTGTCAAGGTCAAACAGGCTATGTTTTATAGACTAAAGTTTGTTGTGACCTTGAAAATCAGAATTTGACCTTGGGTCAAGGTCAAGGTGAAAGAGCTGGGCCCAAGCATGATATGTATTAAGTATGAACTCTGAAGGTCAAATAGTCTTTGTTTTGTAGGCAAAAATTTGTTGTGACCTTGAAAATCAGAATTTGACCTTGGGTCAAGGTCAAAGTGAAAGTGCATGATTGAACATTATTTGTATGAAGTTTAAACTCTTAAGGTCAAATAGTCTTTGTTCTATAGGCAAAAGTTTGTTGTGACCTTGAGAATCAGAATTTGACCTTGGGTCAAGGTTAAGGTGAAAGGGCTTGGTTTAATGATATTATGTATGAAGTATGAACTTTGAATGACTAATAGTCCTTGTTCTATAGGCAAAAGTTTGTTGTGACCTTGAGAATCAAAATTTGACCTTGGGTCAAGGCCAAGGTGAAAGAGCTTGGTTTAATGATATTATGTATGAAGTTTGAACTCTGCAGGCCTAATAGTCTTTGTTCTATAGGCAAAAGTTTGTTGTGACCTTGAGAATCAAAATTTGACCTTGGGTCAAGGTCAATGTGAAAGAGCTTGGTTTAGCGATATTATGTATGAAGTTTGAACTCTGAACGTCAAATAGTCTTTGTTCTACAGGCAAAAGTTTGTTGTGACCTTGAGAATGAAAATTTGACCTTGAGAGTAGGTCAACATAAAATGACTACCTATAAGTAACCTATCATCCAAGTTTCAACTCAAAATCTCAAAAACTGTAGAAATTGGCACTGTGCCAATTTAAAGTTCCATTTTCAACTCGGAATAGCGCGAAAACCGTAAATATTTTATCGAGCATGTAAGCGTATAAAAGTTTACAAATTTCCCAAAGAACATTTTAAAACAAAGGAGAAGGTACGTTATGGGCCAAAATCGGCCCTATCTGAGAAATGAAGCAAACTTTGAACAATGAAAATACAAGATTTACAGAATGTAAATCACTTTAAATTTTAAGAATCGGATATTCCGTTGCGATTTTATAGCAATTTGAAAACACGTAGGTGAGCTTTCTGTTTCACTGACTTTGACGTCATGTGACGTTATGATCACGTCGTGATATAACGTTGTCAGATAACAAATTCTTTTATTCTTACATTATTCATAATGATTGTTTTGCTCAAGTTTTTGCCATGAAACGATTTCATGAATCCTCGAAAATCTGCGATTGATAAAGTATTGTACGTCGTCTTTTAGCTTCTTGGTTATTCTTTGAGACTGTCTCATTTTAATGCTATAACTGATTCTAGAATTTTAGGGAATTACGACGTTTTTGAAAATCATATAAGTTCATATACATTGTATTCCAGTCATTCAAACGAACGAAAAGGCAGAGATATTGCCGCTTAAATTTGAGATGGGGATGTAGTGAATATCAGAAAGTCAAAGAGTCTGAGGGAGCGATTAATGTCCCTGTCCAAGGGGTCCAGGGCGTTCCTGAAGGGGGACGGAAAATCATCCTACGGCGTTTGACTGTTTTGCTTGATGAAGGCAGTATTGAAATAGCCTTTTGAAATCTTTATCATGGTTATTGGATTGTTATGAAAAACTATATTTTTATATGATCGAGAGTTATCTGATATATGCAAAGCAAGCCAGCGATTTTTTTGTGGGGGGTGTGGGGGGTGTGGTTACACACCCCTTGCTGTAAGGGTATGTTGACTTACTTAGTATAATTATCAGAAAAAGCCGGAGTTTCTCTTAGAGCTATTTAATATGCAAACAACAAACAGTTACGTGGCGAGCGGCCGGGAGCCAGAGAAAATAATTTTCCGAAAGTTCGACATCAAAACTCAAGTATAAGCCCACCTTATGCGAATGTACCTTACTTACCGATTTCTTTTTTCTTTTTTCTTTTTTTTTTGTTGGTGGCGCCCAAAACGCCAATCTAAATACGCCTATAAGCATTAATTTAAAACGAACCTTAGTTCGTTTAATATATGTATATTTATATATCTAGCTGCAATTAATGAATTAGGAATATACGAATAAAACATAAAATGAAACAAATGAATAGAATAAATTTTGAGTATACAGTTATCACAGCCGTTGCAAGAAACTGTGATAGATGGCGCCACTGAAGGAATTCGATAAAATCATGGTGAATAACAGGGGCTACAGTACACAGGGAGTACAATATAAAGTTCAACCCCCCCCCCCCCCTTAAAATATATAAACATTTTTTGTTTATGTATTAGAAGTGGGGGGATTTATTTTGTACTCTGTGAACTGTAGCCCCTGTTAGTAAATTTCGATTTATTGATGTATTTACGAGAAAGTCACAAGATTACGAGAAAGCTACCAAAAGACAGACGCAGACTATATTTTTCTTATAGCTATACTGTTCAATTACAATAACTGATTTAATAATTTTATATACATAATAACTAATGTATATAAGGGTTATGTACTTTTCCAAAACAGTTTGTATTTGGTTTGGTTTGGTTTGGTTTTTCTTTCACCTAAACGCCAAAAAAATGCACATGGTTCACTAAATGAACAGTTTGTAACTGTTTTACATTTGTATCGAATCACTGGCATATTTGTTTTTTTTTTATAAAATCGATATGCTATTTCATAATTTAAACGCGGAAAACGTTGGTGATATTGGTGGTGGTGGGGTGGGGAGAGAGGGATTCGGAACTCTTTTATATCATATAGTACGACAGTCTTTCAATTATACTAACGGTAACACAATTTATTTTAAAAAGATGCTGTGCTTTCCTCAAAAGCCCATACACATTTCACTTTGGTCAATAAACAAGGGCACTAAGAGTTATTAAAAAGAAAAAGACACGATCGAATAGAGGACTTGTTCTAAAAAAAAAAAAACAATTCGCTGACTCGCTATCGCTCGACATTTTTTTGTATTTACATATCATTAATCAAGTACAATATTGTGAAAATTCAAGATTTTAGTATGTAGTACTATGATGTAAAAATTCAAGAATTTAAGCTTTTTGTTCGTTATATAGCCCGCCAGTCATTTGTTTTATTTATACATGTAATGAAAAATAGAACTGACAGTCATTAATCAAGAACTTTATTGTCTGATGTGTAACGCCCCCCCCCCCCCCTTAATTTTTTTTTTTTTTTTTTGCTATTCAGAAAAATTCGAACTTACGGACCAATCCTGAAATAAAATTCTGGATCTACCCATGATCTTGACCGTCTACAGAGATTTGTCGGATGATCATGCGAATAGAATGCGTGGCGAAGCAGAGCCTTCTATGGGCCTGATCTCCGTGGGCGGTCAGTGACAAACCTAAACACTGCAATGCATAGTTGTTTTTTTTGGGGGGGGGGGGGGGGTGTTTTGTTTTGTGTTGCTGAAAATTTCTGTTTCGCGACTCCTTTTATGTACATGCGAATTCATTTATACGGAAATAGCTGAATTGCTTACGGTCTACAGAAATTTATTTTGATGGTGTGCACGTTGGAGGTTCGTTCGAACAATCTGTTCTTCTCGATCAATCAAATTGCAAAAAAAAAAAAAAAAAAGAAAATTAAATCCAGAGGTGGGATAAATATATACGTAGGATTTTTGTTGGTAAAATATACTTTATATCTATATACTTTTTGGTCTTTGTCTGCTGTAATGCATTAGTTCTCTTTCTTTCTCTAGTTTTTATTGCCTAAACTAGTATTGATTGCCTTCTATTTTATTTAAGATTTTTGTTTTGTTTTGAGCACTATATGTATATAGAGTTTAGTTATCTTTTTTTCTTCTCAGATTAATTTCTTACTCACTGAACCAACAGGCATATAGAACAAACTATATTTATAATGGAGTAGGTGTCGAATTAAAAGTAGTAAATAGTAGTTTTATTGTAAACAATCACATCTAATGTTAGACTGAAGTACAACTATGCTTAAATTAGGATCGGGGGGATGAAGGAGCAAAGGATATAATTTCAATAAACTGACAGACGTTTCTTTAAAAAAGTAAAATTGGAAGAATTCTCAAATACATGTATGTTACTTTGGCCTTGCATGCGACTGCATTTTCTTGCATCCCTATTAATTATAGTGGATTCGTGATCCTTAAATCAACGAATCTAAATTCTGGTTAACTTGCTCGTTTTTGTTTTACTATTTACTCCTAAAATTTTAAAAGTTACCGGCGGAGATTTTATGCGACATGCTCGGTGAACACCTACCCTCTATGTTAGTAAAATATTTCAATGTTCAGCCTTTTTGGTTTGTTTGTTTGTTTTTACTACAAACGTTTATAAATTAAAGCGAATTTCAAGAGAAAACCGATTCCTGATTTGTCAAGTAAATGACGTCATTTTAATGACGTCATAACGCCGTGCCGACGTGGTCCATGCGTTTTCCATTTACATTCTACGCAAGACAAATCATTAATTTTCATTTAGAGCAAGAGAGTCTGCTATTAATTTTTCACCTTTAATCGACAGATATGGAGGTTATTGATTCATTTTTCTACTTTTATTTTTAGCAGATCGTCTTGCTCTATATGAAATTCTCGAAAATATATGTGAATTTCTAGGGGAAAAACCGGATTTGTTAATCCTTCCTTGGTTTGATGAGCTATAATTCCGTAGGGGTGTATCAAGATAAAAAGCGCTTTTTATGTATATATGTAATTGATCTTGTAGATAAATAAGATAAACACAGTTGATCAATTTTCACGATTTGAATTTCTCAGGAAACAACAAGGCCGATATGTGGTCTTAATGTACCTTCTCCTTTCGTTCAAATCGTACGGTTAGTTAAGGAGTTATAAGAGTTTAAAGATTTGAACTTTGATGACCTCTAGCGGGGGCATATGTGAACTTTTCGACGACAAATTTTTTTTACCTCAAGATCATTATATGCTCTTTCACATGATCCTATTCGTTTTATCATAAGAAGTGGTACTTTTTTGTACAGTCACTGGAACGATTTGGGGGTAAGAATAATAATAATAATAATAATAATAATAACTAGATGGCTACTGTTGCAAGCAACAGACGGATTCCTCCTTTATCAAACCTTCCTCGGAACTGAAATGTTAAAATCCGAATAAATAAGATGGAAAAAAGAATACTTTCTTTAGTACCTTATTCACTTCAGCAAATGAGTCAAAAGAGCTTATGTCTAATTTGGGACTCTTATTTATTTATCAACAAAGAAGAAAAAATATTAAATACCTTTCATGTTTACGAAAGCTTTAAACTCCATGCTCTATCAATATCAAATCCTATCCAATTACTTTCTCAAAACAAAATTGCACAATGATTTTGCAATGAGATCATTTCTATTAATAGAAAATGACAACAACATCAAAGTACAGATATGAAATGCTACTAAGAAAAAAAAAAGAAACTTAAACTACTTGTGTGAAGAATAAATAGTATAGGACAAAAAGTGTGAATTCTACAAGAGTAAATGATTGTTATGACCTTGAGAATGATTATTTGACCTTAAACCAATGTCATAAATGAAAAATATTATTGTGATCATTCTCATCACGATTGATCTTAATCTGAGCAAAGCTCAATATCTAATCAATCAAAGTCGGATGTGACCTTGAAATCGAACAAATGACCTTGAGCCAAGGTCATGGTGAAAGGCTTTGATGCAAGGAGTATTTGTGTGATGTTTGAACTCACAAGGTCAAATAATCTTTGCTTTATAGACTAAATTTTGTTGTGACCTTGAGAATGAGAATTTGACCTTGGGTCAAGGTCAAGGTAAAAGAGCTTGACTGAACAATGATATGTCTGAAGTTTGAACTCTGAAGATCAAATAGTCTTTGTTCTATAGGCAAAAAATTGTTGTGACCTTGAGAATCAAATTTTGATCTTGGGTCAAGGTCAAGGTGAAAGAGCTTGGTTTAATGATAATATGTATGAAGTTTGAACTCTAAAGGTCAAATACTTTTTGTTCTATTGGCAAAATCTTGTTGTGACCTTGAGAATGAAAATTTGACCTTGAAAGTAGGTCAACATTAAATGACCACCTATAAGTAACCTACTATCAAAGTTTCAACTCAAAATCTCAAAAACTGTAGAAATTGGCACTGTGCCAATTTAAAGTTCCATTTTCAACTCGGAATAGCGCGAAAACCGTAAATATTTTATCGAGCATGTAGCGTATAAAAGTTTACAATTTTCCCAAAGAACATTTTAAAACAAATTTCGTTCAATTCGTACGGATAGTTTAGGAGTTATAAGTGTTTAAAGATTTGACCTTTGATGACCTCCAGCAGGGGCATCAGTGAACGTATCGACAAACAAAAAATAGTTAAAGAAGATCTTGATATGCTCTTTCTGATGGTACTATCTCTTTTGCTCTGTGTTAAAAGACCTTTGAATAAAGTGTCTGGAAATGATGAGGGGGTAAGAATAAAAATAATAAGAATAATAATAGATGGCTACTGTTGCAAGCAACAGACGGATTCCTCCTTTATTAGACCTTCCTCGGAACTGAAGTGCTAAAATCCGAATAAAGAAGATGGAAAAAAGAACAGTTGCTTTAGTACCATATTGACTTCAGCAAATGAGTCAAAAAATCTCATGTCTAATTTGGGACTCTTATTTATTTATCAACAAAATAGAAGAAAAAAATAATAAATACCTTTCATGTTTACGAAAGCTTTAAACCCCATGCTCAATCAATATCTAATTCTTTACAATGACTTTCTCTAAACAGAATTGCACAATGATTTTGCAATGAGATAATTTCTATTAATAGAAAATGACAACCTGAAACTGCTGATATGTAATGCTATTAAGAATAAAAAAGAAAGAAACAGAGAACAAAAATAAAAGAGTTATCTATCTTACTATGTTAAATTCATATAAGAACTTAGAAGTACTACTTGTGTGAAGAAAAATAGTTAAGGACAAAATCCTGTGAATTCTACAAGAGTAAATGTTTGGTATGACCTTGAAAAAGTTTATTTGACCTTTAACCAAGATCATGGATAAAAGATAAGCATTTGAGTTTATTCTCATCAAGATTCCATTTCATCTAATCAAATCTCAATATTTTAGAAACAAAAGTCTGTTGTGACCTTGAAATCGAACAAATAACCTTGGGTCAAGGTCAGGGTGAAAGGACTTGATGCAAGGAATATTTGTGCCAAGTTTGAACTGTCAAGGACAAATGGTTTTTGTTCTATAGGCAAAAATTTGTTGTGACCTTGAGAATCATATTTTGACCTTTGGTCGAGGTCAAGATGAAAGGGCTTGGCTCAATGATTGTATTTATGAAGTTTGAACTGTCAAGGTCAAATAGTTTTTGTTCTATAGGCAAAAGTTTGTTGTGACCTTGAGAATCATAATTTGACCTTGAAACTAGGTCATCATCAATGATTACCTATAAGTAGCCTACCATCCAAGTTTCAACTCAAAATCTCGAAAACTGTAGGAATTGGCACTGTGCCAATTTAAAGTTCCATTTTCAACTCAAAATAGCGCGAAAACCGTAAATATTTCATCGAGCATGTAGTGTATAAAAGTTTGCAAATTTTCTAAAGAATTATATAAAACAAATTTCGTTCAAATCGTGTGATTAATTTAGAAGTTATAAGAGTTTAAAGGTTTGACCTTTGATGACATCTAGCGAGGGCATTGGTGAACTTATTGACAAACAAAAAATAGTTTAAGAAGATCTTTGTCTGCTCTTTCTAATGGTACCATCCTTTTTGCTCTGTGTTGAAAGACCTTTGAATAAAGTGTCTGGAAATGGAAAGGGGTAAGAATAATAAGAATAACTAGATGGCTACTGTTGCAAGCAACAGACGGATTCCTCCTTTATTAGACCTTCCTCGGAACTGAAGTGCTAAATCCGAATAAAGAAGATGGAAAAAAGAATAGTTGCTTTAGTACCATGTTGACTTTAGCAAATGAGTCAAAAGTGCTTATGTCTAATTTGGGACTCTTATTTATTTATCAACAAAATAGAAGAAGAAAAAATAATAAATACCTTTTATGTTTACGAAAGCTTAAAATTCCATGCTCAATCAATATCTAATTCTTTACAATGACTTTCTCAAAACAGAATTGCACAATGATTTTGCAATGAGATAATTTCTATTAATAGAAAATGACAACAACATGTAACTACTGATATGTAATGCTACTAAGAATAAAAAAGAAAGAAACAGAGAACAAGAATAAAAGAGTTATCTATCTTACTATGTAAAATTCACATAGAAAGTACTACTTGTGTGAAGAAAAATAGTTAGGGACAAAATCCTGTGAATTCTACAAGAGTAAATGTTTGTTATGACCTTGAAAAAGTTTATTTTACCTTTAACCAAGGTCATGGATAAAAGATAAGCATTTGAGTTTATTCTCATCAAGATTCCTTTTCATCTAATCAAACCTCAATATTTTATCAACAAAAGTCTGTTTTGACCTTGAAATCGAACAGATGACCTTGGGTCAAGGTGAAAGGTCTTGATGCAAGGAATATTTGCGCCAAGTTTGAACTGTCAAGGACAAATGGTCTTTGTTCTATAGGCAAAAATTTGTTGTGACCTTGAGAATCAAAATTTGACCTTGGGTCAAGGTCAAGGTGAAAGGGCTTGGCTCAATGATTGTATTTATGAAGTTTGAACTGTCAAGGTCAAATAGTCTTTGTTCTATAGGCAAAAGTTTGTTGTGACCTTGAGAATCATAATTTGACCTTGAAACTAGGTCATCATCAATGACTACCTTTAAGTAGCCTACCATCCAAGTTTCAACTCAAAATCTCGAAAACTGTAGGAATTGGAACTGTGCCAATTTAAATGTCCATTTTCAACTCAAAATAGCGCAAAAACCGTAAATATTTCATCAAGCATGTAAGCGTATAAAAGTTTGCAAATTTTCCAAAGCATGATATAAAACAAATTTCGTTCAAATCGTGTGATTAATATAGAAGTTATAAGAGTTTAAAGATTTGACCTTTGATGACATCTAGCGAGGGCATTGGTGAACTTATCGACAAACAAAAAATAGTTTAAGAAGATCTTTGTCTGCTCTTTCTAATGGTACCATTCATTTTGCTCTGTGTTGAAAGACCTTTGAATAAAGTGTCTGGAAATGGAAAGGGGTAAGAATAATAAGAATAATAATAATAAGAATAAAGAAAAGACATTGCAATAACAGAAAGGATTCCGACGGAATAGTCGGAATCCTTAATAAAGAAAAGACATTGCAATAACAGAAAGGATTCCGACGGAATAGTCGGAATCCTTAATAATAATAAGAATAAAGAAAAGACATTGCAATAACAGAAAGGATTCCGACGGAATAGTCGGAATCCTTAATAAAGAAAAGACATTGCAATAACAGAAAGGATTCCGACGGAATAGTCGGAATCCTTAATAAGAACTAGATGGCTACTGTTGCAAGCAACAGACGGATTCCTCCTTTATTAGACCTTCCTCGGAACTGAAGTGTTTAAATCCGAATAAAGAAGATGGAAAAATGAATAGTTGCTTCACTACCTTATTCACTTCAACAAATGAGTCAATAGAGCTTATGTCTAATTTGGGACTCTTATTCATTTTTCAACAAATTAGAAAAAAAAAAATAAATAAATACCTTTCATGTTTACGAAAGCTTTAAACTCCATGTTCTATCAATATCAAAATCCTTTACAATTACTTTCTCAAAACAGAATTACACAATGATTTTGCAATGAGATAATTTCTATTAATAGAAAATGACACAAACATGAAAATACAGATATGTAATGCTACTAAGAAAAAAAAAAAGACACAGAGAACAAGAATAAAAGAGTCATCTTTCTTATACTATGTTAAGTTCAAACAAGAAGGACTACTTGTGTGAACAATAAATAGTATAGGACAAAAAGTGTGAATTGTACAAGAGTAAATGATTGTTATGATCTTGAGAATGATTATTTGACCTTGAACCAATGTCATAAATGAAAGGTAAGTATTGAGATTATTCTCATCACGATTGATCTTAATCCGAGCAAAGCTTAATATCTAATCAACCAAAGTCGGCTGTGACCTTAAAATCGAACAAATGACCTTGAGTCAAGGTCATTGTGAAAAGGTTTGTTGCAAGGAATATTTGTGTAATGTTTGAACACACAAGGTCAAATAATTTTTGTTTTATAGACTAAAGTTTGTTGTGACCTTGAGATCCAAAATTTGACCTTGGGTCAAGGTCAAGGTGAAAGAGCTTGGTTAAACGATAATATTTATGAAGTTTGAACTCTGAAGGTCAAATAGTTTTTGTTATATAGGCAAAAGTTTGTAGTGACCTTGAGAATGAAAATTTGACCTTGAGAGTAGGTCAACATTAAATGACCACCTATAAGTAACCTACTATCAAAGTTTCAACTCAAAATCTCAAAAACTGTAGAAATTGGCACTGTGCCAATTTAAAGTTCCATTTTCAACTCGGAATAGCGCGAAAACCGTAAATATTTTATCGAGCATGTAAGCGTATAAAAGTTTACAATTTTCCCAAAGAACATTTTAAAATAAATTTCGTTCAAATCGTACGGTTAGTTTAGGGGTTATAAGTGTTTAAAGATTTGACCTTTGATGACCTCTAGCGGGGGCATTGGTCAGTTTATCGACAAACAAAAAATGGTAAAAGAAGATCTTGGTATGCTCTTTCTTGTGGTACCATTCTTTTTGCTCTGTGTTAACAGACCTTTGAATAAAGTGTCTGGAAATGATGAGGGGTAAGAATAAAAATAATAATAAGAATAATAATAAGAATAAAGAAAAGACATTGCAATAACAGAAAGGATTCCGACGGAATAGTCGGAATCCTTAATAAGAATAAGAATAAAGAAAAGACAATACAATAACAGAAAGGATTCCGACGGAATAGTCGGAATCCTTAATTACATATTGTATTTTTAAGTTTTCAGCTAAGATTATTATGCTTCAGATATAAATGAATGTGACAGCGATCCTTGTCAGAACGGAGCAACATGTCATGACCATGTTGATAGCTATAGCTGTACATGTGTACCTGGGTTCACTGGATACAACTGTGACACAGGTTTGTATTCTGACATAATATAATGGAGCCACGTGTTATGACCATGTTGATAGCTATAGCTGTACATGTGTACCTTGGTACACTGGATACAATTGTGACACAGGTTTGTATTCTGACATAATATAATGGAACCATGTGTCATGACCATCTTGATAGCTATAGCCGTACATGTGTACCTGGGTACACTGGATACAATGCGCCAGCCCTCACCCAAAATAATTTTCATATAGAAAGTTAAATTTTCAATTTATCTTTCGATCTACATAAAATTTATGTTGGGTGAGGGTTAGAGATGTTAAAGATTTATGCAGAAAATATGGCGATTTTCCTTCATTTTCCGTCATGCAGAGCAAATGACGTCACAATGTGACGTCATAACTAACGCACGTGACGTTTTGCTAATGACAATTATTTACTTTCTATTTCGGCAGGTATTTGAGATAAATATAAGAGGTGCTGAATCATAATTTTCATAAATTGTTTTTCGCAAAAATTAAGGGCCGATTTTGGTAGTTAGTGAACCTACCCCTTTTTGAAAAAGTCTGCAATTCAGTCATGTTTTAGATGTTTGTTAAAGTGTCATGAAATCATTCTTTAGCATCATTTAAGAACAGATAAATATGCAGCATGGGCCAGACAAGCCCGTTTCGGATACTTAACCCTCGTCAATGAACCTCGATCAATCTAAACAATGCAATATTGCAAAAAAGTTATTATGTCCATAACTGTATCTGTATCCTGTTGTTGGAGATCCCCTCCTTTCTTCTGTAATTGCAAATATTGAAATATATTTTCTATTTGAAGGCATTTGATGAATAAACTATACTATCTGTACCGAATAACAATTGAATAACAAAAGTAAATACAAAAAATTCTTTGGCCAACCGGCAACCTGATAAATGACAAATATGGATAAAGACCATATCCCTGTATACAGCACAAAATTGATAATTCAGAAAATCAGAAACCGAAGGCATACAAAATCAGGATAAAACAGGAACCAAAGCAAACAAACAAAAACCTCCACCATTTGAAAAGAAGCAAACTCCCGATATGGGAGTGAGAATTAAAAGTCAGGGTCAATCGAGATTTTTTTCTTGTCCCTCTTGTGTCTCTTCTTGTGCTTGTACATTCTGTGTTTCTGCTTTTTGATGTTTTGCCATAGTTGCTTCAAGCAAGTCTTGTTGGAGACCCTCTTTTTTCGTATTTGCTATTGAGGACCACTGACGAGAGTTAAGTACACGAAACGTGTATGTCTGGTCCATGTTGTAAATTGATCTGCTTTTAAATCATGCTAATCAATTTGAAGACGTTAAAACATTGCATATCTAAAACGTTGAGAAATATAAATACCCTCAGATTTTGTAATTATGTTATATTCTTGAACACTCTTTGTAGAAACTTGTATATGTATCATTCTGATATTAATATATCTATTTCATATGAGATTGTTTTCTTAAATAGACATAGATGAGTGTGACAGCAATCCATGCCATAACGGAGGTTCATGTGATGATCATGTTAATTCTTACAACTGCACATGTGTAGCTGGATACATCGGATACAACTGTGACACAGGTTTGTATTTTTGAAATTAAGATAATTTGGATATTGCTAACAATTAGGAATCTAGACTTAAAATTGTTTTATTAAATATCATACATACTGATCAAAAGGCTTTGTTAAAGGTAACTATTCATTACAATATAAGACTGATACAAGATATCATCGATTACTCAGAAAAAATTGAAGTAGATGGAAATTTAATTTAATTTAATTTAACATGGCATCAGACAAGGGTGCCCTCTATCAGCCCTATTATTTGGTCTTACTGTAGAAACAATGTTGGCCAGAATTAGACAAGACAAAAATATTGAAGGGATAATAAAAACAAGGAAAAGATTTTAAAATTGCAAAATTGGCAGATGATGCTACAAGTCATCATTTTTAAGGAATAAATGTTCAATAACCAATGCCCTAAATCTGATTGAAATTTTTGTTATGCTGTCAGGTTTGATATTAAACAGATCAAAATCAGTAGGAATTACATTCTGCAAATCAAACAAAATTAACGATAATTTTGAACAAATCCTATGGAATCCAGATAAAGTAAAAGTGCTAGGAAAATATTTCAGCAAACAAAATCAGGATATCCTAAATTTCAACTTGAAATTGAAGATATATCAAATAGATATGACTATCAAATCGTGGAAATTACGAAAACTTACATTAATGGGGAAAATACAAATCGTCAATTCATTATTAATTCCAAATTTAACATAATTGGCTACAGAAAAAAAATAGAATCATTGATCTTTAAATGGACACGGACACTAGGCTTGGTACTTGACCAATCTACAGTCTTGTACAAGCGCATTCTTAAAACTTGCACTCTGACTGACTGTGACGACGGGACTCCATGACGGGCCCTGTCCAAACCTCTTTAGAGAAGACAGGGCCCCGACCACCTGTCCTCTCTGAATGTCAGTCTGACTCCTCGGGTGATAACATACATGAGCTCGCGGCGGCAGAGCACGGATTGTATTACGTACGCCCTCTTTTTATATCCATTTACATATTCATCATTGCTTGGGCCCCTGCGGTTTGCGGTCTTGTTTATGTGTGGTCATCTGACAGTGAGGAGGTAGTTTTACACCACAATTGTACGTTCTTCGAGACCTCTGGGTAATCGGAAAAGTGGGAAGGTTGTGCGCACGTAATCCAGGATAACCATACCTTCTGCTATTTCCGTGACAGTTGGCCGTCCTAAGTCGGCACCGGTTGCCCATTGGTCTCGTTGGTTTATGTGTAGTCCTTTGTGTTTGTTGTTTCTGTGTTGTGCGTTGATGTTCCTTGTCCCTTACGCGTCTCTTTCTGTGCTTGTCTGCTTTGTGCTTTTGCATTGGGTGTTTTGGGGTTTTGCTGTGGGTGCTACAACCTGGTGTTGTTGGAGATCCCCTCCTTTGTTTTAAATTCATTTGAGAATGCAAACCAGAAAATCTTTAACTCAACTATACAACAAAGGGGGTTTAAAATTACAAAAGGTCTCGTCAAGATCAAACCATGAATGAACTATTTTTGTCAAAATTTTAACGCAAACGAGTCTTTCATGCTTAGAAATTAGAAATTGGCTGGTTACAATAGTCGAATATGCCCTTACTACCGAGCTATGGTCAATTATTGCTTATAAAATGGGTACCCTAATATAACCTACTTATCTCCGTAGAAGACCGATTGCGAACACGTGTAAGCATTATTTGCATAAGGCCAGTACTGTATCAAAACAAAACAACATGGCTGACGGATAACACGTGGGACGAAAATTAATCGAAAATCGGTGTTATCAAAATCTGAAAAGAGAAATGCAATGAACAAATAGTATTGGCTTGGCATTGGAAAGTCATAGAGACATAGCTTAGAGGACGACCGTGAAATTAAAACTCTGACTAGTCTGAGGGAAAATTAGCTAACGAGATCTACAGTGTACATGTACATCTATAGTTTATTTTTATTTATGAGACGTTTATATATAAGTTTGACGTGTATATATATCCACAGGAATTTTGATATGTGTATATAATATATATATATTCACAGTCTCAATCAAATATTAAAAAAAGTACAAAAAATCATAACTAAATAAGGGTTAATTTTCATTCAAGAATTTGTTAAACAAACGCACGTGTGTATAGCAGGCTACACCTGCCTCCCATTCAAGCCGTCATACACTATTTCACGTTGTTAGTCATTTGAAAGTGTTCGATTATCCACGTTCAAAATGGTGATTTGAATGGAACATGATATCTATACATGATATCAACCTTGTATTTGCAATTAATGATATATAATGAGTTAGTTTTTTAGAGAGAATATCAAAAAGAATGTATACGTGGTTTACAACATGTTTCGTAGTAATCCCACGATGTGAAGTTCATTCAAGCGATTGGCTTATCGTGGTAGCGTGTTCACTTTGACCTTGGTAAACGTAACATATTTCTACATACTGTATATGCAAATGACAATTTCCGAAGTTTACCGAAATCGTGTGTACCAGAGAGTGAAAACGTCTATAAAACAAAAATTTGAGAGACATTTTATGTAAGTAATATATAGATGTTCAAATGGTAGTACTTAAAAGCTATTTACGGTAAAACTCCAATATTGAAAGTATAATATCCCTGTTAGACTATTTGTACCTTTAAGAATGATAGATTTGTCAATTTATATCATGTCTACAACTGAGTGTTGTTGGAGGCACCCTCCTTTGAATTACGTGTTTATTTGTCTTTTCTATGACATCTATTAAGGTCAATTCTTTTTTCAGATGAAAATGATTGTGATAGCAATCCGTGTCAAAACGGTGCCACATGTAATGACCATGTAAATCGGTACAGTTGTACTTGTGCGTCAGGATACAACGGAGATAACTGTGAAACAGGTATAAATACGTCTGTTTGCTTTTAAAGGAAAGGACATGTAACGATAAGGCGTATTAATCTGCCCAAAAATAATGACATTTCAAAGTACTTCATTTCTTTAATCAAGTTGGTGAAATACTTTAAAAGATAAAACCCCATCAAAATCTGAAGAATTTTTTTTTCATACCATTGCTCTATTAGAGATATATTTGAGTATAAATGCGTTTATTTTGTATAGAAAACAATGAAAAAAGGAAAAGTTTTCTAAAATAATATCGCCCCCCCTCCTTGGAACACAACTACCAAGACGTATTTTCATAATACTAATTTTCTGTGAAAGCGGAGATGTGTTTCAAGGGGGAACAATAGTCAATTTAGGAAAATGCGATTGGGCGGGTAGGGGTGAAGGAAAAATTTGGAATTAATAGAGAATTAGTATTTGGCATTGATTCACTTTCGGCAAATAATTAACTCCGTAATTATTTGTTTCGAATTAATTAATTTTCAACAAAAAATATTCGTTGTTGTTAACTTTTTCACTAACAAACTGCTTTATTTTAATTTTGGGCATTGATGATTCAACAACCCGTCGCTATAAAAGTTTGCAATTAGCGTTGACGACTGAAGTATCAGTCAATCTTGGGAAAATGCTCAAAACTTCCTCGGTAACATTCACAAAGTATTTAGAAAATGTAATTATAGTAAATGTAAAAGTAATATGATTTTATACACTAAAAAAAAGTTTATTCAAACTATTTGTTATAACGGCAGCGTTGTTAATTGTACAATATAAGTGAGAGTAAGTGTTCGATTATGTATCTCTGGCCACGTGTTTACGGTCTGATAAATCCGATAAATCTGATAAATTTTGGAGAAAATCATGTTTTAGCACAATATTTTTTTGATTGAATCTTCTCATTGTAGTTCATTTTGATCAACAAAAGCGACCGATTGTTAGAAAATTTTCGACCTTGATATCATAAAAAAGACACAAACCCTCCTTTCTACGTAAAAATATAGGTTATTTTTCATAATCATGTCCATAAAATGACTATATTTAATTAAAGATACTTGAAATGAAATAATTTTACGTACAGAACACTTGTTAAATAATACTGGTTGTGTTGTTATAGCAAGTGAAAATTGGGCAGATTACGGCTCTTAACGTTACAGGTCCATTTGATATTCAATTTCTTTTCAAGATATTTGTAGATCATAGATTTTATGTTTTCTGAAAATGTTAATGATATCCATTCTTTATAAATGTTATAGTTTTTAATCGATGTATTGTTTTTCGTATCATTCGGACTCTTACATCATAAAAAATACGCAGGTGTTTCTTCAACTCAAAGTCATAAGCATAAATGAATAAGACCACAAACACACACACACACACAAAAGACCAAGGCTATCAAGCAACAGTCAAACATAGAATATAGAATTAAATTACATATTGTATTTTTAAGTTATATTTTCAGCTAAGATTATTATGCTTCAGATATAAATGAATGTGACAGCGATCCTTGTCAGAACGGAGCAACGTGTTATGACAATGTTGATAACTATAGCTGTACATGTGTACCTGGGTACACTGGATACAACTGTGACACAGGTTTGTATTCTGACATTATATAACGGAGCAACATGTCATGATCATGTTGATAGCTATAGCTGTACATGTGTAGCCGGGTGCACTGCTTACAATTGCTTAACGTCTTCAATTTCATTAGCATCATTTTAGAGCAAATAAATTTACAGCATGTACCTGACATGCACGTTTCGGGTATTTAACCCTCGTCAGTGATCCTCAATCTAAACAATGTAAAATGGCCAAAATCTGTGAAAATTATGTCATTAATATATCGAAAGCTGGGATATGATGCTACAGGACCCAGGTTTTAGAAATCTGAGAGAATTTTGAAAACAGAAATGTTCATATGCGTTTGAAGAAACGACCAACCGAAATTGATCGAACTTGGCTACATGTGCCCTCGGGGACCACCAGCAGTGACACTCACAAAGTGGTACAAATGTTTAACGTCTTCAATTTCATTACCATCATTTTATAGCAGATTAATTTACAGCATGTACCAGACATGCACGTTTCGGGTATGTAACCCTCGTCAGTGATCCTCAATCTAAACAATGTAAAATGGCCAAAATCTGTGAAAATTATGTCCTTAATATACCGAAAGACGTAGATGGCTGAAATATTATGCTACAGGACCCAGGTTTTAGAAATTTGAGAGAATTTTGTTGGACACTGCTTTAAACCTTTTATGCGATTTTCATGGTCTTCAAAATTGCTTATTTAGGAGTTTGTTTTTTGTTTGTCTTCCAAGTATGAGTATCAAACAGGAGATGCTTACTCCTTCCGCGCATCTGGTCCAACCTCTAGCTTGCTAGGGGTCCATCCATTCTCTATTGTGAGTGTTGTTGAGATTATCGTCAGGATATTCTTTACCTCACTATGATTGTCTTTAACCGTCTGTTCATGTGAATATTTTCATATATCGATTTTTGTTTCGTCCTGTATGTGTGTGTTCCATGTGGTTCCTTCAATTTGGTCGTATCGCAGATACATGCAGGTATTCACCATTACTTCACGTGACATTGTTAACTATAAACCAACCCCATCAAGTTTATAACGGCAATTTTCTCAGAGATAAATGAGTGTGACAGTAACCCTTGCTTATATGGAGCCACATGTAACAATCTGATTAATAGATACACCTGCACTTGTGCACCTGGATACACGGATTATAATTGCCAAACAGGTAGATTTTAAAACAAAGTTCATATTCATAAGGGATGTCTTTTCCACATTTATCTAAATACTCATAGTCCGTATCTTCGATACATTTGATTCATTGATAATAAGTACATATGTACGTACCAGTATATTCTTATTTGCCTTTCAATGGTTTGTGGCATTGAAAGATTTTTTTTAATTCTTATTTTTCTTGATTCTTATTTGAACATAATTCTATATATGTCATATCGAAAAACTATCTTAAAGTTGTCTAAAAGTTCTAAGAAGAAAATTTTTATTTTAGATGTAAATGAGTGTGCCAGCAATCCATGTCAAAACGGTGCCACGTGTAATGACCATGTTAATCGGTACAGCTGTACTTGTATTCCTGGGTATAACGGAGATAATTGTGAAACAGGTATATTATTTGATATCTATTCATGAGAATGTTTTTATGCCCCCTCAATGTACTGGCAAATGGTATTAATATTCTATATTGTCCGTCCTTCCGTTCTTCTGTCATTCCGTCACACGTTCGGTTTCCAGATTATAGCTAAGGACCCCTTTCACCAATCCGAACTATTATGCTTACATTATGGATATATGCTTACTTATCAAGAGGTTAAGAAGACTTTTGGACTCCAGATGATAATATATTCATAGATTTTAAGGTCATAAGGTCAAGATTATTTCTTTTTACTGGTTATTATCTTGGAAGTAAAACTGCACAGCGGGGGTATATATTAGGTACATGTTATCAGAATTTTAAAAGAATACACATTTATATTATTTGAATTATAGAAGATTCTTGATATCTGTATTTTAGACATAAATGAATGTGACAGCAATCCTTGCCAGAATGGAGCCACGTGTCACGATCATGTTAACAGCTATAGCTGTACATGTGTACCTGGGTACACTGGATACAACTGTGACACAGGTTTGTAGTGATCGTAATGCATAAACTTATTTTTAATACTTCAATTTTTTCATTGAAGTAAATACGTACATATTTTCTGAACTGTCATTCAAACGACAATGTCATTTGTAGATATCACTGCAAAATAAAAATTGAAAAATAAATTATAAGCAAAATAATTCTCAAAATTTACTAATGTCCATCATCAATGCTATTTCAGACATCAATGAATGCGACAGTAACCCATGCTTAAATGGTGCAACGTGTAATAATCTGATCAATAAATACACCTGTACTTGTGCACCTGGATACACGGATTATAATTGCCAAACAGGTACATCATTGCGTTACGATCGGAAGAATTTTTATCAGATCAATCACTTAAGTCAAGATAAAAACAGAATTATTAGAATTTCCTTCAAATGAGTTAAAGAAGATCCTGACGATAATCTCAACAACACTCACAATAGAGCACCAACTTGAGCATCGACGGACCCCTTACAAGCTAGAGGTGGAACCAGGTGCCCGGGAGGAGTAAGTATCCCCTGTTGGCTAGCCGCACCCGCCATCGATGTTAACGCACGAAAATAAAAACAATATATAAAACACATGCACTGTATGAGGTTTTGTCTATATAGAAAGTGCTATGGCGAAAATGTCAGGGAAAAATATTCAAACTCCTACTGTCAAACCCCTCGCGGGGGACTTTTTTACGAGTTCCACACGGCAAAGGGCATAAGTGTGACACAAATGAGTTAAAGAAGATCCTGACGATAATCTCAACAGCACTCACAATAGAGCACCAACTTGAGCATCGACGGACCCTAGCAAGCTGGAGGTGGGACCTGTCCTCTGTCCTCTCTGAATGTCTGTCGGACTCCTCGGGTGATAACATACATGTGCTCGCACAGCCGGCAGAGCACGGATTGTATTAGATGCGCCCTTTTTTATATCCGTTTACATATTCATCTGTGTTGCTTGGGCCCTGTGATTTGCGGTCTAATTTGTGTGTGGCCATCTGACAGTGGTGAGGTTGTTTTACGCCACAATTGTGCGTTCTTCGAGACCTCTGGGTTGTGCGCACGTAATCCAGGATAACCACACCTTATGCTATTTTCTCGGCATCTGTGTGGTTGGTTTTACTGGATTATGTGCGCGGGTTAGGGTTCGATCGCCCAGATGTCTCGAAGAACGTGCAAATATGGTGTAAAACAACCTCCTCACTGTTAGATGACCACACACAAACAAGACCGCAAAACACAGGGGCCAAAACGACACAGATGAATATGTAAATGGATATAAAAAGAGGGCGTAAGTAATACAGTCCGTGCTCTGACGGCTGTAGCAATCTCATGTATATTATCATCCGAGCGAGGAATCCGACTGACATTCAGAGAGGACAGGTGGGCGGGGCCCTGTCTTTTCTGAAGACAAGGCCCATCATGGAGTCCCGTCGTTATAGTCAGTCAGAGTCATAGTTTCACTTTTAAAACTTGCAATCTTGTCGTTCTTTTGAAATAAAGGAGGGTATCTCCATCATCATCATCATCATCATCATCATCATCAACGTCATAATTGAAAATACTCCTAAACATTACGTAAAAAGATAAATCTGTATGATACTGAGAAGCTATTGTTGATATAATTATTTGTCTGTGATAAATATACATATAAAATTGGACAGTTATAATAACGACATGTCTTTCAATTTATCTGTCATACATGTAAAGCTTCACGATTTCATAATGTATATCTTTCAAGCTCTAGGCAGGAAATTTCCAGCTGCTTAGTTTCAAAAGTAGATAAGTTGGAGGGTTGTGGGCACGAAATCCTGTCAACCACAACATTTGTTACTAACATGGCAGATGGTCATCCTTAGCCGATTGCTCGTTGGTCTCCTTTGTTTATGTGTAGTCTCTTGTGATTGGTGTTTTGACGTCTTATTCGGTTATTATTGTCCCTTTTGCGTCTCTTGATATATATGCCTTCTCTGTGTTTTCCCATGGGGTGTTTTGGTGTTTTGCTGTTGGGGATCACATCCTTTATCAATGAAATAGATACCAAATATTTAGAAATTAATAAAAAATATTTAGAAATTAATAGAAATATTTAAAAATTAATAGAATAGATACCAAATATTTAGAAATTAATAGGCGCGCCAATATACATCATTTTGGATGTTTTAATCGGTATGGCGTGAGCTAGGTACCATAAATAGGAATGAATTATTTATCACTTGCATGAATAGTGCACCTCATATAGAAATATTTGTTTATAAGTGAAAGAAATAAAACACAAAACCAGAAATCAGAATCCAGAAATAAGCTTATCATTAGCTCACAGTGTATAAGCGGACAAAGAGACGGACAATGCTATCTGATTAACAATCTCAGGAGTCCAGTAGAAATCAGAAATATATTGTACGTGGCATCGTTGAAAAACGTTCTGTATTAACTGGTTGAGTTTAAACATCTATTGAAATATCACATGGATGATTCTTTTTCTGTGGCTTTAATAGGAAAATTCAAGTGTAGACATGAAATTTGAATCTTTGAATTATATGGAAAATAAAAGTGTTCTAACATCCCTACCTTATGTTACATGTACCTTCTCGAAGAAGGTTTCAAACCAATTTTAATGCATTAGACACGTGTTTCGGATAGTAAATCCTCACCAGTGGTAGCTAGTACCAGGTTTAGCAAAAGTGATTCTCAGACACAGTCAAATGTATTTTAGTAGCTCCCTTACTTTTATTTTTTTCCTGTACCTGTGTACATTTAGGTATCTTGTTTCTGTGTGGCTCCAAAGTTTGTATATGATAGATTCAGAAGCATAGTAAAATAAAATCTATGACCAAAATAGCATTGGGAGAGAGTGCTAGGATGTTAAAGTCCTTTAATTCGAGAAAATAGGAGAGAAATGTTTGATGTAAAATTGATCAATGAAAGTAGTTGATTATCACAGAGGTGTATACTGTAGGTGTACTTATTTTAGCGGGATTCATATTTTAGCGGTGTAAGCACCGTTAAGACTGCGCTAACTAAGGGATACGCTAAATCATGGATCTCTTGTAGATTAATGTGGAAAACAAGTCAAAGCGCTAATTCATGATTACGCTAATATCTTAATTTACCCAATACTGCTCTGTTTCTGCTAAACTTTGGATGCGCCAAAAAAAGCACATTGAATTTGAAGACGTGATTTGTATTTGATGCTATTATAAACGCAAATGAAATGTACATATCCTTACTTTCAAACTGCATGTTCTTAAAATCGTATATACATAAATTAAAATATTTATCGTAGAACATGTACAAAATTCTAAAAACAATAGCTTAATTATTTGTTATTATATACATTGATAATTTTTCTTGTTATAGAAATAAACGAATGCGACAGCTCACCCTGTCAGAATGGTGGTACCTGTCATGATCACGTTAACATGTACACCTGTACCTGTGTACCTGGATTTAATGGGGTCAACTGTCAAACAGGTAATTAAATTGTTCCTATAAAGATATCCTATGTCCTTCAAGTAACATTAGAGAACCAAAACTTGTCAATGGGAAATACTGAAGTATTTTATCACTGGAAAAGCACATGTATTTATGTTCTGGTTGACTGCTTTAATTAAAGGGAAAAAAGTAGATATTATTTAGCAAGGAATATTTCTCTATATAATCGATTAATCCTAGAAAACATTTGAAATAGTTGTATATAGTTTGTATAGTTTACAAACCAGTACAATAATTAAAATAAGATAGAATAAATACTCAATATGGAGAGCAGGAAAGCTTGATGTAATGCATAGGCATTATTAAATGTTTCATATCGGTCTAGAAGCAATGTAGGGACTGTTAAAACCCTGTGATTTTAAGCATAGATGATGACGTCACATTCTATACTTCAGACATCAACGAATGTGCCAGTAACCCTTGTATTAACGGCGGCAGCTGTGTTGACCATGTAAACTACTTTACGTGTGAATGTACAGACAGATATAACGGTACAGTATGTGAGAAAGGTATGTTATCACAAATTCTGAACATTCTCTATATCCCATGTATATTCATGATCAAAGATAAAAAAAAATCGTAAGGATTGTCACAGCATCATTTGAAGTATATATGGAAAATTCGGCTTTTGTTTTATTTATAGCTGCTTATATTCAATTACAGATTGTCGCCCTGGCCCCGTTGATTTATTATTTCTTGTCGATATATCAACAAGTTCACAGACGGAGTGTGATCGAGTCCGAAGCTTCGTGTCCTCTTTGGTCAGTCAAATCGCCATTGGATCAGATGACTTTCAGGTCGCTGTCATTTCATACTCTTTTACTGCTACCCTACTCTGGGATTTTACACAGTATTCAAACAACATAACTCTTCTGTCCGCAATCAATAACATTAGCTGCGCAGGTGGTGCCACCTATACTGGGGAGGCTTTGGAACTCGCTAGGGAGGTAATTGTAGAATCACGAGTGCTTATGTCAAAACCAGACCAAAGTCTTTAACGTCAGATACCATTTTGGTCATAAAAATCAACGTCAGTTTTGCAACGATCCAAATTGCGTTAAAATTGCTTACATTCTCTTAATTTCGTTTAGCCTGCCTTGTTTACTTTGAAGGTATTTGCGAACAACAGTGTGGGTGTCAGAAGCGGATTAGCCTATAAGCAAGTAGTCTTAATATACGATGGAATGTCCACAGACAGGAATGAGGCTATACAGGAGAGCCAGGCTCTCGCTGCTGATTATATACAGCTTTACGTGGTGGGTATTGGTCATTTTGTGGATCACAATGAGCTACATTCCTTGGTACAGGATCCGACATATGTATTCTCTGCCACAGACAGTGAACTCCTTACTACTATTCTTCACACGACGGCGCATGTGGACTGCACAGGTAAGTTCCATATTGAATTAATTAATTCTCTTGAAGTGAAACCAGATCAAATAACTAAGAGCACTCTTTATTGACATGTACAGTGAAATTTGGTATTTTTCTTTTAAGAATATGATTTTTCTCGCAGATTGTGTTCAAAGTACCTTAACAGATATTTTGCTTTTATTGGATTCGAGATCGAGAGAGAAGATAAAGCATTGTATTAAGTCTGGAATTGAAATGGTCCGATTCCTTGACATCGATAGCACTGACATTAACATGGGGATATATACATATAGTGATAGCATTGACAGAAAAGTTCCGATCGAGAAAAACAGTGAAAATCAGCTTTTATTATCCATACCAGTAATTACACTAAGTACATCGTCCGACGAAAATTTATCAAGGATTGTCAGCCATGGGAAACAAGAATTAGATATCTACGGAAGGGCAGATTCCAGAAAAATATTGATTTTATTCTCTGATGGGCAGTTTAACGATTGGATTGATATTAAAAATGCTGTGCAAAATGCAACTGATGAACACACCACTGTTTTAATATTTGGTGCTGGTAAGACAGTAAATCATACCGCCATCCGGAATGTTGTAACAGATTCATATTACGCTTTATTGTCTGCAAGCTCTGATGACTATACTCCTCTACAAACAGTAAAATCTGAATCACGGTATACGGTGTGCGCTGAAGATATTTTTCAAGCAAGAGTATAACAGTACTTATCGATCCATATACATTATATTATGAAATCATCATCATCATCATCATCATCATCATCATCATCATCATCATCAAAGAATGGATGTAAAGTTTGTAACTTTCATTATCGTATTAGTATAAGAATGGATGTAAAGTTTGTAGCTTTCATAACTATATGAATGTTAAACGTCTTTAGATTCAATAGCATCATTTAAAACCTGATAAATTTACAGCATGGACCAGACGTTTCGGGTACTAAACCCTCGTCAGTGATCCTTAGTCTAAACAATGTAATATTGCCAAAAAGTATGAAAATTATTATGTCCAAAAATGTACCAAAAGACGTAGCAGAAAGGGTGGGATATGATATAAGAATGTACGTAAACTTAATCGTTCGGATGTTTATTCTTTCTCAACCGTAAGAAAGGAAAATATTTACTTTTATTGAGGGTGTAACCGAATGTTGTTCAAAATATCATCCTTTCTTTTCGTTTGAGTGTTAACTCAGGCACAATGACCTGTTTTGCACAAATTAAAATCGAAGAAGTACCCATCAGTTATTCAGTCTCAAAGTCGAGAAGGTAAGACAAAATCATTAGAATTTCCATAGAACTAATGCACAATATTCAGAGGTGAAACCATGTACCAGCGAAGAGTCAGCGTCTTCGATCTGTTTGCATGTAAACGTCTTCAAATTGAATAGCATCATTTAAGAACAGAAAAATTGGCAACGTGGACCAGACATGCACGTTTCGGGTACTTAACCCTCATCAGTGATCCTAAATCTAAAAAATGTAATATGCCAAAAAAGTATGAAAGTTACTATGTCGAAAAAGTGTACCGAAAGACGTAGCAGGATAGGTGGGATATGATGCTACAGGACCCACTTTTTAGAAATTTCAAGAAATTTTGATAACAGAATTTTAGAATGCGTTGAAGAAACGATCAACCGAAATTGATCGAACTTGGCTACATATGCCCTCAGGGACTCCTGGTCCACCAGCAGTGACACTCACCAAGTGGTATAAATGTAAACGTCTTCAAATTGAATAGCATCATGCAACACAAAGTGAATGCCTTGCTATGTATCATATTACGTCATAAATAGACATTGGTCTGGAAAATGACATATTTATGTGATAGGGTATGGGGTAGACCTCTGTCAAAGCATCATTGCTTTGTCAAACAGAATACTGTTGCATGATACAAAATCCTTTGACATGCTATACAAACACCGAAGGAGACGAATAACCAACAACAATAGAGGGACCAAACATGCCAACAAACGCAAAGGCACTACAGAAATATGGAGGGAAATGCATGAATATAATGAGAGCTTTTGTAATATTTAGGTATCCCATGTACATGTACAACTAGGGTCTTGTTACATAATCTCGATAGCAATTTTAAAAACAGACTTAGCTATTCGCACTATTCATTAATGTTGTTTTGCAAGGAAGTCGCCCGGTCGCCGGGCACCATTTTCTCAGAGTCCCCGCGTTCCAAGGATCATATGATGCAGTAATGTAAATTATCATGGTAATTTAAAGTCATGGTACGATAAATAAACTGTATATGTTCACTCTCCATGTTTGGGAATTTCTTAAAGGTATTGATGCCCTGGGTAGAAATAAAAGACTTTAAGGGCTTAAAACTTATAGTACAACTTTGATTATTTTTTGCATATGAAACTTAGAAGAAAATATATGAATCATTCTTCATTAGCTCTTCTTTGAATTTCTAGGCACAATATTTTTATTTCTGAGCCTTGGACAATTGGTCTCGTTGGTTTATGTGTGGTCTTTTGTGTTCGATGTTTCTGTGTTGTTATTGGTGTTTCTTGTCTCTTTTGCGTCTCTTGTTGTGCATTTCCTTGTGTATACATGGTTTTTGTTTTGGTGTTTTGATGTGGATGCAGCAACAGAGTGTTTTTGAGATCCCCTCCATTCTTTTGCCCCTTTGTGCTTCTTGCTTTGTATGTCATCTCTGTGTTTTGATGATGTGCTTTAACCGGGTCATAATAGAGATTCCCGCCGTTCTTTCACCAGAAACCTAACAAAATAAATGAATAAATATCATACAAATATGGACTGGGTATGAGTTCAATATGCAAAAATATTGCACGGCTACGGCATATTATATTGACCGAGGCTGAAGGCCGAGGTCAATATACTGTGTCGTAGCCGTGCAATATTTTTGCATATTGAACTCGTACCGTGTCCATCTTTGTTATATTATATAATATTTACATTCCTACTGCGTTTCCCTTATATAAAGGTACCAAACCAACTGTTGCTTTATTTCTCGATAATCGCAAGAGCCTATCACGTGACTTTAGAACTTACGCGGATTAATTTCTGATAAAATGCCCATTTTATTTATTGCTTTAATACAGATTCAAAACATGTATCCATTATCAAACGACGCCGTCTACCCCCAGTGATTAAATGTGTCAAAATCTAGGTCAACCACATGTACACTTCCAAGAAGTGTGACGTAGTATGTCGATCACGCGTCAGTTACTAAGACGAAGTTCAAGGACGAACTGCATTGTTGTCTGCAGAAAGATGCCGTGTTTGGATGAGCGGTTATTCAGTCATAAGTGGATCAAATATTCAGTATTTAGGATGAGGATTTGATTCACTTGTGTCATTATCAACAGTGAATTTATCTTTGCTTCTTATGGATTCATAATATCAGAAATACTTCGAGTATCAGCGAATCTTTAGCCATGATCTTGAGGTAAGTCATGAAAATACCGAAAGTTTTCGCGTTTTCGACGGCTGTACTCGACTTTTGCATTATTCTAATTACTTCCAGATGAAATAGGGTATTTACAGAAGTTTGTATACAATAATACCGATTGATTTCATATGTCTAAGCAGTTTAACAGTGTGTTAAAAAGAGTTTTCAAAAGTTTTCCCTTCAGTTCTGTGAAATTTCTCCAGTTTAACTCTCCGCCATGTCTGAATTATGTTGGACAAAAGTCACGAATTTTCACGATTCAATTTTCTTCAGTTTTAATTGAAATGTTCAAAATACAGTAAGAGGACAAAATTCAGTTTCTCATTTGTCAACAACGTTTCCGTACAGAAGGTACTACTTCGAATCAAGCGAAAAACGTCGAACGTTCGTTTGCTCTTACGTCAAATGGCGTTCTCCCTCCGCAATGATATTTCAAATGTAAAGAAACTGGCTGAAAAATTGGCAGAAATAACTTAGTTAACACGTAAAATGTAAATATAAGGATTGTTTTTCAGCTTTTGCGCTTTATCGGTGTGTATTGGCAGTAGGGAATGGAAACAAAATTCATGAAAAGCACTTCGTGCTTTACATATTTTGTTTCCATTCCCTACTGCCAATACACACCGATAAAGCGCAAAAGCTGAAAAACAATCCTTAAATCATAATCCTTCTGTTTAAATCTAAATCTTACTAGAGGCCTTTGTTACTATCACTTAAAATATTTAACCACAAGATCTGAAGGTCTATGTTTTTATGTGCAAAAAAAAAATAACCATGGAATCAACATCATCCCGTATTTTTAGAGATTTCATATCACAAAAGAAAACATTCTTCTCGTAACGTCGCTTCTCATTTGGCGCCGTATTTAACATCATTGATGATACGATATCGTTGATAATATGACGTCAAGTACACATTAAAATGAACCTGTTGCACGAATTTGGTTGATCAAACATCTTTTTGTTTCATGATTGATCGGAATCATTACCAAATCGTGAGTAATTCATTCATATTCTCTCTATTCTTGATGTAGAATCGAAAGCGAGGCGCACAACTGTGCAATATCGTAAAATACGTAACCGCTAGCTAACAATCTGATTGGATGATACAATTCACTTATTTAAAAGTAAGTATCATCATTGCTGCGAAGGCATACTATTGAGGCAACTGAAATGTTTTTTTTTCCGATCACCATATGTAATTGTGTCTACGTTTGATTATCTATCTCCAATTTATTTGCAATATCACTTTTAATGAATCGTGACATGAGTTATCGATAAATGATTCTTCCCGAAGTTCTATGTATTACTGATAGCAAATATAAATAACATATATATGCAAAGATACGGAATGTTTAGTCCTTCATTGTGATATCAACAGCGTCATGCATTCAATAATACGGAAGTGTTCCTACTCTTTACCTTCATGAAGAAAATTTCAGACCAAATTTTCCTGCACCAGACACGTGTTTCGAATATTACATTTTCATCAGTGATGCTTCCAGCGGAGCCACCAAATTCATTTCAGTAGCACCCTCTTTTATTTTATGAATTTAGTTTAATACATTTATTTTACAGAGAGTGCGCGGCTCCAAATTTCCTGTAGGGTCGATTCAGTAGTGTATCCAAATGAAATATGTGTTCAAAATAGCATTGGAAGAATGGTGCTAAGATGTAAACCTCCTTTAATTTCGATGATAGTTTTGAATGGAATGACAAGTTTCGAAACAGTCACGTAGTAATTCTACTTTCTTTGGTGAATAATAAGCTGGGAATTGGATGCGACGGGTTATCTATCCATCGCTTATGAGTTCATGGAACAAAAGGAAATATTATCTCATTCATAGTTTTAACACGTAAACTACAAGTGTATTGAAGTCTTCAACAGCCATTTATCAGGTAGCTCCAGCAGTTTCGGATATAATTGTATGATAAACCGGACTTCTTCTACGATGTTTAAACGTCATTTTACAGTTCAATATTCGATTAGTTCATCCATTAATATGCAACATTGATCAGTTTCTGTCATATTTTTCTTGGATTTGTCGGGATGGATTTTGATTGCGGTTACCTTCGAACGCGTTGTTATGGCGTGGTGCCATATTCGTTTGATCTCTGCTTCCGTCCTGTCCATAGTTATCACCTTATTGGTCATATATTGTTTGGGTTTATATTGCTTGGGTTTGGACTAACTATTTACCAAGATTTAAGGAATGACATAAGTTTCCATGAAACCCCTGATGAATCATACAGAAAATTTATTCGAACTTTCTTCTTTCTTTCGCTGGATAGATTTTGCAAAGTTCTCCATAGTTCTTCGTATGTAATGTCTTAATCGGTACAAAATTGTTGCAAAGTCACAAGAACGTACATAATTCAATAAACGACTCTGTTGTCGACAAGGCGAGTAAGAAGAATGCAACTTCTTTGAACGTGTAATATATAAATTGGAAAAAAAACTTTGATGATTTTCTCGTACAATTGTATTTAGAACAATTAAGTGTCAATTATTTACAAGCTAAAATAAAGAACTTCTTTTAGGAGAATGCATTGGCAAAGTCAGAACTAAATGGAAAATAAAACACGGAATAGATCAACTAATATTGAATTTTCATTCAAATCATTTATAGGTATTGAGCAAATAATTCTAAATATTTTTGAATCAGTATCCTCTAATAAGTACTGTCGGATGTGCTAAACAGCCAATTGTGCCTCACATGAAATTTATATGAAATAAACATCATGGATTTTTACGTGACCCTCATGCGAATTTGAATTTATACGAAACTTCACATGAATTTCATGTAAAAACATTCATGTACATGTTCGTGCTTATTTCAAATAAATTTCATGTAAAGTTCATGCAAATTTCACATTAATTTCATATGAGCACAAATGGCTGTGTTTACAAGTGTTGACATTTTACATTTTTCATGTCATTGCATCAAAGATATCAAAAAAGGAGAGGATGTCAAACCGGACTCGATTACCGCACGGCAAAGCACCGAAACACAAGAGTAGACAAGCTCAGCAAGAGTCGTAAAATAGATACACAAAAGACTACACATAAACCAACGAGGCAAATGAATTATCTATGCCGACAATCAAGTATAATTTCAGTTGTCTTTCTTTAAATTTGAAGATGGTTTTTGTCAGCAAAGCATATTGAGCAAGCTTAACGTCCTCTTGAAAACAAATTGACATCAAATTGAGTTTGAAATAATTTAATGTCATACTCTTAATTCAAATATATTTTCAGCACACGTCGTGTGCCACGATTCGGATTTCACAGTTTGTAATGGAGAGTGATCTGTGGTGTCTGCTGAAAGTAAACTGTAAAACGAATCGGTCACAACATTCCGTATGGCTTCATATCCCTTATTTCTTCCTATCCCAAATATGAAAACACCAATTCCTTCATCGACAGTATCCTGAATGGAAGATTTCCATTCAATAGTATTGTTTCCTTTTCCATCAGTAAATAAAATCAAAACTTTCTTCGAACTTGTTTTTCCAATATCGTTTAATTCTGTTTTGCCAGATTTAATTGCATATGATATGTTAGCTTCTATCGCGCTGCGAAGTCGTACTTTTGTCACGGATGAGGAGAGTTCAATTTCAGTATGTTTTGTAATGTCCAAAATCTTTTTAGTCGTTTCAGAATAAGACATTATGCCCATTTGAATATCCGTATTATTGAGGTCAAGATATCTGATCAGTTGAATAGCAGCTTTAGTAGAATACTTAATTCTCTCGTTTGATGATGAATCCAGTAGTAAGAGTATATCTGTTAACGAATTTTCTCTGCAATCTGAAACATTAAAATGAAAATCTCAAGGAAATCGAATAACAATTATGAAAAAAGTTAAGATTATTAGTCTGCGTCTCAACAATCTAAATCGACAAGCAAAAGCCAGTTTTGCTATATAATTACTAAGACAATATGTCTTCATGAATTGGCTTATGAGCTAAATAGACCTTACCATTACAATCTGGATGAGCAGTTTCCCGTAGCATTGTCCATAGAAGCTGATTATCTGTACTTGAAAAAACATAACGCGAGTCGTGAACCATGGCATGTAGTTCTCTGTGATCAACATAATGACCAAGGCCCACCACGTACAGCTTTATACCTTTTGCCACCATATTCCAGCTTTGCTGTATGGTATTACTTCTGTCTGTGGACATGCCGTCCGTAACTAAAATGATCTGCTTGAAAGCTGAGTTACTGCGTCCTCCATAAGCTGGATCAGAGAAAACCTATGATACAAATATCATTACAGAAATGAGTTACATGTTTCACAAGTTTTTCTTTTTCGATCCTTTGTGCACACTGATCTCCCTTCTTTTATTTATCGTTATTTATCTTTCATCTTTCAATGGCATGTTTGCAGTGTTTGTTTGTTTGTTCTTCTGACAAATTTATTCCCTTTATCTGTTTCAATTTGAATGTAATGTTGAGCATGTAGCGATTTTGGTTTTGTGTCACACTTTTGTCCTTTGCCCTGTGGAGCACATAATAAAGTTCCCCTCGAGTGGTTTGACAGTGTTTTAAATATATTTTCCATGACATGGTCGCCATGGCACTTTCTATATAGACATAACCTCAGACAGTGGATGTTTTGTAGAAATTGTTTTTATTTTCGTGCGCGAACATCGACGACGGGTGTGGCTAGCCAAACAGGGGATGCTTACTCCTCCCGGGCACCTGGTCCCACCTCTAGCTTGCTGGGGGTATAGTACATATGAAAATGACATAAATACAGAGCTATCAAACACAGCATAGGCCACCAAACAATGGATGAAAAAACAAGAAGACGAAACCATGTAACGAACAGCTTTCAAATTGTTACTGCTATTACTAAACTGATGGTTTTATACATTCATGTTGTAGAAATAAAGCACATTCGAAGGATAAATCATATGCATTTTTTTATTATCTACCTTAACTTGTAAAGTGTTCATTTACGGCAAGAATTTATCATATAGTCAGGAGCATACATTGGAACATATATTCTTACTCTGTACAAAGAACCAAGGAAAATATTTTTTTTAAATTTTCGCTTACAAAATGATTGAAATAAACGCTACAATGTGCATTTACTTTGTTTTCTTTCACGTATCAAACTTTCGGTTCAGGTATCAAAAGTATGGGTAAAGAAATGCAATGATCGCTGTGCGATATAAGTCCCCTACCGGCGGCATAAATTTATGTCTTGCATCTCTGTTCATCAGTTCATCATCTGCTACAACAGCCAAGAAAAGTCTGGGAAACTGAATTCACGAAATTTGCTAAGTCCAAGAGCCATTACTCTTGTAAAAATAGGTCAATCTAAAGCAAACTCAAACTTGATCAATATATGCAACAACAGCGAAAAGAAGTCCGGAAAACTGAAATTTTCATAAAAGGGGTAGGGCCACGAAGACCGATATTGGCCCTAATTTTGATAAATTTTGAACATTGTACTTCATAGAATTTTTTAGTGTTATTTGACATTTTGAAACGTTCTCTTCTGAATCACGAATCTACTTTTTGTAAACATTGCCTTTATCAACACCTTTTAGCCCTTTGAAAACACCAAAATAGGTCATATTCGGCGAAATTGATGCAAAAACTCGATATTTCTATTAAATTAGCAATGGCCGCATGCATTAACTATGATGGAAAATTTATATGTGAAAGATTATCATTATGTCCTCTTGTCATAAAAGTTTAATCTCAGTTAACGCATGCGGCCACATTGAATTCTACGACAAAAGACAAAATTCCCAGCAATTTTCGACATATTTTGTCAATAACGTCAAAATGACTTCACTTCATTATTACAGTTAAATAGCACATTGTTTGGTGATATAATTCTTTTTATGAAAAGCGGTAAACATTCGTGTATTTTCATGAGAGATATCAAGTATTCCTCATGAAATTTATTTTAAGAGAAAAATCAAGGGCCGATTAAGGGGTCTCGTGCTAAGTGCAAGGGCCATAACTCTTGTAAAATTAGGTCAATCAAAAGCAAACTCAAACTTGATCTGTATCACATTGAGATATATCCTCATACCAAAAATGAGTTCAATATATGCAACAACAGCGAAAAAAAGTCCGGTAAACTGAAAATGGGACAGACGGACAGACAGACGGACGGACAGACAGACAGACCGAGAGGAAACTAAGGGGACTAGTTATAATCGCCAAATAAAACATCTAAAAATATAACTATCCTTGTGCATGTAAATTGGTTTAGAATTTTCTTCAAGAAGGTAGAGAGTTGGAACCCTTCGACATTATTAATATAGACACTTATTTCACGTTGCAGTGTGGAGCAGTTAAAATCGCTCCCCGTGGCCTGATGTTTGTCAAGTGTATTAATTACCTCTCTCCAGCTCTGTCACCTGAAAGAAGCATTGTTTTGGCCATTTATCAATGTTTCATCATGTATATTTTTTGCTATTTCGGAAACTAGCCATTTTATCGATAAATATCATCGAAATTAAAGGAGTTTAACATCTTAGCACCATCCCTCCAATGCTATTTTGAACATAGATTTTATTTTGATATGCTACTGAATTGACCCTACAGGAAATTTGTAGCCGCGCGCTCTCTGTAATGTAAATGTAAAAATCTAACTTCAAAAAATTAAAGAGGGCGCTACTGAAATTATTTTTAGTGGCTCCGCTTAAAGCATCACTGATGAGAATTTAATATTCGAAACACGTGTCTGGTGCATGTAAATTGGTTCATAATTTTCTTCAAGAAGGTAGAGAGTTGGAACCCTTCGACATTATTGTGTATAAAGCGATGTGAAATGGAAATCTAGAATGGAAAATTAAACAATAGCCTCACAAAATGTTAATCCAAACAACAGAAAAATTATGTGTCGAAAAAAGTTAAAAATCATCTCATATCAAATAAGAAAACTATTGATATATTTTTGCGAACCTAACTGTGAAGGGAAATGTTTCTGATAATAAAGAAAGGAGGGAATTTCCAACAGGACCCGGAGTCGCAGCACCAAAAATGAAAAAGAAAACTACTAAAACAAAACAAACTTGAATCACAAAACACAAAGACACAGACTGAATAAGCACAACAAGAGAAACCCAAGAACCAGGGAGACCAATCATATAAGACAACATCAAGCATTAAGCTCAAAAGACTGCATATACTCCGATGAAATCAATGTGTGAAGAGGCAAATTGTAACGAAACCATGCAAAAGCTTTTTTTATCGATGAATAATCGGAGATCGAATAGAAACAGAAACTTTTTTGGCTTATCCTAACTAATAAGTATCAATAGTAATGAGTAAGTAACACTATTAGACTTTTTTCATCGTGACGAACTTCGCACGTCGCACTTCGAACTTCGCACTTCAATTTCATAAGTTGGTTGCCGAAAAAAGCGAGCCAGTTGTACAGAATTCCAATATACCATCCATTGAGTATACTAATCAAAATGTAGATGACTCCGCTTATGAGTTTAAACGCGAACGGCAGCTACGCCACTTTTTCTTCAATGTTCGAAGTGCGAAGTACGAAGCTCGAAGTGCGAAGTTCGTCACGATGAAAAATGTCTATTCAACTACTTCTTATACCAATTCAATTTTGAAATAATGAATACCTCGATCGCCAATTCCAATGCTTTTCCGGTATTTGTGGAACCTCCAGAACAATTTATAGAGGTTATTGCCTGGAGTAAAGTGTCGTTGTCAGAATACTTAGAAAAAGTCCATTTTGAAATTGGACGAAAAGAGTACGCGATAGCTGCTATTTGGAAATCGTCAGGTCCTACAGCAAGTTGCTTTACGGTAGTGGACATGAAGTTTTTCATGCGTTCACAGTCAGTCCTAGAACTTGATGAGGCGTCTAGCACAAATAATAGATCGACTGGACCCGGTCGGCAGTCTGAAGAAAGGCAATAACGAAAGAAAATATGTATGTTATGTTAAATTCATAGTCATTGAAATTTATTTCCCAAATCATATAAAATTCCTTCACCTTTACTTAAAATTACTCGAGTTGATGAACTTTTCCTCTTCTTGTTTTGAAATAATTAAAACAAGACCAAGAATTGTTTATTTACTTATTGATTTATTATTTGCACCTTCATTTGGAATTTTATGTTAAAAATGGTTAGATTCATCATGGTAAATGTAATCTATGTATATTCAGTGCTCTTTCAGTTACCTTTCTCACACACCGTTCCGTTATATCTTTCTGTACATTCACATGTAAAATAGTTCACATGGTCGACGCAACTCCCTCCGTTAATACAAGGGTTACTGGCACATTCGTTGATGTCTGGAAAACAAATTCACCCTGTGAGATCGAAACTTACGATGTTGTGATTCCTTACAGAGGTTCATCATTTAAGTGATACTGCATACAAATTAATGAGACGTTGCAGTAGGGCAATGGCTAATATGTAAGTCAATATCGTTAATATACTAGTATCTGAAGAGTCAACAGCTTTTGCAAACACTACAAAAGTTCTGCTAGGTCAAGAACGTTTCTGTCGTCGACAAACTATTGAAGATTTTGCAAAAACTTTAACTTTAACTTAGAAAATGAAGAAAATATCCCAAAACTGGGTAAGGAATCACAACACAATACGTTTCGATCCCATGCGGTGAGATTGTAAGTATATACATTTAGATTTTTAAATATCAAACATCTAGTTTATTCACTTAGACGAACAAATCAATAACAAAATCACATCATTGATTCCTTTAGCAGACAAAATAATTCTCAATCTTCTCAACTATTGATAATAATATTTGTTGCACGGTCTACTTTGTAGACGGTAATTAACACCTTTCTAGACAATGCAATATTTTTCATTGTGGAGCAGTGATTGAATTAATAATTGAACTAATCGTTGAATGATCAACTGAGCTGTTAACTATCCTTAAATGACCTGACGTCCATTGCTTCCCGTTTTGAAAATACAACACGATAAAAAAGGGGGAGGGACGAATATTCTCTTTGCCATTTTTAAGAGAAACTTAAGGAGGTATTGAACACTTTGACGCCAAATTCAATTTTTCTCAAAATTTCTGAAATTATTCATTTCTTGTCTTTCCTTCATCATACAAACTTACATTTGATTCTATCCACAGGAAAAATTTCTATGAGACTTTGAAATATGCATTTTTCAACGTACCCGTGAATTTCTTGATGACGTCATAATATTAAAAGTGTCATTCAGGTTCTCTTAATGTTATTGGGAATTAATTTTAATTTAACTTCCAAAATATTCATAAATGTATTGCTCTTACATATGGAAAAGATTAGCTGAATTGTGTTATAAACAAAGGCAGGATACTTCAATAAAAGATGACACTGTCGCTGAAAAAATTGCAATTTCGAGCCAATTGACTGTAGTTGATAGGTGATTATTAGGAATCCTGTGGATCAATCCTTGTCAAAAACTAACAAAATTTTCAACGATGTCCAGATATGATTTCATTATTAAATGAGAAAAATTAAATTTGGGATTAAAATTTTACAAAGCTTTATATTTTCCAATTTTTTCTTCCAAATTCGTCCATTTTCAATGAAGTGACATCCGCTTCCTTGTTATATAAATTTGTCAACGACTACACTAAGATAAAAATTGAATTTTTTATTTCATACATGTAAAGTTTCAATGCGATACGTTTTGTATTAATGTTTTAATTGCATTTTGAATTGGACAGTTTGTGACGCCATTTTTCCCCGATAACGTTGAAATGACGTCGTGGTTTGCTCATGGATAAAACTCCTAAAGTCCACAATTTTGAAAATCGCTATAATTCCTTCAAATTACGTTTGAAACTATTCAAATTTCATCAGGATACTCAAATTTGTATATCAATCAGGGTATCAAATGTTTTAAGGAAGTAGGGACTGCACTTTTCCTAGGAAGTGAGAAAGCAAATAATACTGCCGCCATCTTGGTGTTGAATCCCTCCTTAAAAGGAATTTTTAAAAATCTCGCAATTTACCGGTTTCAACTACTCTTTTCAATGTCACTTGCGGATCTACATTTTTCTCCAAGAAGGTTGGTCAAGCCCGCTAGGGAAAAGGATCTAGCCTATGATATTGAAAGGAAATATGGAAAAACTTGAAATCGTGTTTGTGTGTGTTTTTTTTTTACAAATTCCAGGGGGGGGGGGGGGGGGGTCAAATACCGGGGGGGGGGGGGGGGGGGCTGTCCTGACTCCAAGCCCGCTCTAGACCCGAGGTTTTAAAAATGTTACAATATGCATAGAATTAGCCACCAACGAAACCAGGCTGACAAAACTCGTAAGATTTCGATTGAATTGAATTTGAATTGTGTACTGACGGGTACCCTTGAATACTTTTGAGCAGAAACAATGATATGATTATATCATAATAGCGGAATATTCCCGTAGTTTGAATATTTGTTCTAAATTTGTACAGGGGAATCCTTCACCGCATCTCCTAGAATCCGCTTCCTATGGTATTGTACCTAGTCTAATTACACTGCAGTTTAAAAATTCAAATATTAGTTTCCCTTTTGTTTTCTTAACTTTATTTCCCCTCATTTAACAACAAATACCGGACCAAATTTACCATTGTTTTCTTTGAAATCTACTTTTAAAATGCTTGAAATTCTTATCTGCTTACTGACCATGAGTAGTTTTCTTCTACTTGGAATGACGACTTATAATTACACAATCAGCGGTGATAATTGTTTGATGACATAATAATTGCCGTGCAACAAGTGGGTTATTCAATTGCTCCTCGGGCTACGCCCTCGGACACAGTAGAATAACCCTTACTTACAAGTCCAACTGCTGATACTAATAGTTTATATAGTTTTCCCTTTGTTGATAACAAATTATCATTTACTACCTGTTTGACAGTTGATTCCGGTAAACCCAGGTACACAGCTACAGGTGTACATATTCACATGGTCATGACAGGTACCACCATTCTGACAGGGTGAGCTGTCACATTCGTTTATTTCTAAACAATGAACATAAAAACAATGATGATGTTGAATTGATAAAAGGCCAAAACAGAGGTTCCAGAACTGGAAAGAAAGGAACTATTTCACCTAAAAGATTTATCCGCGGGGAGCGTGTTTAAATTGCGTAAATAAAAAGAAAAAATTATGTTTTCCCACTCGTTTTATATGTACAAACAATATAATTCCATTAGATGCACTTATTGATATGAACGTGTTCCATTTCTGCACGAAAACGCTCGTGACGTCATAAAGCATACGATCTAAAGAAACATGCCGCGACGGCTGTTCCGTCCTGCAAACTGAACCCGCGGTGACCTGAATTTTAACGTCATTTTTATACCCAGGAAAACCCAATTTCAGAAAACAAGAGTGAAACATACAACTGTGGCGCAAGTTAAGACAATTATTCTCTATATAGAGAATAAGTGCCTAAATTGTTTTGTTACGAGTATGTAGCACACAGCAAGTGCATGCGCGTTAGTGAATTTCATGCGATTATTGCAAGTTCTGTGTGTTGCATACCCGTTACAAAACACAAATTATGACATATTTCTATATATACTAGAATGCACCACATTTATCACTTTCATTTTTGTTGCAGGTTAGAACAGCCTTTGCAACATGTTATTGTAGAGCTAATGTTTTATGACGTAACGATCGTTTAAATTCCGGAATGTAACACTTCTATTCAAACAGTTTCATCTCAGGGAATTACATTCGTTGTGCATATATATCTTCTTTGAGAACATTTTAAATCAAATATAATTGCACCAGACACGTGTTTCGAATCAGAATGAGGAGAAAGAATAACTTAAAAACCACATAAGCATGGATATAAAATGATGAATATTATAATGTATCGGAAGGGAAACGGGTGATAAGAAAATTGAATGCCATATTTATTTCGCTGATTTACAGGAGAAAGAATGTATTATGCATAAGATTTACATGCTGTCATCATGTTTTTGTCTATCTTAACGAAATTTTGCACATCAAAAATAAAAAATCGTCCATAGAAAATATTCTTAAAATGTTATATGACAATATTTTGAAAATCATAAAAATGGAATATTTTTCAATGGTTTTACCTAGGTCCTTTATGTATTTTAGAATAAGGAGATATTAACTATTTCTTCATAGCATAAATAATACCTGTTTGGCAGTTAACATCCATGTATCCAGGTATACAAGTACAGGTATACTCATTGATCAGATTATTACACGTTGCACCATTTAAGCATGGGTTACTGTCGCATTCATTGATGTCTGAAAAAATCAGGAAACACTTTACTTTTATATCAATTTACTGGCTAGACAGTGAATAAAGATAAACTGGCTAGACAGTGAATAGAGGTAAACTGGCTAGACAGTAAATAGAGATAAAGTGGCTAGACAGTGAATAGAGATAAACTGGCTAGACAGTGAATTGAGATAAACTGGCTAGACAGTGAATAGAGATAAACTGGCAAGACGGTGAATAGAGATAAACTAGCTAGACAGTGAATTGAGATAAACTGGCTAGACGGTGAATAGAGATAAACTAGCTAGACAGTGAATAGAGATAAACTGGCTAGACGGTGAATAGAGATAAACTAGCTAGACAGTGAATTGAGATAAACTGGCTAGACGGTGAATAGAGATAAACTAGCTAGACAGTGAATAGAGATAAAAAAAACCAAATGAGTGAATTAATGTAAAACACAAACTAGAAATCACAATCAGTAAGATAATAAATTCTTCAAAAATTTTAAATAGAACTGAAAAAGCAGACAAACAGACTCAGACAATAACACAAAAGCATAGAAGCACATAATCAACATAATCTTATTAACGATATCCAGAATAGAGCAATAACGGACCTTACTTTTCAAACCTACTTAAGGTGGCTCCCTACTCGAACCGTTATAGGTTTTTCCTTATATACAGCAGTCTGCGTATAACGTTTTACAATGGCTGGTGAAGGACGAGCCAGTGCATTGAAAAACACAGACAGAAGATCTTAAATGCCAAAAGAAGAAAAAGATGGTGCAATCTATCAATGTCCACACCAATCATATAGTATAATTTCTTAGTTGAAAATGTGATGAAATTATAAGGGGGTACCCTTATAATTGTAGCCATATCTTGATCATTTATGAAATTGTATACCTGTATGCGATTTTTTCACCATCTATATACATTATCGTATAAAATGATCCAATTTGAAGAAATTCCATAGGTTGTTTTTTGCACAAAAATGTGATATACTATTTATTATTTGTCGAAAATATGATAACATTATAAGGGGGTACCTCTATGTTTGGAGCCATACCTTGATCATTTCAGAAACTGTGTACCTTTATGTGATTTTTTCTTCATCTACATACATAATTTTATGAAATATTACAAAATGAAAAAAATTCATCTGTTTTATTATGCAAAAAGTTGGATTTAGTACATATTGTTGGTCAAAAATGTTATGAAATTATAAGGGGGTACCCTGATGTTTGGAGATATAATACTTAGATTTATGTTACAATATCATTTTATGTGTTGTATTTCTTCTACATGACTTGTTATCATAAAATAAAACAAAACAAATAAACATATTCGTATCATCACTGAATTTGGAGGGTTCAAATGCATATGATGGATATTTGATATTTCTCAATTTTTAAGTGTTAGGGTACCTTTCTTTAATGTACTGTATCTTTGATGAAAACAAAATTACATATCTATGTCTGTGTTCATTATGTCATTTTGACTATTATGTATAGAAAATATCCTTAAAATACAAAATAAATCTGTTAAATTTAAGAGTAGGGACCCACCTTAATGAGATACTTTAAATTGTATTATAAATGTTTAACGTCTTCAAACTGAATAGCATCATTTAAGCACAGATAAATTGGCAGCATGGACCAGACATGTTACATAATTCATGTGATTCATGTTATATTTCAATAGTTTTAAACTTTTTCAAGTAATGACAAATATGGACAATGACCATATCCCAATACATAGTACAAAATCGATAATTCAGGAAATCAGAAACCTAAGTCGTACAAAATCAGAATAAAATAGGAACCAAAGCAAACAAACAAAGACCTCCACCACATGAAAAGAAGCGAGCTCCCTATTTAGGAGTGAGACCAGGTGCCCAGGAAGAGATAGCAGCTCCTGCTTGCATGCAACACCGTCGCTTCAATTCGGCAGAAATATCACATCCAAATTCATAACAAAGTGTTCTTGAACAGCGCCTCCTTTTATGAATTCCGTTCTTGCTCTGGCCTCTGGAGATTGTTCATTAGATATTTTTGTTATTATGAGTACTTAACTTTTGGAGATAGTACATAATGGAACGGTGAATTATTCCTCGCATTTGTTAATAATACGGAAGTGTTCCAACTCTATACCTTCTTGAAGAAAATTTCAAACCAATTTTCATGCACCAGACACGTGTTTCGAATATTACTTCCAGTCAAAGTGCTTTACATACGTCGCCCAAATTTATTTCACTAGCGCCCTATAGTTTTACTTTTAGAATTTAAATTTGTGTATTTATTTTACAAAGAGTGCATGGCTCCAAATTTCCTGTAGGGTCGATTCAGTACCATATCAAAATAAAATCTATATGTTCAGAGTAGGCTTAGAGGGATGGTGCTAACATGTTAACCTCCTTTAATTTCGATGATATTTTTAGATGAAATGGCAAATTTCCGAAATAGCAAAATAATATACATGATGTCAAATTGATAAAGGACCAAAATAGAGCTTCTTTCAGGTGACAGAGCTGGAAAGAAGTGAGTAAAAAGAGAATCCATTTTTCATGAAAGTATATCTAAAGCTCTTGGCTCTAATGATTGTCAATATTGAAATATATGTTCTATAGTACCAATTTTATTGTACAAGACACGTGTTCCTGATATTTGAATCCTCGTCAGTAGTACTTCATGCCAAACAGTTTAAATAAAGCCGAAGTTAATTCTCTTGGCGTCATCTACAATACAGAGTTTCAATTTCCTCTTGCCATAATGAGCGGCTCCAAATTTTGTGTAGGGTTTATTCAGAAGCGTATTTATTTGAAAAAGATGGCAATGAGATACGTCAATAATAAATTTTATTTCAAAAATTACACTAAGAATAATATTGCCATAGGGGGAACAAAAGTAAGAAACCAAACTACAATTCAAAGATGCAGAATAATACTATTTTTTCCGAAAGTGGATAACATTGAGTTTGTAACTGAAGCTCTTACATTCTTCCGAATATAAACTATCCCCACGTGTCGTTACTACTGGGCTTAGGTGTAAATGTATTTCAAAAAGAATGATGGATATAAAGACACTTAGCACAAACATTTTATTGATTGTTTGTAGTACCTTAAATAGGTCCAAGAGAGCCAGACTTAAATAAAGATCATTTCATTTAATTTTCCTAAAAAAATTAAAGCTACGAACGTACATACTATTATACCCTCCATGGGCCGTAAATATGACGTTAAAATTAACACACTTTAGGGAATGAAAAACAGTTACAAATTTTAGAGGCAGAAAATTTACAAGTTCTGTGTATTTTTCGGTTAGATACGATGTAGGTAAACGGATCTGTATAGAATTATAAATGATCACTCAGTCGTTTATAAGAATTTATCGAAAGGAGATGAATAAATGTCCATTTTAAGAACATCTTTGAGTTGTTAATTTTCAATAATAAAGTCCTTTTATCTGACATCCTATCATTCATTTTCCGTAAAAAAAATTTGACTGTAAGTTTTAAACTTATAGTTATTTATTTTTGATTCTTTTTACGTTACCTAATGCTGACGTTCTTGTGAAAAAACCGCTAATGTTGCCGTTTCTATCATGACATAATCATTGATCTAGAGCTTTCCGATGGGATTCTTTCGGATACTGTTCTGGACCCCCTTAAATTTCTATAATTCAACATAATACCATATAAGGTCATTATAGTCACACAAACTAACGGGCGTATATTATCAACACTTATGGAATGACTGTCTTACTTTTGGTGTTCATGGGTGTTTAATTCTGGTTGGTCACGTGCAAATTTGCACCTGTCCAACCAGAATTATACACCCATGAACACCAAAATATGACAGTCATTACTTATATTTACATTTATTCTAATTATAAGTCATTTTTATTTCCATGAACATCGCAGATTTTGTCTGTAACATCGACAAATGTATCTTAACTTTGGTAAATTCTCTCTACATGCAAAACTTAAACTTGACGTCACAATAGCAACCCAAGTTATTGGAATATAATTCTAGTTGCCTAATGGGCGTTCAACATGGGGAATCTACTAGTAATGTAAATATTCAACAACACACCAATTATCACTTAAAGCAAAGGATTTCTCTGGAAAAATATAGACAAATGAAATCTCCAACATGACAACGTTATAGTGATCATAGCGAAACAAACACGAACACGAATGAGACGAGAAACTGAGACAAAGCAAACACGTTTTACTTTTCTCCACATCGGAGAGTTATAAATCTAATGCAGTCTACTCTTGCATAAAGCAATATTCATCACCTACCCGTGTCACAGTTGTATCCAATAAACCCGGCTAAACACGTGCAACTATATCTATTAATATGATCATGACACGTGGCTCCATTCTGGCAAGGATTGCTGTTGCATTCATTAATATCTATAATAAATGTTGAAAGCAGTTCGTAGATTCATATTCTATCAAAAATGTAGAGAATATAATTTAAAGGAATTATTTTATAAACAAATAATATGCATATCACAAATTTCGGAGGGTATATCATTTTTTCTGCAAAATTGTTTCAATATAAAGTACCTTGTTCACAATGTATGCCGTTGAAGCCAGGCCTACAGGTACACCTGTACCGATTTACAAGGTCATGACACATGGCACCGTTCCTACATGGATTGCTATTGCATTCATTGACATCTAGAAAGGGAAGATAAATATATCATATAACATTGGATGGACTGGAAATATGAAAATTGAAGATGAATTTGATACATATTTATTATGTCAATGGCTAATCATAACCATAATCATGACGCCGTTACAGATAACATAGGTAAACACATACAAATGAGACGATGTAAATCAGACACAACAGAGACGTTTTACTCTTCTCCCAAGAAGAAAGAAGGGGATCTCCAAACAGACTCAGTTGCAGTCACCTCAGCAAAGCACCAAAACACCTGATGCGAAAACACAGAGTAGAAAAGTACAACAAGAGACGTTAAAGAGGCAAACGACATAGAGACATTAAACATAAAAGACTATGCATAAATCTACGAGACCAATTGGCAATCGGTGCCGACTTGGGACGGTCATCTGAAAATGACCATCTCAAGAACAGAGTTATAAATCTATACTAAGGCAGTGTACACTACTCTTGCATAAAGCAATATTCATCACCCACCCGTGTCACAGTTGTATCCAATAAACCCGGCTAAACACGTGCAACTATATCTATTAATATGATCATGACACGTGGCTCCATTCTGGCAAGGATTGCTGTTGCATTCATTAATATCTATAATAAATGTTAATAGCATTTCATTGAAACGTATTGTATCAGAAATGAAAAGAATGTTTTTGAAAGGAATGATTTTATAAATAAATAATATGTAGATCACAGAGTTCGGAGGGTATCACTTGCCTGCAAAATTGTTTCTTTATTCGAAACACGTGACTAGTGTATTGAAATTCGTTTCTTTCAGTAGGTAAAGAGTTGGAACACTTCCGTATTATTTATGAAGTACCTTGTTCACAATTGACGCCGTTGAAGCCAGGCCTACAAGTGCACCTGTACCGATTCACAAGGTCATGACACGTGCCACCGTTCCTACATGGATTGCTATTGCATTCATTAACATCTAGAAAGGAAGGTAAATCATATAACATGGGACGGACTGGAAATATGAAAATCGTTAATGAATTTGATACGCGTACGTAGAGTCAATGACAAAAATTGCTAAAATTTTTGTGATCCTTTAAAATAAACATCAAAGAAGAAACCCATCAGTTATTAAATAATGTTATGAATTTTCAGACGTGTTCAGTCATAAAGTCGAGAAGGTAAGGAAAAACCATTTGAATTTTCATCTCCATTTGCGAGATCGTAGCCGTTGAATTATAAAAATTATAAAATGATGACAATTTTGTACAGCCCAGTCACAAAATAATGGACAAACATTTTTATCTGATTCAAATATTAGAATTTCTGCATAGTTGTACAATGTACCAACAATGAAGATGGGAGTTTATGACTGGTTATTCTAAACTTTCGTAATAAACACTTCAAACTATTATCTATACAAGGTTTTCTCAATCTTCAACGGTAGGATGTATAAAACAAAGGCTGAATAACATGTCCATTATGTGTATTATCGAAATTAGGGGAAAATGCATGAAATGTCTGTGTTTCAAATGTCGAGATGATTATCAAGGAAAGTACCTGTTTCACAGACGACGCCATTGAAGCCGGGCATGCAGGTACAAGTGTACCGATTCACATAGTCATGGCACGTGCCACCGTTCTGACATGGACTACTATTGCATTCATCGATATCTAGAAAAAAGGGAAATATGTATTGTTCCATTGCACATTCACGTAATACATAAATGTTTGGTAAATATTTTCAATAATGAAATATATCATACCAACACCTAGAATCCCGAATGGCCATTGGATAATCCATACCACGTGAACGCCGTGTATATCTTATATTCTGTGGCTCAAATTTATATCGGTTACGCTACAATGACGTCGTGAATGCCAATTGTTTCTTGACGTCATAGCGATAATTTCCCGAAAAATTCTAATGCCAATAGTGTTTTATTGCGCTTCCCTCTCGTCCAATATGAAATTTACTAACCCCATATATCCTTTATCAGGTAAACTATACACTATGTAACAAATAATATGTTCCATTGTAAAATTTAAGTGCACCATATGAGTGGCATGCAGGAAGTCAATGAATACCCAAAACATATCATGTGGCCACATGCATCGACAAACATAAAACTTTCTTGACAAGAAAATATAATGATTATCTTTTATTTGTGATTTTTTATCTTTATCAATGCATGTGGCCAATGCTAATTTTAATTAAACATTGACATTTTGACGGAATGTCAAGGAAATTTCACGATTTTATGGTTTTCAGAGGTTTTAATGCTACCGATGAATTAATTATTTACATAAACGCAAAACATAATTTAGTGAAGAACTTAAAAAATATCTAACAAAATAATTAATCAGTGAATTCCAATGTCAAAAATAGGACCAATGCTTCTTGGCCCCACCTTTATAAGCATTACCCTAGAGAAATACGCTTACTACGGTCATGTCACATGAGAATGTTTACAAATGTATCAGACGCTTGACTTGTACAGTGGCAGCTATAAGATATCTACCATCACTCTAATCATACCCTTTATGTATCATTTAGCACATGTCCAAATTTTGATTTACCTGTTTCACAGTGAACTCCTGTAAATCCAGGAAGACAAGAGCAGCTATATCTGTTTAAATGGTCGTGACATGAGCCTCCATTCTTACAAGGATTGCTATTACACTCATTGATTTCTAAAGTAGAAAAAACTCTTTGTACTTTTAGCTGTCCCTTTCCCAGTATTCAAATTTTTTCCAAAAACCACTCAAAATTAAGATAGAAAAAGAATAGAAATTTCATTCTATAACTCTAATGATTTATGGTACTAATACTTTTTCTTGATACCAAATTTCCTGTCCTCGCAGCTCACTTCAGAAATCGGAAAATCGCGAAATGTTCATGCTTGCCTGCATTTTTAAATAGTATTTGATAAATCTTTGCTTGTCACAAGTTGTTTGATCAGTAGGGTTACCATAACCAATAATTTACCAGATCCAGTAATAAATTTGATCAGGAGTTTTCAATGTTAATTATATTGCGACCTCAGCGACGTTATGCTTTGGCTGAGTTAATGATCGTCACGGCAAAAGAAATATGTAAAGAGTTCCATCTAAAATGCGTTTCTGACTATATTTTACGGATGGTTACAAACAGAAGTATATATATAAATTATTAGAATTTGGCTGTGAATGTTCTTATGTTTCTTTTTAGTTATTCATTGCAATCTTTGTAAGAAAATATTTTAATATGTTTTTATTACCTGCAGTACAGTTCGAACGTGGATCATACCCAGCTTTACAGTTACAGTAAAACGTGTCTGTTCCCGTATGTACACATGTTCCGTCGTTCTGACATGGGAAAGCTAGACAAGGATTACCTGGAAAATCAATTTCATATATCATCATAATATTATGTAGGCCTAGTGTGATGATATGATGAAACTTCGATTAACGTTTACATGATATTGTAATTCTAAGTGTCAACATTGTGAAAAGACAACGTATTTTGGAAACTACAACCAAGACACATAGATTAAATTGGAAAAAGTGGTTTGTCTTTCAAACTTCAATAATACAACTCTGTCATTTTATTATCTCTAAATCCATCTCTACAGGAGGGCAAATGTTCATTCGTGTTTCTTTGCAGAGATGGTGATGTCCCTGATACCTATAGAGACACATCAATATCTCACAATCGGCGTCGGTTTCCACGTAGCCTCGTAGATTTATATCTAATGTTTTTTGGTATTTAGTGTTTTAACATCGTCTTTGGTGTTTGGTCTTCGTTGTCCCTTTGATTTCCCTGTGTTCAGCATATCCGCTACGTGTTTTTTGCAATTTGGAGGTTTGCTGTGTTGCAATTACGAACTGTTAAAGATATCCTTCTATTTTATAAGTGTGTGTGATGTAACTATTTCATTAATGTATCAAATAATCAATATCTTTTTATTTACCCGGAAGTTGTTAAACAATAGAAAATTTTTTTGAAAAAAAGTAAATTCAAAATGGAATGATAATAGTATGTAAAACTTTCAGAAAATATAATTGAGTTCCATATATAAGCACTTCTCATGAGTGAGGTTTTGTAGTTGTGTAATTCGTTGAATTTTTTTGTATACTAAACGGAATTTTGCTCAGACATCTGCCGTTGTTGAAAAAAGCGTCGGGTGTAAATGGATATAACATTCAAATTAGTTTTGCAAAATGGCCGATTTCCAATTCCACACCAAATTCAATTTGAACGGTCACATTGCATCTGTGCATTTCACTTTAGGTTTTCAATGGGTAATGAAGGAAATTATGCCGAAAACATTGAAATTAAGTTTATTAAAATTGAATATCTTTCTGTGTCATATGATATTTTACCAACTGTTGTACTAGCCTGCTAAATATGGAAATAAGAAATATTTTGAAAATGGGTCATTTTAGAAGGTATCTCCCCTAGTTGAAAAGTATCGAAAAAATTAATTGCAGAAAAACTAATTGGTGAAATTTAGATTTTTCAGCGAAATTTGATGAAATAATTTTTTTAGAAACAAATCTATATTTCATGCCCCATCGCTCTGTTAAAAATTTAAGGAAAAGTTAACTTTTTTTCCATAGAGTTCAGCGTAAACTGCAAGGGCCCGTAATTCTTTAAGTAACTGATTTTTCAAATATCTAAATTGGTAAAAAAATCAATTAAATCTTACATCATAACTATGCTAGGTGTCAGGATTCCATAAATGGGTGCCCCAATTACTTCTCATTACCCATTGAATACCTTAAGATATATGCATCATGTCAGATGCTACATTTTTACAAGACATCTGTATATTTAGGAAAGAATAAACAGACTGAAAGGAGTTTTGTGATCGTACTGACGTTTTAATCTTTTAAATCCGGATACATACAGCTTTGTTTTATGAAAATAGCTCATTTATGGTTTTGATTCTTTTAAATTGTCAATATTGAAATATATGTTCTAAAGTAGCTTAAAATTCCGTTTGCCAAAATCAGCGGCTCCAAATTTTGTGTAGGGTTAATTCAGAAGCGTATATAAGTAAAAATTATGGCCAAAAATCGTTGGAGAGTAGGCGCAAGGAGCCCAATTCTAAACATGACCGAAAAAATTATGCCAAAATCCAGCTAAGGACAGAGCTATGCAGTTAGGGAGATATCCCTTAGTTTTAGAAATCTAGGTCTAATTTGATGACAGGAAATTTAGAATATATTTCAATGCAGTGCTTAAGGTGATATCACACGTTTCGTGTTATTCAACACTTATTTTCAGAAAAAAAGCATAATTCTGATTTCCTAATTTTATTCCAAAGTTAGGGACAATATTAGGAGGTCGCCATCCAAAATTTTGAGATTTTGAAATTGATAAGACTTTTTAGCCATCCATTGATTGTAATGGAAATGCTCATTTTTTGGCTATATTATTTTTTCAGCCCAAGATTTTCAAATGAAACTTCACATATGATTCCCTCAACATATTGTGCAAATTCTTATAGAAAGAAATCATTCAATGACCACGTCATATGTTGCAAAATCTGACTGAATGTGTAAATTATCATGTAAAAAATTAAAAGTACAATTCGAGTTATCTTTCTTTACTATGTGACCAAAGTCAAAAGCATCCGAATTTATATAATCATCTTTTTGAAATATCACAGAATTGTTACTTCACTCACAAAGATGTCAATATGTAAATGCATAGAGCCGAATACAGATTTTGTGTGATAAAACGACAGTATGCGAACATATGTAATGATATTACATGTACCATATGGGTAACTATATTATAAGTTTCTCTACATTCAAACATTTTACTGACACCTGACTTATTTCTGAATAGATACGACATATGTATGTAGGTAAAAAGTCTTAACAAAATTTTCAAATACATTTATAAGTTCAATTTCAGCAAAAATTTGACTATCGTTGGTCACTCTAGGCTTACCTTTACTTTGCAAAGAAAAAAAAACGAATAACAATCTACTTATTACCCCTGCGCTCAGGCTCGAACCGCGGTCTACCTCTATGGTGGGCAAGAGCTCTACCTCTGAGCTATTGGATCGACTTGCCGATTGAGCGATTATAACAAAGCCAGAACATCAAGACAGTTTAAGTTACGAAAATCGGAAATCTTCAACGTGGAGATTTTTAAAAAAATTCTCGTCTAAGGGAGGCTACTGAAACGCGTGTGATATCTCGTTAAACTCAAAAACTAGGTGAGCGATATCCCCGGGGACTTACAGTCCACCAGCAGTGATACCAGCCTAGTGGTTGAAATTGTCAATATTGAAATATATATTACCAATAAAGTACCAATTTTGTTGTACTAGACGCGTGTTTCGGATATTTTAATCCTCGTCAGTAGTACTTCATGTCAAACAGTTTAAATAAAGCCAAAGTGAATTTTCCTGGCGCCAGGAGCATTTACTGCTTCTTTTGTGTTATGTTTGTCCGTAGTAATTTGTTTTTCCTGCTGTCATCGTTGTATGGTTTTACGGACCTCGTCTGTTATTTTTCAGTACAAATATTTTTGTCCAAAATAGAACAAAATACTTACTTGCGTCACAACGGATTTTGAAGTGCGCAACACAGGGTACTGACAGGTAGCATGTTTGTCCGCTAGGACAGGAATTAGGATGGCATTGTTCTTCTCTACCAGATTCATTCACCTCCTTCAAAAAAGAATCTAAAATAAGTTACTAGTATGTTTATACTTTTGCCAAATTATGCATTTCTTAACAGAAAATGAACAAAGTGTTTAATTCATTCCATTTAATTCAATCCTGGTAATCTCGTTGTGTCCAATTCGAAACTTTGACAGTTAGTCCCGAATAAGTCGTTCGTCCAGTTTAACTGTTTTCCTGCACCGACTTGAATAAATATTAGTAAATTTTTTAACGTGAAAAATCCTTTTGAAACTAAGGGCATATCCCTAATGGAATAGCTCTGTGCTTCGCTGGCTCTTTTGCTTACAAGTAATGAAAAATATGGATAATGACCATATCCCTGTATACAGCATAAAAACGATAATTAAGAAAATCATAAACCGAAGGCATACTAAATCAGGATAAAACAGGAACCAAAGCAAACGAAGAAAAACCTCCACCATATGAAAAGAAGCGAACTCCCGATATGGGAGTGAGACCAGGTGCCCGGGAAGAGTAAGCATCTCCTGCTTGCAAGCAACACCCGCCGCTTCAATTCGGTAGAACTGTCACATCCGGTTACTTCCATTTCGGAAGACATAGAGTACAGTCTTTAGTTGGATGGTTAAAATGGTCTATGACAGAATATGATCCACCATTCTGGAGAGTGGGACATCATAGTGTATGACGAGTTGCCCATATCGACCGTAGAACTTCCTCAGTGACGATGTTAGTCGGTCACAAACATATCCCTGACTGAGAAGCTTATCTGAAAGACGCCTAGCTCTCGGAACAAAATCCGAACATTTGGTACTTGCTCTGGCATAGCGTAAGTTCATTTTAGAATTTCGCTCTACTAATATTCACCATTTTAATTTACTCCTTCGGGCCTAGCTTCAATATTTCGTCCGTCTCACACATTGTTCCAATTCGGGGTTATTTATATATGTGAGAGGGCTCCAATTCCTTCCCATTAACTTCTATGGCACGAGCAGACTGTGTATCACAATCGCATGTTACCGCATAATAATAATACAAGTAGTGAATATCATGATGTAAACCACGAAAGAAAATTAACGCATGTGTCAAAACTTACATCTGCTATCACAACGGTAAAATGCCTAACCCAATCCATATTAACCGAGGATAATTATTTTGAAAATCTTAACAGGGTAAGGTTTACACACAATTCAGATTATTTATCGTCGATCGAGTAACGGGATTTAGGCGGAATTTTACCTTCAGGAATAATTACGAGGGTTGATTGATATGTGAGCCTCGTATTGAACGATTTCAGACATTTTGCATTATTTTTCTACTTACATGTAATCCCCTTCAGTATCTAAACACCTTTTCCAACGGTGTTTAAGGGCCTTAATACCACTTTTAAACAACTCCTTTTCTTGAATGGTCAGAAAGCCGTCCAATGCAAGTATGACGTCCTCGTCGGACTGAAAGTGGGTGCCAGAAAAAGCTGCTTTCAGTTTTGGGAATAGATGAAAGTCTGATGGAGCAAGATCAGATGAATAAGGCGGATGTGCAATCAAATTAAAGCCATAATCTAGAATGGCAGCCATGGCAGTGATAGACTTGTGAACAGGAGCATTGTCCTGATGGAACAACAAACCTTTAACTAGTGAGCTTTCCGCGGTGCTTAAGTTTAATATTTTCCCGTAACTGTGTCAGAAGCATGTGTCATTGATTGTTTGTCCTTTTTTTCGATGATCTATCAGCAGAATGCCTTCTGCATACAAAGAAAACCGAGGCTCGTAACATATCAATAAGCCCTCGTATGATGTAATTTAAAATCAACCTTGTATTATCACTTTTTTATCATGCGGTAACAAGCGATCGTGATAAATAATCGGTTAGCACCCTAATAATCTACTGAAAGGAATTGAAGCCATCTCGCACATAAAAATATCCGAAAAGGAACAACGTGTGAGACGGGCGAAATATTGAAGCTATTTCTTCAAAGAGCATCACTGACTATACATCATTTGTTTAAATGCGCATATGGTGCACGACATTATTACGAGGATTACATACATAAGTACGAGTGTATCCCGAAGACGGATATATTCCTCTATGAAAAAAGTTAGCAGAATTAATTGGATCAAAATTACCCTATGAACGATACATACATAATAAATTGATGATATCGTAGACTTTTACAGCACTTGGGAGAGGGTATGCCAAGAAAGTTTTTGCCATGTCGAGTACAGAAGTATGTAGTTGATGCGTAATATACTTTAGGCGTTCCTATAAGACTTAAAGTTTATTCTACTTTTAATACTGTGTAAATGTCTAAATAACACTTGATATGAACTTTTGTGGAAGGGCGAGCGAAGCGTAAGCTCGCCTTGAAATTTTGGTCTTGTTGCTAGCGATGCAAGCTGAAATTTGTTTCTGTGAATGGCGAGCGAAGCGAAGCGAACAATTTTGGATTTTGAACACATATAATTTGGGCCAGAATATTTATTTCTGTAACAAAGAGGGTCAGATTATTTATTTTCAACATTTTCTGGGTCAGAATATTTATTTCCAAAACCTGCCAGCCCCCCCCCCCCCTCCCCCCGTCAGAGTTAAATGGTCGTCCCCTAATGGCTATTGATGTACAAATCAAGAATTTTACACACAAATAATCAATAGGCGATTATAATTTGGCGAGAATGTTTCAATTTGAAAATCGTTTGAAAATGGTATGCTCAGAAAACGAGGTGTATCTAAAAGAAAAGTATTGGTTAAAGGTTATTTTAGTAGAGGGAAGGTCTAATGACGTACGAATGATCCTTTTTGTATTTAATTGTTCTTTTCTCTTATGCATACATTAACGGGGCTTATATGTATAACGTCAGTCTTTGTGAAAGAGAATAATTAGCTACGCAAAGAATACGAAAATTGCCCAATATGCCTAATACAACATATACTATGAAAAACAAAATTAGTACAACATATGTGGATTTTAACAACTTTATAATCAGTGTTTAGCATCGATATACTTGAACTAAAGATAAAGCGGTATCTATGACAAATATGGATAATGACCATATCCCTGTCTACAGTACAAAATCGATAATTCAGAAAATCAGAAACCGAAGGCATACAAAATCAGGATAAAACAGGAACCAAAGCAAACAAAAACAAAAACCTCCACCATATGAAAAGAAGCGAACTCCCGATATGAGAGTGAGACCAGGTGCCCAGGAAGAGTAAGCATCTCCTGCTTGCATGCAACACCCGTCGCTTCAATTCGGTAGAACTGTCACATCCGGTTACTTCCATTTTGGAAGATATAGAGTACAATCTTTGGTTGGATGGTTCAAATGGTCTATGACAGAATATCATCCATCATATACCATACAGAATGATCTGCTGGTCTTCTCCTCACACCATTTTTCATACACTATGTTTGTGCAGCACTCATTTCGTGGATTACTCTTACACGATAAAACGGTGGACGCAGATCTCTTATCGATGAAGGGATGTCCGTATGTGCAAACATCACTGTTAAGAATAAAATTCAGTATTACTTGTGGATGATCGTACGTTACAACATTCTACAAAGAAAAATGTCCCTTCACCAAATAACTAGGGTATTCATATGTTTACATGTTATTAAACTTGTTTTATTTCATTTTTACGATAAATAATTCTAATGTTTGATCACTAGGAAACTTTATGCAGCAAAATTCCAATTTAGGAATTTACTTGTACACAGCCATACTACAGCATGTACGTAACATATACTATTTTTTTTCTACAACGCAAAATATCTAAATTTTACTAATAACTATTTTGTCTACAAGGTTTAATTCCATTAAGAAATTTACTTACCTGTAACAGAACAAATTGCTATTAAAATTTGAGTAAGAAACATCTTTGAACTTTCTTGTGATTTCAGACAAAATATATTTCAGAAATGTCGACACCTAAATTTCCAATGAAAAGTAAGGGAAACCCCTGCTCTAAGATTATCAAAAGGTAAATATCTTTATCAATCAATCCTCTTTTAAACTAAAGGAATTTCATCACGAACCAAATTTGACCTGTAGATTTCTTATCATCTTTATTTGAACAATGATCGGAACAAACATTTCAAAATATACTTCCTTGTAGAAGCGCAAATTGTCTGTAAAAGTGAAGAGTTTGTTTTATAATGGGAAAAGGAAGTATTATATATCATTTTCCTATTGGTTGAATGAAATTTAAATTCTTCTGCGATGTTTATCAGAGGGCGTTTTTGAAATGAATTTGGGCTGTGTCTGAAAATAACTTTGGCTGTTTAGAAGCATCACTGATGAGAATGTACAGTCCGAAACACGTGTCTGATGCACATAGTTTGAAATTTTCTTTAAGAAGGTAAAGAGTTGGAACAATTCCGTTTTATTATCATACACATTTATTTCCTTTTGCAGTGGAACAGATAATAATGTTCACCTTGACTGGATGTTAAAGGTGTAATAATTATTTTCTTCCAGCTCTGTCGCCTTAAAAAAGTTTTGTTTTGGCCCTTTATCAATTTGACATCATATATATTATTTTGCTATTTCGGAAATTTGTCATTTGATCCAAACCTTTCATCGAAATTAAAGGAGTTTAACATCTGAGCACCACCCCTTCAATGCTATTTTGTTCGAAAGTTTTATTAAGTTATGCTACTGAACCGACCCTACAGGAAATCTGGAGCCGTGAACTCTTTGCAAAGTATATGCACAAATCTAAATTTAAATAAATAAGTCCAGATAGCGCTACTGTAATGGGTTTGGGATGTGTCTGAAAATCACCTTTGGATGGAAGCATCACTGATGAGGATTTACTATCCGTGTCTTGTGCATTAGAATTGGTTTGAAATTTTCTTCTAGAATGTAAAGAGTTGGAACACACCTCCATATTATATTTATAGACGTTTCTATAATTGTCTAACTCTAAACTAGTCATAGAGATTTCATTTGAAATTCTACAACTTTGGTTTTTTTAACCCTTTCGCTGCCAAAATCGGTAGGCTGAAACTCTGTGTGATTGACTTGACGTCACAATGGAAGTGACGTCACAATTACGGCACTACCTGTACAGCGTCGGCAAACTACACATAGTGCGTACCAACTGTCTGTCTGTAGGCTACTAAAATCTCCGTTTGTACAAGTTGAAATGCTCAGAAAATTGAGTCTGATTTGAAATTCATCGAAATACATGGACGGACTTTTGTCCCTACAAAACGTGAATATTTTACTCTTCATAATGGGCGCATTTCATGAAAATATTTGTTTGTACAAGTTGAGGGAACCAGCTCTTACCCTGAACATATGAAGCATGTGTGACGTTCAAGTATTCATGATAAAAATAAACCATTTGAGAAAGATGAAAACTCCCAGCAACTCCTCGGTGGAAGTTCGGGGGGGGGGGAGGTTGCTTATGTTGTAAGATATTGCACGCTGTATGGCTCGACTAGAAATTTGAATGAGAGAAAGAGAGGGAGAGAGAAATAAATCACCTCCTCTTCAAAAAAAAAAAAATCGGGATGGTCGGCGTTGAAAAGGTCCCGATTTTCATCCCTACTATGTACTCTACCCAGACATAGACCCGACTAATGACGATATAGCAACGAATTCACGCCGACAGACCTCCGACTTGTCACATCTGATCATCGACCTGTCCCGATTAGCCCCAACTGGTGCAGAACTAGCCACGATTCATAGCGTTCTGTCCTGACTGGACTCCGTCCTATGTAGATTGGAATCCGACTAACGCGGACTTGACGCCGACCTTTCCGACTTGGCGTCGACTTACATCAACATCTTTGACATGTCATAAGTCAATTTACAAGTAACATGTTTTGCCAACGTCTTTGAATTCTACAACTGGTTCGAATTTTGGAATTTAATTTTATCCTCTAGATCTTTTGGGTGCCTAGGTAATACTGGTACTAAATCATTCAAGATGAAATGGTATCAAAATCGGCTCTAGCCGGGGTAAAGTCAGGGCAATCGGTATAAGATTGGCATTAATTAAGCAGGTTGGGCCAAAGTCTTGATTGAAGTCGGCGTAAGTCTTGGTTCTTCGGGGTTAAGTCGGCGTGAAGTCGGATGAATCGTAGTTATTTAGGAGGAACGCTTGATCCCGATAAGCAAGACTTGGCTCCGACTTATCCCGACTTAGTTCCGATTTACCCCGACCTTACTCCGACTAAGCCTCGACTAAAATAAGTAGCGGGATCAAATTTTTAGCAGGGGCTAGACTGGCTTTATAGTAGGTTCTCCCATGGTGATATAGTAGGCTTTCCCTTAGAGAAATGGCTATTATACTTTCCACCGGGGGAAAATTGGCTATATAGGAGAGTTTCCCAGGAAAAGACACAATTTGGCTGAAAGGGCGCTTTTAATAATACTTTTCTTTTACTTTGCTTTTAGCAATACATACGGAACTGTTACCCCTATCACATATTGCACTTACATTTTTAAAGGTTTTTTACTCCCGGCTGATCTGGCGGTAACGCGACTCACCAGATTTTAGATTTTATCATCAAAGAGTTAAACAAGATCCTGATCAAAGAAGGGAGGAGATCTCCAACATGACCCCGTTGCAGCATCAACAGCAAAACATCAAAACACCCGATGCAAAAACGCAAAAGGTATAATTTCTTAGAAAAAGGGTCGCAAGAATGCTAGATTTTATCATACATTTTATCAAATTCTAAGTTTTGTTTAACTTTGAAAAAGTTTCCTATTATGAAACGAATGGTGGTAGGAATTGTTCGATTTGAGCCCCGAAAAAATCAACAATCATCATCCTAAATCTTATTTTGATGTAATAACAAAGACTCAGGATTAAAATTTAGTATTAAAAGTCGCAGATAGTCAACATTTCATGAGTAAAGCTGTATTAGTTGACATTTGTGTATTGATAAATTTACAATTCAACATGATTCGAAATCAACGAAAAAACGCTTGAAAACTTAAGAGCTGAGATGAAAAGGGAGTGCGGCGGTACTTGAAACCCACTCGAGCAAAACACGGGCGCTGCTCAATCGACTGTGACTACTTATATTTGTACATCTGAGTCGAAGGGTTTCTTTTCCGCCACAGATTACAAATCATACAAATCATAGAGATGTGGTGACCTGTGTATTGCCTTGTTATTCTTTTCGGACAACATTAATGTAAGATTTGGTGAGAAACTCTACAAGCCGGTTGTAGGGATTCTTATGGGTACTAATTGTGCGCCTCTTATTGCAGATTTATTTTTATACACGTATGAAAATAAATTTATCCAAAATTTTCAAAAGGAAAGAAAAAATTATGATGTGAAATATTTCAATTGTACTTCTAAGTACCTGGATGTTATTCTTACTATCGACAATCCTGTTTTTGAAAAGTATAAAAATTTTATTTATCCACGAGAATTGATTCTAAACAAGGCAAAAGCTACAAACACAGAAACACCATTTTTCGACCTAAATATCAAAATTGTTAATGGAGAGATTCATACAAGTGTGTATGACAAAAGAGATGATTTTGGATTCAGCATAGTAAATTCCCCCTGGCTTGACGGTGATGTTCATAGATTACCGTCCTATGGTATCTACATTCACAGCTCATCCGGTATGCTAGAGCATGTACTGTTGTTTTGGATTTTCATAGTAGAAATTTACAAATTACCAAGAAACTTTTAGGATGAGGTTTTCGCTTTCACAAACTAGTAAAGACTTTCTGCAAATTTTACAAAAAAAAATTGTCAACTTATTTTGAAATTTGGATCAATACATGCAACAGAATATATTACTTTTGGTATTACACAACCTGCATCTTATGGTGACATAATTAACAAGGATAAAATGTTTAACGTCTTCAAATTCATTAGCATCATTTAAAAGCAGATAAATTTACAGCATGGACCAGACATGCACGTTTCGGGTATTAACCCTCGTCAGTGATCCTCAATCTAAACAATTAAATATGGCCAAAATATATGAAAATTATGTCCTAAACAAACCGAAAGACGTAGCAAGATGGCCAGGATATGATGCTACAGGACCCAGGTTTCAGACATTTCAGAACATTTTGTAAACAGAAATTTTCAGATGCGTTTGAAGAAACGACCGACCGAAATTGATCGAACTTGGCTACATGTGCCCTCGGGGACATGTAGACAGCATTACTATCGAAAATGCGTTAGAATCATCAACGCCTTTTATACCGTGGATATGATCCTTATGTCAACAGACGGACACTTGGCTTGGTACTTGACCAATCTACAGTCTTGTACCAGCACATTCTTAAAGTTGCACTCTGACTGACTGTGACGACGGGACTCCATGACGGGCCCTGTCCAAACCTCTTTATAGAAGACAAGGCCCCGACCACCTGTCCTCTCTGAATGTCAGTCGGACTTCTCGGGTGATAACAAACATGAGTTCGCGGCGGCAGAGCACGGATTGCAGTGCGTACGCCCTCTTTTGATATCCATTTGCATATTCATCTGTGTTGCGTTGGGCCTCTGCGTTTTGCGGTCTTGTTTGTGTGTGGTCATCTGACAGTGAGGAGGTTGTTTACACCACAATTGTACGTTCTTCGAGACCTCTGGGCAATCGGAAAAGTGGGAGGGTTGTGCGCACGTAATCCAGGATAACCATACCTTCTGTTACTTCCGTGGCAGATGACCGTCCTAAGTCGGCACCGGTTGCCTATTGGTCTCGTTGGTTTATGTGTAGTCCTTTGTGTTTGATGTTTCTGTGTTGTCCGTTGACGTTCCTTTTCCCTTTTGTGTCTCTTCCTGTGCTTGTCTGCTCTGTTTTTTCATTGGGTGTTTTGAGATTTTGCTGTGGGTGCTGCAGCCTGGTGTTGTTGGAGATCCCCTCCTTTACCTTACATTTGAACTAGTTTAGTTTCATTGTTACTTTTGCCAAAATTCACAGAAATTTGAGGAAATTTTAAATTATTCCTGTTTCTCAGCTCCTCAATATTGCATATGATCGTTCAATGATAATTTAAAAACTCTTTAAAGTCTCCTCTTTCAAATGACATAAATTGTATATTCTTATTTTTTTTCAAAATCCGCGAAATTAATTATTTTATACAGAAAACTGTCTTTTCAATTAAAAATCTCAGATTTCTATATATTTGTTTAAAGAACCCTTATCAATTCTGAAAGCAATGATTGAAAGCTATTTTCTAGTGTAACTTTTCACAGCCTTTCAGATTATACATGTTTTACTAACATTCATTCAAAATCAAAGTGTTTTTGGGGAAAAAAACCGTATGTTTTTCTTCTAAAAATAGCTGATTTCTGGAGAATATTTATTGAATCTAAAGAATTTCTTGAAATGATAGCAGGAATGTATTTTCAACTGTAATCGTTACGGTTCACGCATGAATTACATGTTTGAAACATAAAAGGTATATTTTCTATTTAATTTTGGGCCTGCTTTTATGTCTAAAAATAACAGATATTTGGGAAAATTATATTCATTCATTATCTTTGCTAAAATATACAATTAAAGCTATTATCATAATAGAAAGTAATCATCTTGTCAAATGATTGTGAAATTAAATGTAATAACTCATCAAAACCATCATTTTTGGGTTAAATATGCATTTTTTATGCAGAAACCACTTATTTTGAGAAAATAAGTACTAGCTCTTTTAATTTGTCTAAATTGATCTATATTAGCTTTGATATTATGCTGCTTCTTATTATAAATGAATAGGAATGTCATTTGATAAATGAAAGGAGTAGGTGCGGTAATCTGCCATTTCGGCCCTATTTTCAAAGTTGTTCATATATCAATAAAATTCCAGTTCATGAAATATCAAATGAATGGTGAATCCAAAATGGGAAAGCCTGTTTTGATTTCATAGTCCTATACTGAATAATACATCGCTCAGAACGTCTAAAAACGTTGAAAGCATTGAAAATATCAATCAATGAGCAAAATTCCGACACAAATTTATGAAATTAAGTAATGATCTAGGCATTACTTATGATAATTTTTGTACCTATCGATGGATTTTTTATCGACCTTTTAATTTGCATTCAATATTTCATGGGCAATGACTGGAGCGTGGATGAATTTTGAAGATTTGTGTGTAAAATACGATGTTTTTCTTTTGTTTTGCGTCATTCAGGGAAAATGACGTCAGAACATGACGTCATACATCACGCGTTGACGTTACGAGGGCTCAAAATTATAACGCCGTATTTTCTCAGACATTTCTGAGATTTCTGAGACTTTCTATAGTAAGTTTCTTGATATGACTATATATTTATATAAGACATATTTTTATGTTTTCCTACTATTTATAACCAAAAAAGAAATCTGATAATCTGAAAAACACTTAGAACATATTATCAAAATTGCTATGAAGAATTATTGTCACTAGTATATGCATGTATAATAATGACTATCATGTATTTGTGTACCTATCTGATGAAAAATTGAATAAAAAATTATTTTCATTTTTATTTTCATATTAAATTTTTAAAAAATATTCATATTTCTGTGAATTTTGGAAAAAATCGACTTGAAATTTTTACCCCAAAACACACTGTAAAAATAAGAATTGGAACTTGCAACTTATTTCATCTGAAAGAGCATCAAAAGTGCTTTATATGCACACTTTTTAATTTTTAAAAGCATCTACCGTATAAACGTTATAATTTTTTCCTATTTTCAGTGATTTTTTACTAAAAAAATTCACTTCTGTAATGGAATTTTTCATGAGACAATTTTTTTTTTCTGAAAAAGTGCGAAAAATGCTACAAAGTTAGGCTGTTTTGGAGGATCAAGGGGAGGGGTGTACCCAACCCAGTGATACATCCAAGACTACTGGCTATGTAGTAGACTTTCCCAGAAGGGTGAAGACTAGCTAAATAGTAGAGTTTCTCCCGGGGGAAGATTGGATATATAGTAGACTTTCCGCGGGATTTTTTTTTGTTATATTGTGTATATGAAGACTCTACTCCGGAGAGGAGTGACTATATATGTTAACTGTATGTAAATACTTTCCTCTAGGATATAGAATGTTATGCAATGATAAGATTTACTTCCTTGTCGATAAAACATAAAATTTCGTGAAAATAATACATATTTAGCTGTGAAAAAAGGCATTTTCCTGGTTGAATGATTATATGTAGTGACAATATGGATAATGACCATATCCCTATAAATAGTACAAAATCGATAATTCAGAAAATCATAAACCGAAGGCATTCAAAATCAGGATAAAACATGAACCAAAGCAAACAAAGAAAAACCTTCACCATATGAAAGGAAGCGAACTCCCAATATAGGAGTGGGACCAGGTGCCCAGGAAGAGTCTGCATCTTCTGCTTGTATACAGCATCCTTCGCTTCAATTCGGTAGACTTGTCACATCCGAATACTTCCATTTCGGAAGATACAAGTATATTCGGTGGTTGGATAGTTCAAATGGTCTATGACAGAATATCATCCACCATTCTGGAGACTGAGACATCATAGTGTATGACGCGTTCCCCATATCGACCATAGAACTTGCTCAGTGACGAGGTTAGTCGGTCACAAACGTATCCCTGACTGAGAATGTTAAACGGCTTTAAATTCAATAGCATAATTTAAAACCTGATTAATCCCTGACTGAGGAGCTTATCTGATAGACGCCTAGCTCTCAGAACAAAATCTATATATTTGGTACTGTTTCTGTCTTAGCGTATCAACTGATATATGAACACGCCATAAGCAGGCGATGAAGGGATGTTGCTACCCAGAAAAGGAAATCTTGTGATGTTGAAATTGAAGTTGTCACGTTTGTCATAGAGTGAGGTGTTCATGTGACCATCAGTGTCGTGGGACAACATTATGTCCAGAAAGGATGCTGAATTATTTATCTCTGTAGTTTCTTTGACTTCAAGCTTCGAATGATAAATTCTGCTGAGGTAATCCGCGAATTTTGGTTTATTGATGGACGGCTCATCGTCTATGTATCTGTAAGTGAAGTTAAAGTTAGAAGCTACGTATCTATTCCCTTCAGAGACCAAGGATCGAATGAATTCAGCTTCTTACGAGTAAAGAAACATGTCGGCAAGGAGTGGGGCACAATTGGTTCCCGTTGGAATTCCGGCAATTTGCTTTCCTCCAAACGCATTACTTATAATTTTTGAGAGCCTTTTTTTCAATTTAGAATGTGAATATTTTGTGTAAAGTGTCGAAAAATCAGTGGCTTTGATCGAATGGACTCTATTGAAATGGGTGGATTTAAGATGTTCTAAAAGTTCCCTCGCCATAGCACTTTCTATATAGACATAACTGCATACAGTGCATGAATTTTATATGTTGTTTTCATTTTCGTGCTTAAACATCGACGGCGGGTGTGGCTAGCCAACAGGGGATACTTCCTCCTCCCTGGCACCTGTTCCCACCTCTAGCCTGCTAGGGGTCCGTCAATGTTAAATTTTGTGCTCTATTGTGAGTGCTGTTGAGATAATCGTCAGGATCTTCTTTTACTCATTTGAATTCTTTAAAATCCACATCTGGTTAATACCGCCTTGAAAATATACTGTAGAACAATAATTTTGAAGTCCAGATTTGATTTTAGTTAAAACTTTTGGCGAGTAAGATCGATACAAATTTGGTTGAACATTTTGAGGAACCAGCGATGTGTTGTTTGTACGGATTTTTATGCATTTTAGGTATGTAATATAAGTATGGTAAATCTAAATTGTTTGTGTCAAAGCCAAAGGAAGCGAGAGCTGATTTGTGGTTATCTATATAGTAGACAAGGTAAATCTTATCTGGCCAGTCGCTATACAACAAAATGGATATCTTTCTGTACAAAAGGGGTACTAAACCCGCCCTTTTCCTTAAAATTAAACTTAATGAAAACTTCTTTATATACCTCATAGAAATTGATGGAAGTTTTCCGCTTTTAATGAAATGAACAAATTAGTCAATAAAGCACTGTAGGTGAAATTGTGACGTCATCAGCTGACGTCATGTTGAAGTTTCGACAAAAGAGTGGTCAAAATTGCTTGAAAATGTGTCTTTAGTGAAGGACATGCGTTGACAAACATAAAACTAAAGCTAAAATGAAATGGTGTTGACAATTTTACGGTCGATAGGGAAACTCGTCAGACACTATGATGTTCCATTGTCCAGAATGGTAAATGATATTCTGTCTTGAATCATTTGAACCATTCATCCAAAGAATATGCTTATATTTTCCGAAATGGAAGTAACCGGATGTGACAACTGCGACAAGTGTTGCATACAAGCAGGAGATGCTGACTCTTCCTGAGCACCTAGTCTCATTCCCATATCTGGAGTTCGCTTCTTTACATGTGGTGGAGATTTTGTGTTTGTTTGCTCTGGTTAATGCTTTATCCTGATTTTGTATGCCTTAGGTTTATGGTTTTCTTAATCATCGATTGTGTACTGTGTATGGGGATATGGTCATCATCCATATTTGTCATTTCATGTTTGTCGATGCATGTGACCAATGCTTATTTTCTGAATAATGTAGATTTTGCACCATCTTCACAAAAAACATCCGATTTTGGGGTTTTTCAGATTGCTTTAGGCAAATAATAAGCGCAATGTTTACAAAATCTCAACTGAGTCTGATAATTTGATAAAGAACTTTCCACGGAAGGAGGGTATCTCGACCATCTCCGACAAAAGTCGTCTGCAGCACCCACAGCAAAACCGCAAAACATCCAATGCAAAAACACAGAGCAGACACTTACAAAAAGAGACGCAAAAGGTACAAATGAGTTAAAGAAGAACACCAACACACAAAATAGAAACATGAAACACAAATGACCAAACATAAACCAACAAGACCGATGCCGACTATTGAAGACCATCTGCTATGCAAGTTTCATACGGTGAAGTAATCTGGATTACGTGTGCACAACCCTCCCACTTCTCCGATTACCGGGAGGTCTCGAAGAACGCACAATTGTTGTGTTAATTAATATCCTCCTCACTGTAGGATGAAGATACAAATAGACAACATGACGCAGGGGGCCAAGAAACACACATATGGATATGTAAATTAAAACAGAAGGCAAACAAAATAGACTCCGTGCTCTGCCGGGTATAGCGAGCTCATGCATGTGATCAACCGAGGAGTCCGACATTCTTAGAGGACAGGTAGTAGGGCCCTGTCTTCTCTATAGAGATTTTGACAGGGCCGGTCATAGACTGCAGTCGTCAAAGTCAGTGAGGCCAAAAGAAAAAATACCTTTGTTTCCCATCACCCGACCGACCCTACTCAAAGCCGCCGACCCTAACATTTTTTTCCCGATTTTTAGTTGCATTTAGGTTTTTCACGCCAATTTTATGATCGTCGCGCTTTATGAAATGCATGCCAGAAATGTTAAATCTACCGATTTTGGTGTAATTTCAGTGATTTTTTTTTTGGCCAGATTTACCGCCGAATATCGGTGGCTTCCCCTCGTAAAAATTAGCGATATTTTCCCAAAAATCGGCCCATATTTTCCCAATACACGGAGATCAAAATTGTTTTCAAGATTGAAATGAAAATGACACAAAACGTGCACAAAAGTAATCCACGGCAAGGTTCTCATTAAGAGCCGGCGACCAGCGATTTCTCGCCTCCTACTTTGGGTAAAATCGCCACCTACTTTCCGTAAAATAATGTTGTATCTCAGTTTCTTTAAGTATGAAAACTGAACGTGTACTAAAGGAAATTACGTTGTCCTTTAAAAAGCTTTCACTATACAAGCTACGTACGCGATAAATATTTCTGTAACTACAGTGAGTAAATTGATTTCAACACGGCGTGACGGGTCATTTTACGGCAACGTATATTAAAGAAGTACTATAGGACGATCAGATCTCGACTTTTCACGCCTGTAAATAATATTTTTAATGTAATATGAAAATTGAATAGTTATTGACCACGCGCCTCCACATGCCACGGACAATCAAACGCCGGTCATGATAGTGATACTCAAGTTCTTAAACTTTTTCTCCCTCGGTCTATTTTCTGTATGTAAACAATGTACTAGAAATTATTTGAACAACATCAAGAATTCATTGTTATACTGAGTCTATTGAAACATCCACAAGGTGTGAGGCTCTGCGAGCCGACAGTAACTGCTGAGTGCGCGATCCCGCTCGCAGAATTCAAAACGTCTGAGGTACACACATTCGTTAAACATGTTAAAGATCATAAGAAGAATTATTTGGTTAAATCTCTCAAAAATAGTTATTTTGATCTGTTACTGACTAACTTTTAATAATTTCCAGAATTTGATTTTATAAAAATCAGTGTATTCCCTCTAATAAGGACCTTTCATCAGGAAAAAATAAAAAAAAATATTTGTCAGACGAGAGTTGTTGTTCTTAGTTTATGACGCGGAAAGAGACAGCCTCTGAATCGCCAACTTTCGCGCCGGTAATTGTTTACATTAGAGACAATCCTCGAAGCGTGACTGATAAACTGAGAAATAATCCAAAATGGTACAATGTGCAGCTTATAACTGCAATAACTTATCGGGAAAAGGTGTTTCTATGTTTTTGTTTCCAAAAGATGTTCGTTTTCGTAAAATATGGGTAACAAACATGAAAAGAGAGGGGTTCAAGGCATCCAATTACTCGAAGCTGTGTGAGAAGCATTTCTCGGGCGATTGTTTTCAAATGGATCCAATTTTAGCTCGTCAATGCGGCATTAAACTGATGTTAAAACAAGGTGCAGTGCCAACAATATTTGATTTCCCTGTACCAGAGGCTAAATTGAGAGGAAAGAACAGAAAATCGACGGCGATTCTGAAACGGAGTGCCTTACAGGTAGGCTTATATCATTCAATTAACTAATCAACAACAGCTGCACCTACATTTAAGTAATTTAACAAATTGTTTTACACTTGTAATTTTACTACAAATATTTCCAAGGACTTATAATTTTTTATTTATTGCATTTTATGAAATATAATATGTCAGCAGAGCACAATTTGGTAATAAAATATTATTCCTTTCTCGCAGTGTAATTTGTAAATTTAAAATGTATTACTCAGTAAGTCAGTTATTTAGATTCGTTTCTATGTGAAAGAGGGATATTTTCAGTTTATTGGATGAGAGAGAGAGAGAGAGAGAGAGAGAGAGAGAGAGAGAGAGAGAGAGAGAGAGAGAGAGAGCTATTCACCAATCTGTGTTTTGTGGCAGTTGTTCACTGTCGCTCGTCTCTTGATCCTCGACCTCGTCGTCCTCGTGGTCTGTGTCAGACGATTCATCCCTCCTTGTGACTGATCGACCATTAACGAGTGGTTCGAACATATATGGCTGCACGACGAAATCTAAATCTAACTCGGGAACCTCGTAATTATCCTCAAATTCCATAATTTCACTCGATTTATTGTAAACACGAACGTCCGTGATACTTTCGCTTTGCACTGTCTCATTCTACGTCACGTAACAGCGCCACCTCGCTGTTTTCAAGAACGATAACTTTTGTAATACAAATAAAGCCTGTGAGATTCAAACGAGGAGCTCTGGGTTAGGAGGCGATGTGAACAAGATTTTTTCATGTCGATTTTTTTCTTTAATCACATTAGTGTGAAAAAAAGTATCAAAATATGTTATAAATAATCAATTCCTTTGAACTTTAAATATCTTGCATCCGTAGACCGAAACGTTCGTCAATTTAATATGATCTATACTACAGGTACATGCTTACAACTCAATGCTCTCAAAAATTTCAAAAGGAAAATGTTTTTTGTTTTAAAAATCGAATTGTTCACACTGAGGAGAGCGCCATAAAAAATACATCTAAATACCCATATTATAATTGATAGTTCAAAGCTTCAATAGGGGAAAAGGGGTGTACCTTTGTTTTTGCAAACTCTTTCACTTTCCTGGTAGTAATACTGATAACTTTAAGGCATTTGTGAACAGGAAATTGCTGTTTTGAACCAATAATTTGAGCGTTTATTCGAAGAAATTTTGTTTCTAGATTTTCCCAATTTGTTCCAAATATCGCATATTTTCCCAAATGAAAAGGTACAGGTGGCTTTTAAAAAAGGTAAAAAAATCACTGAATTTTATCTGCCTTTTAACATTATCCATTGCAAAACCATTCTTTTTTATTCTTCCACTTTTTTAAATTTTGTAAAAATACAAAGTAATCTTTAATTTCTCTCTCGAAACGCTACTTTATCTTGTACGGCGCCACCGGGCTGGCTTCCTTTTTTTCCCATAAAAGGATTAACGCCTGACAACGTTTGTACTGACTCATTGATTGTATATTGATTGATTTATTGTATAAAAACATACAGACTAACAGTCTGACACGGGGTTCTCATTAACTCAGTCGGCGACCTTTGATTTCTCACCTCCTACTTGGTGTAAAATCGCCACCTACTTCCGTAAAAATAAATATTCGTCGTATCTAAATGAAAATAATTTTTTTTCTCAATTTCTATTGCAGGATAGCATGAAAATTGAATGCGCTCAAAAGGAAATTTAGTTGTCAGGACTGTAAAATATGTTTTTAAAAAAACCTGTCCCAATACAAGGTACGCGATAAATATTTCGGTAACTATACAGTGCGTACGCGTTAGTTGTTTTCAACGCAGCACGACGGGTCATTTTACGGCAACGTATGTTAAAGAAGTACAATAGAACGACTACATCTCGACATTTTCACGCCTGTAAATAAAATTTTAATACGAAAAGATTAACCACACGCCTCCATGTCGTTCTGAATAGGGATAACGTGCTTCTGACGATACAATTATTGCAACACGTTACTGGAACCAGAAAAAACGGATGTTTGTACCGTAAAATCAGCACTTGCCGGCTACAAAGTACAAACTCAACGTCAAATGCAAGTAACCGTATTCCCATTTTGATGAAATCTCTACTGATGTTAACGGCGAGTATGTTCTAATTTTATGGCCGTACCTGAGGAGGGCACTACCTATGAAATTCGGCTCTTAATTGAGACATTGCATTAATATATAGTAACTCGACAATTAAATATAGGGATCAATACTGAATATGGAAGTAAGCTCATTGATTTTGACGGAACTGTCAAAGGTCCAATTTGACCATATGCTTTATAATCAGGAAGAGAAGCCTTTTGATTTTGGATAAACAGGTCAAAGGTCATGGTCACTTTTAGGAAAAAAACCATTGGGTTCTGTATAGATACCGTAATAAAAATGCAGATTCAAGGTCACCATGCTTGGGAAGCCAGTTTTAAAATGCTCAGTAACATAAACATTTTGCTGTTTGCCACGGGTTACAGACACAAAATGACCTCCCCCCCCCCCCCCTTCTTTCTACGTGGTTTAACATGTCTGTGTTTACTGATGATTTCTCCATGTATTTGACAGACAACACATATTTGAAGGTCACGATTCAATGATACATTTAAATCACATTTTAATTATTATTCTAAACAAGGCTACAAAAGTAGATGAAAAAAAAAAATTCAAAAAAAAAAAAAAAAAAAAAAAAATTCCGACCGACCTACCCTATTTTATTTTAGCATGTTATGGGAAACACACATATTATTTTTTTAGGCCTGAGAGTGCAATTCTTAAGAATGCGCTATTACTAGGCTGTAGATTGGTCCAGTACCAAGCTAAGTCTCCGTATAGATAACGGATCGTGTGTGTCTGGTCTGATGTGGTGGTCACTATAACATGGTCTATTGATATATTTTCCACAGCATTTATCTTTCATGTGATACATGTAGTGAATTATAAAATACATTGAAGACACAGCGAACTCGGTGAATGTTAAACGTCTTCAAATTCAATAGCATGATTTAAGAAAAGATACAGTTTTAACATGGACCAGACATTCACGTTTCGGGTACTTAACCCTCGTCAGTGATCCTCAATCTAAACAATGCAACACGGCCAAAGAGAGTCTGAAAAATATTATTTCCAAAAATATGTCCCGAAAACGTAGCAGGATGGGTGGGATATGATGCTACAGGACCCACATTTTAGAAATTTCAAATTTTTAATACCAGAAATTTTCGAATGCGTTGAAGAGACATCCGAACCGAAGTTGATCGAACTTGGCTACTGATCATTTGTATCATTTCTCAAAAAGTTTAAGTAAAGCTGAGACACATTAAAATATGTCATCAACAAAAGTACAATAACCTTGAAAATACAATCATTCCACAAATTCCTGAAGAAATATATAGAGTTTCCTTTGACATAGAAAAACAAAAGAATTTATAAGTCGAATTTTGCACCTTTATATATTTCTTTAATGTATAATTGTAACTTTTCTAATAAACCACAAAATGATATGTCTGATGTCACATCTCATGCTACTGATTTTACCTTATATAGAAAATTATGAATTTCTTGTATATTTTTTATTACTCGTTGATTTTCGATCTTTTTTAGATTATACACTACTGCACACAACTCTAAGGCCTTGTTGAAAAAGTAATAAATTGTCTCCTAGTTTTGACTTGATTAAGCATTCCATAGATAAACTTACTGATTTCGTAATGTCGTGTAACAACTTGTATGTGGTCTATTCCAACTAAAATATAAGTCTATTTCATGATGTGATATTGTTCCTAGGGTTGGTATCACATTTGGCTGGTTTAGATCCGTTCAAACATCGATAAATGATGAATGTTTTTTTTTCACTTAACCTGCAAAAATCACCAGGACAACGATAGCACAAATGGCGATAATCAAGTATCCAATGAAGTTTACTGTATCCGCAAACTTTGGACAGCATCTCTCATCGTCATCATCATCTGAACACCCACAGCACCTCGCAATAATGATGATACAGCGTATGGCAGATTCTAGTATTGCCAGCATAGCTTTGGTGTATTGCACCAATCCTGTGATTGGCTCCTGAACAAGTACTGCTATATATACCGCCATTATCATCTGAGGGATATCCTCCGTCCACGTGGTCAGACAGTTCACAACGTCCTCGGCTTCAGACGGCTTCCCGTCACATACAGCAATGATGAGCCAACCACCATCCAACATAAAAAGAATTGTGCCCCAAAAAGCAAAGACAAAAATTGCCCAAGAAATAGCATCGCCCTTAAAACGTTCTGATTTGCTGACCTCCGCGTAGAAATCCCAATCAAATCCCAAATCTGATACCTCGAGTACTAGAAACTGAATTACCAGGGCAAATCTTTTACACTCAGAGTATGATCCGTACATGTTGACGTTTTAATGAATTATCTTTGAGCCTCCTTTTAAAGTACCAAGGTTTATTTATATCTGCGAAAACTTCTGTTACAATGTTACTATTTTAAGACTGTAGTTTCCAAAATGAATACAGCGAAACTGAAACGAAACTAAACTTAATCTATTTATAGTTAACTTTATTTAAAAGAAACCGGAGATTACTGCAATATTTTATTAATAAAGGATGTTCTGGAGGTGTCATTTGAAATTGAAGAGGATTTGACACTTCATGTGTTTAGAGAGCAAAGCAAAACAAAGAAAAAAATAGATGAATAAAAGAAATAGGACTCTGATTTTAACAGCTATTGGTGTTCTTTAAAGAAAAAAAAAATCCCATAGTCTTATTTAAGATCAACTGCATATTTCATGTCGAGACGGTTTCAGTATCTCCGCATATAAAAGGATGGTTCGATCGTGTTGATGGCAGATGAAAGAAAAGTAATTAAGTGGGCGTGACTTTGATTTAAAAGAGTGCAAATTTACCCAAGAGAAGGAGATGAACACTGCTGTAAGTGAAGACAAGTTAAAAGTCATGTTTGTAAAGCATTAATGCCCCCTACCCCTTCTGTGATTAAAGTCTGTCACAACTTTATACTTGCATTGATACAACTTATGGGGGAATAAAGTAACAGTTTCATTTCAATATGTAACTCCACTCAAGAGATATTGAACAGAAACCCTGAAGTTTTGGTATTTTTCAAAGTGCAAGGGGCATAACTCTGTCCAAATTTTTTTGATCGGACCTAAATATGAACTTGACCTAGATTTTCATTTGATGTGTCTGTATACAAAATTTCATTTTTATATGTAGCTCCACTCAAGAGATATTGAACGGAAACCCTGAAATTTTGGTATTTTTCGAAGTGCAAGGGGCATTACTCTGTCAAATTTTGTTGATTGGACCCAAATAAGAACTTGACCTAGATTGTCATTTGATGTATTCTTATACAAAATTTCATTTCAATATGTAACTCCACTCAAGAGATATTGAACGGAAACCTTGAAATTTTGTTTTTTTCCGAAGTGCAAGGGGCATAACTCTGTCAAAATTTTGTTGATTGGACCCAAATAAGAACTTGACCTAGATTGTCATTTGATGTATCCGTATACAAAATTTCATTTCAATATGTAACTCCACTCAAGAGATATTGAACGGAAACCCTGAAATTTTGGTTTTTTTTCGAAGTGCAAGGGGCATAACTCTGTCAAAATTTTTTCGATCGGACCTTATTACGAACTTGACCTGGATTTTCATTTGATGTGTCTGTATACAAAATTTCATTTCAATATGTAACTCCATTCAAGAGATATTGAACGGAAACCCTGAAATTTTGGTATTTTTCTAAATGCAAGGGGAATAACTCTGTCAAATTTTTTTTGATCGGACCCAAATATGAACTTGACCTAGATTTTTGTTTGATGTGTCTGTATACAAAATTTCATTTCAATATGTGAATCCATTCCAGAGATATTGAACGGAAACTGATGTCGCGGACCGACCGACAGACCGACAGACCGACCGACCGACCGACAGCGGCAAACCTATATGTCCCCTCTTCTTCGAAGGGGGGCATAAAAATGTTCTAATTGAAGAAAAAAAGGGGTTGCAATCGACTGGTTTAATATACACGAGACAATGACCCGCGCAAGCACGGGAAAGATTGTCATATATAAAGGCCCCTTCACATATAGACGAATCCATAGAACGAAGCCTTGCGAATGAGTAAAATTTGTCAAACCTTGACGAATTTTGAACGAAAACGGTGTTCAAAAATATGATCATAACGAAATGCAAACGCAATGAAACTTTTTCTTGCGAATAAGAAACGAAACACTGCGAATTATTACGACTTTGCGCTATGATACGTTAGAATGAACATTGTGTATTTGTTTTTTCACTTGCGATTAGGAGCGTAAATATGCGAAAGTTTACGCAGCGTTGCGCATTGACACGAACTCTTCCGAAGCTAGCCGCACCTGCATTTAACAGAGATTACATTTCATGTAGACTAGCAGACTTAAGTACAATTATGCCAAGAGGAAAGGGGAAAGGTACGTGTAAAGAATCGGGAAGGAAGCAGCCAGAAAATCGGCCTAGTAGTCCTAATCCGTAAGAACTATGTGGCTGTTTTTGTAATATACTACAGTTGCGGATCTAGGATTTCAGAAAAGGGGGGCCCAAGGTTTCATCTCGAAGAAAATTGTTCGTGGAAAACTGACAAGCAAAAAAAAAAAAAAAAAAAAAGATCGAAGTCGAAAAACGTGAGTCTCAAGCCTGATGATCTAATTAAGAAAGAGGGGGGGGGGGGCTCATTTCCACTGCATGTACAAGATATAGAGTTTCTCGATACATTTACTTTACTTTATAGGTAGACTGGCGAGCGTAGCGAGCCGGAAAATTTTAAGATATGAAGTTTTCATTTTTTTTAATTCAGTGTTCCATACATGTATATACGATTTTATTCTATATTGGCGAGCAGAACGAGCCGTAACATATTTGGAAAAGATGGTTACATTTTGTCATAAGAATACAATCTCTCTCTCATTTTCCATGCTCTATTTTTGTTTGACCAATTTGGGATGGTTGGGAAGATTAGGGCATTGCAACCCCACTATTAGATCGGCCCATGAAAATAAAGCATTTGGTAATTATTCACGTGTTAATTTGATTTTGAATTTTGTATATGTTTATGACATATGAATCCGTTCAAACACGATCATAGAAAGTTGAAGACAATCTGAAGACGAAAAAAAGACAGCTAATGAAAAATTAAGTGCAGCGAGCGAAGCGAGCCGAAAATTTCCCCAAAAGTAAAGAGATTAAGCATTAAAAGAGTATTCTGAATCAATACTTTGGGTGAAAAAGGGGGGCCCGGGCCCCCTGCCTTCCCCCCCCTCTAAATCCGCCACTGTACTATAAACGTGAAAATAAATTTCAAGAACTATTTGTTGAAAGCAAATTATTGATGTTTTGATGATCACTGAAAAAAGCTGGTCTTTGAGTCCATCATTCAGTCCACCTCTCTATCTGTCCGTCTGAGTTCATACATGTACATCCTTATATAATATGTAAACATCAGAATTTTTTTGGTCAAAGGTCACTTAATGTCGCTAAGAAGTCAATGTCACTTTATAGCTAAATTATAGCATTTACTTAAAATATTTCAAACATACATTAAAATGTATTATGATATGAAAGAATATATACAATGTTAGAAAAATACATCCATGTGTTCTATAATTATATAAGAGTTATAATTATTATCAAGAGGGGATTATAACTTCTAATGTACATGTATAGGCTGTTCATATTATCATCATACATCGACAAATTGTTTTTGATTGTGAGTTTTTTCTTAAAGATCAAGGTTATTTATTTACCAATGATGATATAGGATATGAAAATACTTATTCAGCAGACTTCACAAAATGTTTTGCATGATCTGAGCTTTCCCTCAAAGGTATTCAAGGTAATTTTAGGATTAAAGGTCAAGGTTATAGATATGAACTTGTCATTTGAGATTATTAATATGAAAAATTAATTAACATTAACACATGAAATTCTTATTAATCTCTTAAAGGTCAAGGCCACTCAGAAAACAGAGGTTCATTAAGATTGAATTTTTTTGAGAGTACAGTTTTCTTATCAATTCTATTTTTTTTTTTTTTTGGTTCAGAAGCAGTGATATGCAGCCAAAAAGTCCAATTTCTTGTAGGTTCTAGGATTTTCTCTCCTGAGCTCAACCATGAGTTGATCATAAATTCTTAATTGGCACCTCATGTCGTGAGGCAACCATGGTCTTCTCCAAATACGACCTGCTCTGGCTTCTCTTCTCCATCTGATACGGCATCTGATATACTGATAGATGTTGAGTTGTCGCCGTAGCACTTCCTAATGGGCTATTGCAGTCGCACACTGAAGAACCAGACGTTGTGTATCTTCCATTTTGAACAAGTAGTTTCCAGAATAATTCCCTTTTCACAATAAAAATGAATAAATTTGTAAGATGTTTCAAAAAGCCATCGAAAGTTAATTTTCGTTGCTATTCGTATGCGATGGTAACCATTCGTAATGATTATTGCTAAAACGTTTGCTGTTCGTTTCGTATCGTCAACCTATCGCAATAATTCGTTTTTATTCGCCATTTAATTCCGATTAAATTATTTACGCATCGTCGCTATTCGTTACAGGTCGCTCCAGTAAGTAAAATATCGCAAAGGTGCGCTTTCAGTCGCCTGGAATGCAAATACGTTGTGTAATATGCAAAACAGTAGGTCACATTCTAGTCCCTTGCGAACGTCGACGAACATATAACGAATGCATACCGAATGATTAACGCATAAAAGCGCATCATAATGAATACTTACGAATGTTGGACGAAAATTTTATTCGCTGAGAAATTTTGAACATGTTCAAAAATTAACGACGAACAAACCTAACTGAAACGAATCAAGACGCTCACAAACGAATCCGCGCGAAGTCGACAACGAAGCGTAACGTTGATATGCAAACGGAAACGAATTTTGCAAAAACCTTATTCGCCAGTTTGCGCAAGTTGGTGTCGGAGGGCTTTCGTCCATATGTGAAGGGGCCTTAATATGATGAGTTAATGAAGATCCTGACATTAATCTCAACAGCACTCACAATAGAGTGCCATGATGAGCATGTTGACATACATTGTATTTAGATACGTTATGTATTGCTCTAGTATGCAATCTTCTGTTCAGATTTATATTGTTTGGCACTGATATTTTAAATAAACTCACTATATGAAGTGGAGGATTTATGGTGATGCGAAGCCCCCCCCCCCCCCCCCCGGCACTGACCCCACATTTTCTCAAAACGGGTATATTTTTGCCCATTTTCAGTAAAAATCGGCAAAATTCCTCCCCTTGACCTCTCGACAAATGGGGCGCTGGATCCGCCACTGATATGAATTTGAAATAATATAATTTTCATTGTCACCGGTAAGAAGATGACCGTAATCAATTACGGCCATCTTAATATTTTTGTATAATAAACGACTAAGCAAAATCTATTGATATTTTTATATATTTTTTTAATGATAAAGTGGTTAAATTGCGTTTAATGATTAATTAGGTTTCCAAAGTGAATTTAAGGAACTTTGAAGTCAACGAAGTTGACTTAAAAGTTGAGTCTACTTTTAAAAGTTGAAAAGTGACTTAAAAGTTAAGTCAACTTTTAAGTCAACGAAGTTACTTTCCAAAGGGAAAGTAGTCACAAACGCTTTCCCACGTAAGCATATTATAAGAACGTACGGGTCATAACCTATAAACACATTGCTTGTATACAAAAGTGTAAAATAATAAAATATAAAAAAAATATATGTAAGAAAGTGTCTACATCCGAGTTTGACATTGATCCAATAGAAAACGTCATTGGAAAAATTAGCATGGGAAAATGCATAGCGTATTTAATAAGAAATACATATTTCATACTATTAGTGTCGTTGGGAGTCTAACCAGACCGTTCTAGTTCCCTCCAAGCGATAGAACAGACGGGGGCGAGACAAATCATCTCCGAAAAAGTTCTCCCACGACGGGATTCGATCCCAGACTCTTCAGATTGGAAAATCGGGCTGGGTAACCGGCGCTTTACCGACGGAGCTATGAAACCCCTTTCTCGTATATTCTCTAGTTCATGGTTAGTGCCTGATCCCAGTTTGAATTTTAGAATTTCAAAGACATAATTAATGATTACAAAATAATTAGAAATAATTCCTTCTAAACAATTATCAAATTCACATTGTCATATCATATGCTATACCTTCATATCACACAATTTAACTCTGATCTCTTCGTTAAGGAGAATCGGCTAATTCGTTCCTTTAGATACATACAATCAAACAAAAAAAAGATAGAAAAGAAAAGAATACAAGCTTAATAGGTTTTAAAGTTAATATAAATCGTGGTAAAATCTTCGTCGAAGTTCCAATTCAATATTTTACTTATGGCTTACCAGTTTTTCTTTTGGTATTTAGATATACTGAGCTATTGTTTGGGAAAGTAATTTTGTAAACAATAACACGTGAAATTTTAATATATAATATAGAAAAGAAACGCACATCATATTGTATAATGATTTTTTACAATTGATCATAAATATTTTGATAGACATATGTTTATAGTTTTCTTTTTCCAGCCCTCGAATTACCAAGGACAAAACACATTTCGATCCTTTTTTTCGCAACATATCACCATGACAATGCTGAATTAAGCGTGCTATTTCTAGCTCCTGTTGCATGCCCGCGGATTTGGTATCCTTCTGAAATTTTGTTATTTGACCACTTTCAGCAAATTTTCAGTAAAAATGTAGGTGGATACTGGTTTGTCTATCCAAATAGAGTCAAAATATGCCAATTAATATGAAAATTAAAATTAATGTCTCAGTGGAAATTTCTGTAAATTGGGGTATGTTTCACATTAAGGATATCATTATTTTGCAATTCTGTTCCAAAAGGACTACTAACTTTGTCTTCAGCCATTCTCATTTATCTGTTGTAAATTGATGTTCAACATCGCATTTAAATAATGAAATGAAATGCCAGAATAGCTTAAAACTATTGTCCAAAATCATTGAAAATGCACAAAAAGGTGACCTGTCAAGATCGAGGTATTGTTTCTGAAAACTGTGCTTGCGAAAAAGGTCAGAAACTAGCTGTAGTAGGGTAATTCTGTGCTGTAGGACACTATTAAGAGCGAAAAATATCAAATTACTGACTTACTTTTCAAAAGAGTGGATGTTTAGGATGTTTTATCAAATTTATATTTTCTGTTTGATGACGTCATTTGAAGCAGTTAAATGAATTTGTTTTCCGGGAAAATTGCTAATCATTTAAAAAAAAAAAAACACATCGTAATGCCTGATAGATCAATTTGGATAGATTTAACAGCTTTAATCATTTCTAAAAGTGAGCGGAATTCTTCAAAGCCATTTTGTGACATTGCGTTTTGAACCAAGTATCTTTATCATTGCGCTGTGTCTGATCATAAAGACGGAGTCGTTTTGCGTTTGACAGAATAAGTCACTCGTATACTTAGGATTTATGATGCAGATGAATAGAATACCTCTAATAACTCGGAAATTAAATAATCTTTAGAACATGACCTTGACACAATACTTGAATGGGCTCAAACCTGGGAAATTTCTTTTAATCCATCGAAAACAGGGTTCTTATTTTTTGGAAACCATGACGATGACCTTGACATTGTTTTCGTAGACACAACACTTAATCCGACTGAATCACATAAACACTTAGGCTTTAAGTAACTTTTCATCCAACGCTAAATGGACAGTACATGTCGACAAAATTTGTAAAACTGCTTTACAGGAAATTAATGTTCTGAAAAAAACTTAAATTTACAAATTCTCGGAAATCACTTGATGAAACTTATAATACTTTTATATTGCCAATTTTGGAGTACGGGTGCGAAATTTGGGGTTGGTGTAACACATCAGATGAAGAAAAATTAGAAAAAGTTCAACTGGAGGCCGCAAGATTAGTTACTGGTTTACCACTTTATTCATCTAGAGAATCACTATACTTAGAGACAGGACGTGAGACATTGAAAGACAGACGTTATAGACGAAAGTTGACGGTACTACATAGAATTTACAATAATAATGCACCTGACTTTCTTCAAGATATACTATCTACTTATCATCGACTTAATCCCTATACTTTAAGAAATCCTACAGACCTTAGTACTCCAAATTATAGACTTCAAATATCTAGAAACTCTTTTTTTTCCGTCGACTATACAAGACTGGAATTCCCTTGATTTAGACATTAGACAGGAGACTAAGTCTACAAAATTCAAAAATCACCTTAAATCAAATTTACAAAGTACTTCTGATCCAAAACATTTTCTTGTTGGTAAGGCAAACATATTTTGGAATACAGTTGACAGTTGACGATTGAATTGTCAACTGCATTCCAGAATACAGTTAACAATTCGACTAAGAAACACTTGTATTGAAAATGTATGCATTATAAATTTTCTGTATTACTATTTCATCACACCAAAAAAATGCATATGACACCCATGCCCAACCTCCACTTCTTACAGAATAAAAAAAAATGAAGCAAAGCATCGACACATCATATCTCTACAATTCAGACAAATTCTGAAAAAAAAGTCCAAACTTTAAAAGTATTCCCCTGGTTACGATACTTAAATTTTCAGGGATTCATGTCTAGGCATTGACTCAAACACACTTTAAATTTGGTAATGGTACATGGCCTTGTTACCGAGGAATGAGGCCGAGAACTTTGCCAATATCTCTACAATTCAGACAAATTCTGAAAAAATTCCAAGTCCAAACTTTTAAAGTATTCCCCTGGTTACGATACTGAAATATTCAGGGATTCATGCCTAGGCAATGACTCAAACACACTTTAAATTTGGTGAGGGTACATGGCCTTGTTACCGAGGTCCAAACTTTTATAATATGGTTACGATACGACCAAGTCTCAGAGTTTTCTAGGTCCAAAATTTTATTGCAATCACCTGGCAAGGGATCAGATACAAAATCAGGGACATTTAGAGCTCTGATTCAAAATACGAATTCCCGTGTGACGACATCACCAAGATGCTTTGATATTAAGCACAATATTGTCGTTGATTTTGAAGGCAAAATATTCTAACTTCTAAGTGACATACTCTTTTATTCATATGAGACAGAATTCCTATACTTTCTGCTTTGAAACAGCATCACATGTCAACTTGACTACATTGATGACGTACTCTCCGTCAACAATCCAACCATTCAGGGTTTGTTTGGCGCCATCAATCCCAGAGAATTAATTGAGAGCAACACTTCACTCTCCTACCTAGACATACTACTATGATACAATCGATAAGTCTTCTCTTTTTATGTCAAACGTGACGATTTTAATTTCACAATTACAAACTTCCACTTCATGTGGCGCAAAATTCCTTTGCCTGTATATATCGTATCAGTTCACAACCAATACGCTATGCAGGGTATGTTCCAAGTATGAAAAGTCGAGTGCATTAAGGCTCACCAATAAGTGGAGTAGAAGTTGAGTCGTAGGAATCCGTAAGGGGTTTTACGAGGGCTGATTGATATGTTGTGATCCTCGTATTGAACGATTTGAATTGTATTATTTTTCTACATTATCCCCTTCTGTATCTAAACACTTTTATATCACCAGTGTTTAAGGCCTCAATACCATTTTGTAAGAACTCCTTATCTGGCCTGGTTAGAAAGCCATCCACTGAAAGTATGACGTCATCATAGGACTGAAAGTGGGTGCCAGAAATACATGTAGCTGCTTTCAGTTTTGGGTAAAGATGAAAGTTTGATTAAATAAGGCGGATGTTTAATCAAATTAAAGCCACAATTATAAATGGCAGCCATGGTAGACTTGTGAACAGGAGCATTGCCCAAATGGAACAACACACTTTAAACTAGTAAGCTTCCGCGCCGCTTTAGTTTAATAGTTTCCCGTAACTGTGTCAGAAGTGAAGCATACAATTGATTGTTTGTCCTATTTGAAGATACTGTCAACCGCTTTTTATTAGCGGCGTCTTATGTTCGCGATCACGAGTGAAGTGACTGATTTATTTTCGCAACATCGCATATATACGTAACCTAAGACGTTTACATTACTACACATGTCTTAGGACATATACACAGTGTTTTACTTTCGCAAATGTAATGATCTCGCAAATATCGCGAAAATAAAACGCCCGCGAACAAAAGACGATTTACATTTATTGGTAGAATATCTTCTGCATCCCAGAATTCAGAGGCTCAAAGCATATCAATCAGCTCTCGTAGCAACGCGTAACACATCAGTTGCAATCCGTTGCCATTCTTTATGATAAAAAAATAACTCCACGACTACCCTAAGGGTTGCTGCTACTCCACTACGGGTATCTAAGACTCACCTAAGGGTTTGCTACGGAAAGCCATGTATTCGACAAGGAAAGGCTATCAGAATGTATCCGTACGCGTGTATCAACCCGTATCAGTCAGTAACACAGTCATAGTTTCATGGTTTAATCGGAACATTTTTGCGTCCCGACCCGCCTCGGATAGATCCATTTTGAAGTCGCAGCGAAAGTGAAAGTGTAAAGGGGGATTTACGGAATTATGCCATATTCCCCTGGATCTTTGAATCCTTAACAACGTTTAGTACTTTCGCTATGGTATACTTTCCAAATTTTTGGCAGGTTCTCGGTCTCATTTCTCGGTAATTAGGCCATGTACCCTCACCAAGTTTTAGTGTGTACGTGTCTATACCTAGGCATGAATCCCTGAAAATATCAGGTCCCTAACCAGGGGATTACTATAAAATTTTGAAATTAGAAAATTTTGAGACTTTGTCAGAATTGCAGAAATATTGGCAAAGTTCTCGGTCTCATTTCTCGGTAATTAGGCCATGTACCCTCACCAAAATTTTAGTTTAGTGTGTACGTGTCTATACCTAGGCATGAATCCCTGAAAATATCAGCTTCCTAACCAGGGGGTTACTATAACATTTTGACTATTACCAATGGCATGTATTTTTTATGTGTGAAGTTTATTGCGTGTGTGTGTGGGAGGGGGGAGTTTGGAAAATCTGCTCATATTAGAAAATTGCAGCTCTGCCTTTTAAACATGTACATATTAATATTTATGATAAAAATAGATATGCTAAACACTAAAGATTTAGACATTATAATAACATTAATGTCTAAATCGAATTGTCAACTGTAATCTAGAATGCAGTTGACAATTCAACTGTCAATTGTCAAGTGTATTCCAAAATATGTCTGCCTGTAGGCGATAGAAAATCAAATATTCTACATTCCAGATTTCGTCGTAAAAGTAGCAGTTTAAACTCTGACTTCTTCCGTGTAAATCTTACTAATCCCCCCATTGTCTCTGTGAAACTTAAATGAAGATTCATCTCATTATCTATTGAATTGTACATAGTTTACAGATCGAAAGTCTTTCAAATTTTCCAGTCATTACTTTAAATCTCTTATTATTTGGAAATACAGACTTACCTTATTTTATATATGAAAAAAAAATCTTTGATTATGTTCAGACTTAAATCAAAGACACCAAAAGATTTTGAACACTCATATGATATGGGTCTCTCTTTCTGATCTGATCTTGTATTATTTGTTATATTTATTATATTTAAGTATTATACTGTTTATGACTGCCATCCATGATTAACTGTATATTTACTGTAACATTGAAGGGAAAGGGCACATGTAATGTTTGGAAGCTTTTGCCCAATTCCCATTTCTGCATTAAATGAGAAATAAAATATGTTTAAACTAAGAATACCTATACATTATATCATACATTTTATACAATGAAGATTAAGTGGAGTGTTTCCTTATTAACGGTAATTTAACTTTTAATATGGATTCTCTGTAAAAACCTAAAACAGCTGGCCACGGCATGTCATGGATTTTGATGAAACTTTCTGTAATTATCAAACTTAATTTAAAAACAATGAAAACAAACCATATTGTTATATTTGAACAACGGTTGCCATGGTAATGGGGTCAATCTATTTGACACCCCCATAAATATGAGAAATAAGACATATTGTGGCATTCTGTTGCCATGGAAACCATGGTCAAAATTTACTTTATGAACATAAAAACTTTTTTTTGTAAGTTCAACTCTAACAAGAATAACTTTTTCGGGGGAGGGGGTTATCAGGTAGTTGTTGATATTCAGTCAAATTATGTGAAAATTTAGCAAAAATAAGGTCTAATTTTAGGGTCATTTTTGGCCTGTTTTTGATTACTTTGAAGGTTGAAAACCATTACTTGGTGAATGTTATGGGTATTTAACATCACCTTGCCAAAATAAATGTCTATAGCTTGAAAAAATCAAGAAATAAAATTTATGGTGGAACTTACCATTTTGTCATGAATGCCAATCAAAATCTGTTGCTATAGCAACTTTTAATCCATATTACCATATACCGCATATTTAAAAACATTGTTTTTCCTCATGTTTGAGTCCTATGATTATGTAATAGCATACCTGTATACAAATTATATTTATCATTATCAATTGACCTTCAAATCATTTCAAGGTCATCTGTCCAAATCTCAAGGTCATTTCTAACTTTAGACTAAAATTAAGACAAAAATCAGGATTTCCAATTAATTTAAATTGATTTCTCTAACTTATTTCATTAGATATTTTGATTTTAAATATTTACAGTTGAACAACCGATCAAAAGAAGTAGTTACATTGTATTTCACTTCTATGTATGACATACTTTCAAAAGAGCACAAAATTGCGATTTTCTAAGATTTTCTCGTAAAATATGTGACATTTTTTGGGGTCTTCATTGGACTTTGATAACTGTGATACTCATCCCAACAAATAATACATTTATCATACTTTTACCGATAACTGATTGTTTTGCCAAGGTTCCATACCGTTTACTGTTATTCATGTCTCTTTTTAGTGAAAAACCACAAAATTTGGCCTGAAAATAGCAAATATTTTTCAATGACCTTGAAAATTGAGGAAATGACCTTGACATTTTCTCAAGGTCATGATAGCATCAAATGGTCTTTAATACATCTACATACCAAGTTTTGTAACGATAGCAGGCATACATCTGTAGAAATTAGCTTTTTATTTATGACAGGTATTTACACCTTCGTACCAAATGATGCCATGGTAACCTATTTCAAAGGCATGTAAACAGAAAAATCTCTCTTCTAGATAAATTTCCTTCGATTCCCATGAAGTCCTAGGATAATACTCTTCAGGAAATAGTCAACTGTATTTCAAATCTTGTGCAATTGCATTATTACTCTTGTCAAAAGTAAGTAAAATATAGGTAAAATAAGGCCTAAATAGGCCGAAAATGGCTCATTTTGAATAAGCAATTTTTCTTGAAATTGAAGCAAATTTACATGACACACAGAAAGAAGGAGCATCGAAAAATCAAATTGTATCAACTTAAGAGGATTTAAATAATCTTTTCAGAAAATTACATATACATTCAACATTTGTTTCCATGGTAACGGGATGCATAAAAATGCCTTGTTTAAAGGTGTTTTTATACCAAACCTTGGTTACCATGGCAACGGAACGTCGGAGAAAAAATGGAAGGTCAATTCGTTCTGAGGACATCATATTTACCTTATACACAGAAAATATCTAAAATCTGAGACATGTCATGGCCAAATATGTCTGATTTTTTTTAGGTTTTTACATAGAATCCATATTAAATTATTTTCATACTACCTTTGTTTTTGTTCGAGAAAGAGAAAAGTTAGATTGACCCAGCCTTACTTTAACTGACAAAGCCTTAGTTTAATTCTTTTCCGTCGAAATGATTTTTAATTCAATGACTCAATGTTTTAGAATATTGTCGAAAGAATGTGCATAGTAATTAAAGTATTGTCAGTGTACAGATTAATGGTTTATCCTATTGTAAAACGAAATCCGAAAATATGCTCGGCAAAATTATTTCAGTTTTCGCCTTTCTCCAGAGAATGGTATCATCGGTACTGGTGACGAAGCATTAAATAATACTCGATGACGTATCAGCAATACTATTTTGGAAATTTTGTTGAAAACGGTATGACCTATGCTTGAGAATTTTTCTTTTAATTTCCAAAATCGAAGTTTATGGTAAAAAAGGCTGTCAACTGTTTTTAAGAGAAGTTATATTTACATCTAGTCTACAAACAATTCCTGATGTACGATAGATTAAGAATGTGAGAGTGAAATGCCAACATATTTCAAATATATCAATCATTTCAGCTTACTCTGTAGCACTATTATTAAATCCACATGCAATATCTTGCATTGGCACAAGAAAATTGATTTTCGATTTACCAAACCTGTATACCAAAGAAAGGAGGGGATCTCCAACAACACTCCGCTGCAGCACACTGCAAAACCCCAAAACACCAACTGTAAAACATAGAACAGACACCCACAGAAAGAGAAGCAAAAGTGTCCGTCTGGTGACAGAAGGATCATATCAAAGGTGTAAAAGAAGGTTGATAATTCTAACACAATTTCGATGGTAATTCTGTCTACCTTTGATCCTTCTTATATTGTTAATCATGTCACCATAAAATGCAGGTTTTGAAATACTCAAATTTATATACTCTCTTACTTGTATGGGTCCGAATTTCAAAAGAAGTTGTCAATAATTTTTGTAAAATTTCCAAAAAGTATTTCCTAGGTTGTGAAAGAGAAAACCTTGACCTAAAAGTTTTCTTCGTTATTTGTAAATTTCTACTATGGAAATCCAATACATCAGTACATCCTCTAGCATACCGGATGAGCTGTGAAATGCAGATACCGTATGACGGTAATCTAGGAACATCACCGTCAAGTCAGGGAAAATTTACTATGTTGAATCCAAAATCTGAAGGGAAAAGATACCTAGCTTCTGACTTCCACTTCACTTACAGATACATAGACGATGTGTTGTCCATCAATTATCCAAAATTCGCGGATTACCTGAGCAGTATGTATCCTTCGGTGCTTGAAGTCAAAGAAACCACAGAGACAAATAATTCAGCATCCTATTTGGACATAATGTTGTCCTACGACACTGATGGTCTCACTCTATGACAAACGTGACGACTTCAATTTCAGCATTACAAACTTTCCTTTTCTGAGTAGCAACATCCCTTCATCGCCTGCTTATGGCGTGTTCATATCTCAGTTGATACGCTATGTCAGAGCAAGTACCAAATATACGGATTTTGTTCTGAGAGCTAGGCGTCTTTCAGATAAGCTTCTCAGTCAGGGATATGTTTGTGATCGGCTAACATCGTCACTGAGGAAGTTCTACGGTCGATATGGGGAACTCGTCATACACTATGATGTCCCACTCTCCAGTATGGTTGATGATATTCTGTCATAGACCATTTGAACCATCCAACCAAAGATTGTACTCTATGTCTTCCGAAATGGAAGTAGCCGGATGTGACAGTTCTACCGAATTGAAGCGGCGGGTGTTGCATGCAAGCAGGAGATGCTTACTCTTCCTGGGCACCTGGTCTCACTCCCATATCGGGAGTTCGCTTCTTTTCATATGGTGGAGGTTTTCGTTTGTTTGCTTTTGTTCCTGTTTTATCCTGATTTTGTATGCCTTCGGTTTCTGATTTTCTGAATTATCGATTTTGTGCTGTACATTATCCATATTGTCATGACATACATAGAAAAAAGAAAAAGGGAAGGATCTCCAGCTTGACAACCCTGCAGACACCCAGCAAACAAACCCACAAGAAACTGACACAGATTGACATCAGACAAAACTACAAAACGCACAAGGACGCTAGAACATGATACAAAATAATCGAAACAGACGCACAGAAACATCAAAGACAATACATAAAAGGTAGGAGACCAATGTGCACCCGGCGACGACTTTGGACGGCCATCTGCTATTAGCAGATGGTGTAGTTATCCGGATTACGTGCGTACAACCCTCCTACTAATCTGGATACACAGAGGTCTCAATAGGTGCACAATTGTTGTATAAACATTAAACGTCTCACTGTAAGGTGACATCACAAACGAGAAAGTTAACTGCAGTGGCCTCTAGTAACACATATTCTATGTATATGTATCTAAATAAGTATATGGCATGCGTTTAACAGTCTGTGCTCTGCTTGCTGAAGCGAGCTCAAGATCAATCACCCGAGAAGTCTGACCAACTTTCAGATATGACAAAGAATCAGGACCCAGTCTTCTCTGATGAGATTTAAACAAGGCCCGTAATGGAGTCCGGTTGTCACGGTTGGCCAGTGTGCAACGTTGGAAAAGACACTGGTTGAATACTGTAGATTGGTCCAGTACCATGCCAAGTGTTCTTTTGATGACTTTAGGATCATATCCTCGGTAAAGCAGGCGACCGACTATTTTCTTACATTTTTGGTTGAAGTTTGATCGCCTTTGATCTTTCTTATTTTGTTTATTAATGAGTTAAAGAAGATCCTGACGACAATCTCAACAGCACTCACAATAGAGCACAAAATGAAACATCGACGGACCCCTAGCAAGCTAGAGGTGGGATCAGGTGCCCGGGAGGAGTAAGCATCCCCTGTTGGCTAGCCGCACCCGCCGTCGGTGTTAATGAAGCATGGAAATAAAAATATATAAAATTCATGCACTGTCTGACGTTATGTCTATATAGAAAGTGCTATGGCGACAATGTCAGGGAAGTATATTCAAAACACTTACTGTCAAACCCCTCGCGGGGAACTTTTTTACGAGCTCCACACGGCAAAGGGCATAAGTGTGACACAAATGAGTTAAAGAAGATCCTGACGACAATCTCAACAGCACTCACAATAGAGCACAAAATGAAACATCGACGGACCCCTGGCAAGCTAGAGGTGGGATCAGGTGCCCGGGAGGAGTAAGCATCCCCTGTTGGCTAGCCGCACCCGCCGTCGGTGTTAATGAAGCATGGAAATAAAAATATATAAAATTCATGCACTGTCTGACGTTATGTCTATATAGAAAGTGCTATGGCGACAATGTCAGGGAAGTATATTCAAAACACTTACTGTCACGTACCGTAAAACGAAGGCAATGACATTCCCAATGATACATATACTCTGTTGCCGGAGTTTTCCCAAATTTTGAAAGGAGTTCAGAGTAGTAATTGTAAAATTTCCAAAAAGATTTAACAAGTTTGTGATTTCTAAATCCTTGACTGATAAGTTTCTTAGTAATTTGTTTATTTTTATCATGGAAGTCCGAAACAAGTGAGCAAGCTCTAGCGTATCTGATGAGTTGAGAGATGTAAATGCAATCTGGGAACATCGCCATCAAGCCAAGGAAAATTAATTATGTTGAAGCCAAAGTCTTCTCTTTTAGCGTATATCTTTTTCTGAATGCTTCCATGAATAATGCAAATGGCGCCCTAATATGGCGAGAGATAAACATTGGTTCCTGTACTCATTTGATACTCTATATATAATGTGTCTTTCAGTGGATTGTTTTCTTTGTTCCATCGTCCATTTCGTTAAGGTGTTTTTGTTCTCACTAATTTTTTTATTGTTTGTCTAGATGTTTGGTGTCATTTTCTTTAATTATGATCCCATGGTGTCTGGATATGTTTCGCTCTCTTATTGAGAAATCACAAATTCTCAGTTTATTCTATGTCCTAGCTTTAATTAAAAATGTAGCCTGTCATGCATAGAAGAGTGATTTATTTTTATGCTGATACACAGCTTTACCAAGAATAGGATGCAGCCTCTTATGTTGTTCTCTCTCTCTCTCTCTCTCTCTCTCTCTCTCCTTCTCTGTCTATTTGACATACATTTAGGTTATGTTTTGCTATTCATGTATGTTCACTGTTTGGATTTCGTCCCTTTCGGCATCGATCTTTACTGATGCTACATTGTTGAAATGCGCATACGATGCTCGAAATTATAACGGTAAAAATAACTTTCAAGATTATAATTCTAACACTAGGTTGGTTTATCTATGCCGGTGGACTGTTAATCCCAGAAAATATATGCGTCTAGTTTTAATTAGCTTTTGCAATACTTGAAATGATCTTTAAATTAAAGTTAAAGAGTTTTATTGATATATCCTATCATTTCTTGTTCGCTCTGCCAAATTTGGAAAACCACCACTTCGTTTTTTTTTTGAGAGCCAATGAAATTCCCCGTTTGATAAAACAATCAAACCCATCGCGTTTCTACACTCGCTCTGGAGACGCCGCTCGGTACAAACGCGTGTTGATTTCCAGCCTTGCAAACTTTAATTGGAAATTATACTTCACCGATTCATCGGTAAGTTACTCTGATTCAATATATATTATTATATATATATATATATATATAATTTTTTTTCTCTCTCTCTCTCTCTCTCTCTCTCTCTCTCTCTCTCTCATACACGTACATTTGACTAGCAACATGTCCGACAATCCCCGTAAAAGGGTAATGATCTTAGGACATTCCATTGTTCGTCGTTTCTATAATTTCTTAAAGGATGTTTCTGATCGTAGATATGATATTGACCTTGGCCTTAGAAATACTCATCAAATTCAGTTTAGAGGCACAGGCGGTAGACTTACAAACGACATTTTGAGGTGTGACGGTCGTGCGATCGAAAATTTCAGACCGCACATGATTATTCTAATGATCGGCGGGAATGACGTAAGAGAAGTAGACTCGCCAGGAGAATTAGCCTCTAAACTAGAGGCTACTGCTTCTACATTACACAATAGGTATCGAGTATATAAGGTTTTCGTGTGTAAACTGTTAACACGTTTCCATCAATCTTATAATTATAATGAATTCGCTGATAAGGTCAATGAATTACTGGTAACTTCACTTGGTAAATTCCAATACAGTGGGTTGTGGAGTCATAATGGATCATTTCCATCTCCAGCACAAAAATCATGTGAAAATAAATACCTTGGCGATGGCATCCATCTGAATAAGCAAGGCAATGTACATCTTTATCGAAGCTTGAGAGGTCTTATTTTATCCAGATCTAAGAGAGACCGCTAGATATCTCTGTGTGAAATATAACATTTCTATCATTTTCAACGACACATCTTCTGGGTACAGTACGCTGCCTGAGTTCATACAATATTTCATCCTCTTTTTGCACTTTTTGATATTTCTTCACCCCACGATATTTCTAATTTTGTTGGGGTTTCATTCACTAGACTTTCGTCTTTTCCTCGCTGGATACGGACCGATTACTTACTTATGGCCGTTTTCCTGAGGTTGTTCACTGATCTTAGATCACCTCGCTGTATTTGTCATTGACATTTACTGAGGATTTTCATTTTAGTCTATTCTAATTTTACGAACATTTATTTTTGCTTATTTTATTTTTTATTTTCTTATTTTTTTTTCTCTCTCTCTCTCTCTGCCTCATTAACTGAACTGCTAATTCAAATAATTACCTTACTTGCTTCAACAAAATCTTTTAAGGTTGAAGATTAATTGTAAATATTGGAAACTTATTAACAAATAAATTTCTATGCTATTTTATTGATTGATTATTTTTCCCCTCTCTCTCTTTAATCAACTCTTTTTATTTATACAATATGATCTATTTATACTATTCCCGAATTAATTTCACTTTCGGCTTGCTTATTATCAATCATTTATAAGATGCCAGACACCTATCGAAAAGAATACATATAAATATCATAAAGGCTCAGTTTTGAATTTTACCTTATTTCTTTTGAGCTTTAAAATAATTTATATAGATATATACATATATATAATCATTATTATCATTTATTCATTTTGCGTATTCGACCCCATTGAACCGTCTATTATGGTCATTACGGGGTTTGTTCACTAGACTTCGGTCTTTTCCTCGCTGGATTCGGTCAATTCAATATTGGCCGCATTCCTGAGGTTGTTCATTGACCTTTTTGGTCGCCTGGCTGAATCTGTCCTTTGACATTTTCTGAGGATTTATCTATTCTTTGATATTTTTCCAGTAAATGTGCATCTAGCATTAAAATTTAAATTACTTGGCTTCATAGTTAATGCCTTTTATTTTACATTTCATACACTAGTATTGTACAACTAAACAATAGGAATATATCATCAATTTTATTTGAATTGGTGGCAATATATTCGTTTGTTAATTTTCACAAGAAAAATCTTCTACAATACACAAGAAAGTGTAATTTATCGCTCTGGTTCATTAACTGGCACAAATTAAAAAAAAAAAAAGCACGTATGATTATTTGGTTATTAACACGACGGCGGTTTAAGCCGCCATCAATATTTTCCTTTATAGGCATACCTCCTAAAAAGAGAAGAAACCCGGAGTCACCAGGTCAATGACAGACGAAACGACCCAAACTTACATCAAATTCATGTCTCATTGATGACATTACCAATAAAGTTACTGAGCGAGTCACTGCATCCATTAGGACGGAAATGACGACCATGTTTCAGCAACTAGTACAGGGAAGTAATAGTATACCATCTACTAACTCTGATAATGGTCAAACATCTGATTCCCAACCGTCTAATAACACCGCTACAATTCCCCAAACCCTTGCGTCTGACGAGAGAATTGTTGAGGCATCTATTGTTGACCACATAGAAACCGTAGCAGGTAACTCAGGTTTTGTAAGCACTGCAGTTCCTATACAGGCCAAAGTTTCGGACAAAATTAAAGCAAAAATATGGTCAAACCAGTTTGTGGAGATGAAAGCCTTATTGGATAATAAAGATCAAGATGCAAAACGTAGTAATTTTCATTTGAAAATTGACGAGGACGAAGAGAGTGGGTTCATTATCAAACAATTAGATAAACGCGATAGCGACAAACAAGAAATACACGGTTTCTATGTGGTCAACAATAGATGCCTCAACAATTCTCTCGTCAGACGCAGGGGTTTGGGGAATTGTAGCGGTGTTATTAGACGGTTGGGAATCAGATGTTTGACCATTATCAGAGTTAGTAGATGGTATACTATTACTTCCCTGTACTAGTTGCTGAAACATGGTCGTCATTTCCGTCCTAATGGATGCAGTGACTCGCTCAGTAACTTTATTGGTAATGTCATCAATGAGACATGAATTTGATGTAAGTTTGGGTCGTTTCGTCTGTCTTTGACCTGGTGACTCCGGGTTTCTTCTCTTTTTAGGAGGTATGCCTATAAAGGAAAATATTGATGGCGGCTTAAACCGCCGTCGTGTTAATGCAAACTTTAACCACCACCTCCCCTCCACCACACTAATATGATATTCTGTTTATGTAGCTTGTTCTTCCTTCTTTTAGTAGAAGTCTTTATTATATTACACTTATTAATATTTACATTCTCAAAAGGCGCTTTTCGGACCTTAAATTATAAACCATTCACAAAATTTATGGTTTTCCGGTTATTCTGATTTCATTCTTATTTCTAAATTGCAATCCATGCATATGTCATTTCTTACGTAATCTAACGCAATTTTATCTAATAAGTAAAATTGTTGTTCGATGCAATTATTATGCATAACGTTTATTGAATAATTTGTTTGATCATAAATTCAAAATTTATAAAGCAATTAGTAAAACTATTAATTATCTTAATTAAAAGTCACAATAGTGGCAATGCGCAACACTTACTTGTTTTGTTGTATATATTTTGTATTGATAATAATCAGAGGGAAGGTGATGATAAATGCAATTGTCATAGCGAGGTCTGTCAGTCGGAACCTATGAGTCGAACGATTACACATGTGAAATGTGGCTTATTGTTTGGGATATATCGATAAATATATTTGTTAATTTTCCTGTTACTAAATTAAATGAGTCATTCTTAAACTATGGGGTATCTCCCTCATGGCATAATAATGCCCATAACTGACTGTTCAGCATACATTCTAGGTCATGTTCTTCATATATATTGGTTATTTGGATTTCTCCTCTTCAGCCTCGATCATCACTGATTATATATTGTTTGTAGAAGTAATCATATGACACACTAATGTTTAACGTCTTCAAATTCATTAGCATCATTTTAGAGCAGATTTTACATAATGGACCAGACCCTCGTCAGTGATCCTCAATCTGAACAATGTTAAACCTCTTCAAATTCAATAGCATCATTTAAGAACAGATCAATTTGCAGCAGAGACCAGACATGCACGTTTCGGGTACTTAACCCTCGTTAGTGATCCTCAATCTAAACAATGAAATATGGCCAAAGAGTGTGAAAATAGTCATGTCCAAAATGTACCGAAAGACGTAGCAGGACGGTCGGGATATGATGCTTCAGGAACCACGTTTTAGATTTTTCATTTTGATAACAGAAATTTTTGAATGCGTTAAAGAGACAGACAATCAACCGAAGTTGATCGAAGTTGGCTACATGTGCCCTCGGGGACTCCTTGTCCACCAGCAGTGACACTCACCAACTGTTGAACTTCTTCAAATTCAATAGCATCATTTAAGAAAAGATTAATTTGCAGCATGGACCAGACATGTACGTTTCGGGTACTTAGCCCTCGTCAGTGATCCTCAATCTGAACAATGTAAAGTGGCCAAAAAGTGTGAAAATTATCATGTCCAAAAATGTACCGAAAGACGTAGCAGGATGGGTGGGATATGATGCTACAGGACCCACGTTTTAGAAATTTCAAGAAATTTTGATAACAGAAATTTTTGAATGCGTTGAAGAGACAGACGATCAACCGAAGTTGATCAAACTTGGCTACATGTGCCCTCGGGGACTCCTAGACCACCAGCAGTGACACTCACCAAGTGGTACAAATGTTAAACTTCTTCAAATTCATTAGCATCATTTTAGAGCAGATAAATTTACATCATAGACCAGACTTGCACGTTTCGGGTACTTAACCCTCGTCAATGATCCTCAATCTGAACAATGTAATATAATAAAATTATGACGATAGAGGATATATTTTAGTGTGATAATTTCTCCCTTTGTTTTAAACGAGATTCATTTTCCGAAACCATGTATAGGAGACAAAATTGTAAAAGATGCATTCATCATAATATTGTTTTGTTCTCACGTCTGTGTTTGCTTCACTGTGGTCAGCCACTATTGTCTTGATGTGTATTTGCACCTTTTGCGAAGCAATGTATGACTTGTTTATAGTGTATCATGATAGTATATATGTATGTATGTACAACCAATGTAATTCCCCGAGATGAAACTATTGAACTATTGAAATGAATGTGTTGTATTCCTGAATGTTAACGTTAGTGACATCACAATGCATACACTCTACAAAAACACGCCACGCCGGCTGTTCCAACCTGCAAACTGCTGACCTAATTTTTACGTAATTCCCAGTACCAGGAAAAACGCATTTCAGAAATCAAAAAATTAACTGACTATTGTGGCGCATCTTATCGAATAAATGTAATAATTTGTGTTTTGTTTCGTGTATGCAACGAACAGATAGAGCATTTATGGCATCAAATGCACTTGCTGTGTGTTTCATACCCGTCACAAAACACATTACGACACTTATTCTGTATATGAAACTGCTACTGAAATGAATTTTGGTGGCTCCGCTGGAAGCATCACTAATGAGAATTTAATATTCGAAACATGTGTCTGGTGCAGAAAAAATTGGTTTGAAATTTTCTTAATGAAGGTATAGAGTTGGAACACTTCCGTATTATTGCTACAGCAATTCGGATGATCGCACTATTTGCTGAATAATGAATACTCTTCTTTGCTCTTTAACTCGTAGGTCCTTTCTGTTCATGGTTTCTCCTTAATAAGTTAAAGAAGATCCTGACGATAATCTCAACAGCACTCACAATAGAGCACCAAATTGAGCATCGACGGACACCTAGTAAGCTAGAGGTACCGGTGGGACCAGGTGCCCGGGTGGAGTAAGCATCCTCTGTTGGCTAGCCACACCCGCGGTCGATGTTCATGTACGAAAAATGAAAGCAATATATAAAATACATGCACTGTCTGAGGTTATGTCTGTATGGAAAGTGCTATGACGACCATGTCAGGGAGAAATATTCAAAACACTTACTGTCAAACCCCTCGCGGGGAACTTTTTTTTACGATCTCAATACGGCAAAGGGCATAAGTGTGACACAAATGAGTTAAAGAAAAATCCTGACGATAATCTCAGCAGCACTCACAATAGAGCACCAAATTGAGCATCGACGGACCCCTAGCAAGCTAGAGGTGGGACCAGGTGTCCGGGAGAAGTTAGCATCCCCTGTTGGCTAGCCTCACCTAAAGTTTCATTTTCGCGCTTTTGTGTTGAGCATGGGATGTATGCCTGATTTTCCTTGCGTTTAGATGTCTTCTTGTTTCATAATCTTACAGTGAGGAATCAAATATACACAACAAATGTACGTCTTCGAAACAACTGGATTACCTGACAAATTAAAATGATGTGTGCATGTAATCCGGATTTTTACACTTTTTGATTCTAATGTGGAGTCGGCACCGACTGTCCATTTGCCTCGTTGTCTATGTGTTGTCTTTTGAGTTTTGATGCCATCTTATTTGTTTGATTTCCTTGTGTCTTTTGTGCCTTTTGTTGTACTTGTGAAATCTGTGCTTTCGCATTTGAGCGTTTCGGTGTTGCAAATACGTCATGTTTAAGATTCCTTCCTTTCAAAAATCATATTCTTGAAGAGATTATGATTAGCTTATTTGAAAACCTCTGGTGCATACTCCCGAAAACGCCCAAATAAGATTTTTTCCCTATTTCCTGACATTTCATGTACCCAGCTCTTGGTAACTAATACAAGATTTATGATGTTTTTAATTTGGCAGTCGGAATTACTCCTAAGACAAAAAATTATTACTTTCAGGCAAATTTTCGGAAATTTCGATTACGTTTTTTCCGTCTTTTCCATGTGCGTGAAGTGTTCAACTGACCGGTACGTTAAAGCGTGAAACGAGTAAGAAATGGATGTCGTCTCGGTGCAAATCGTGACCGGCGCCATTCAAATAATTCCTTGGTCAATGATCGGTGGATATGGTGAAGGATGCACCTTACACCAACTTTATGAGATCATAGTCAATGTAAGTTTCTATCTTGGCAGCCTCATGATTATTATGAATCTTGTTTCTTTAGTTTATTTTGTTCATGTGTTCATCCCATTAAAAAAACCTCCCTGCCTCATCATAATTTGAAGAAAAGTGCCTGAGAAACTAATAAGTTTTTTTGGCCTTAGCATAGCAATTTGTTTTCAAATTCTTGATCCAGGAAAATGAAGAAGTGTTCTTTAGAATACTGCGAACTACGAATAGCGTCAAAAGTTATTATCAACAAAGTTAAAAAGATAGGAACTAACTAAAATGAATAAATTCGCCGTATTTGATCCGGTGAAAGGTTACAAAAGACATTCATTCTTCAAATAGGGGTAGGTCTTTACCATTGATTCTGAGGAATTGCCTAGGTTAAAACAGGAATCTAATCTTACAATATGAAATATTCCTGTGGATCCTTACCAATGTTCTGATGAAAGCTAAGGGGGAGATCTCTACGTCATAATATCACAGTGATCACAGAAGAACACATTATCATAAGACGATAAAAGGGGGACAACATGAACAGCCGACACGTGAACAGATGGAAAAACCAGAAGAGCCATATCAAAACGACACACAAATTAAAAAAACGCCATTGAAACATCAGGAAAAATACTATACATATAAATCGGTGAATTAAATTAAAAACCCGAAGTAATTTCCATAGAATTTCATTATGAAAACGAATTGACGTTATTCAATATAACCATTACATCAATACATTTGAAGCAAAATAAATTAAATAAACATATATTATGGTAAGTATTTTAGTTTGAATAATATCATAATAGTTCCTTTGCCGAACACTCCTTATTATATGTTTAATGGATTATTTGTAGCTCTATACTTGACCGAGGACTAATCGTTATACGATAAAGTAACAAATATAGGCAAAGTGATATATCTCTTATTAAACATAAAGCAAATTATATTTTGATGAATTGTGATCTCAGACTCTTATATGAAATATATTTTCATTACAAGTTGTGCGCCATGATTCAGACTTAATTGTTCGTAATGGAGTGTAATCATTAGTGTCTGCTGACAATAAACCGTAAAACGAATCGGTCACAATATTCCGAATCGTTTCATGACCAACATCTTCTCCTATCCCAAATATAAAAACATTGATTCCTTCACCAACCGTGTCTTGTATGAAAGATTTCGACTCCATTGCGGTGTTACCATTTCCATCAGTAAACAGAACCAAAACTTTCTTCGAATTAGTTCTTCCAAAAGTATCCAATTCCGTCTTGCCAGATTTAATTGCATCTGATATATTTGTTTCTTGCGTACTGCGAAGTCGTGTCTTTGTAATGGATGAAGAAAGATCATTCTGTGTATGTTTTTCAATGGGGAGAATCACTTGGGTTGCTTCGGAATATGACATTATACCCATTTGAATATCCGTGTTACCGACGTCAAGATGTTCGACCAGTTCAATAGCAGCTTTTGTAGAATACTTTATCCTTTCCTTTGATGACGAATCTAGCAGAAGTACAATATCAGTTGATGAGTCCTCTAGACAATCTGAAATATATAATGAAAATTGAATATACAATGTATCAGTTTTTTAAAGGCCGACGTTGGCAACCACCCGGTCATTAATATGCATACCATTTGACCTAGGCTTGGTAGGCGTGATATACCTCTTTTGAAGTATATTCAACGCGAGCGCTGTAACATCAAAGACATACCGACAGGTAATCCTTCATTATGGTATAGATACGCAAGTCTCATCTATTAATCAAAATCAAAAATTGATAGGGGCGAAATGATTTAAACAGACCAATCAGATAACAATAAGAGAAATCAACCTTATAGCTGTCAGTGAGGAAATGACAAACAATTCACCTGTGCCCTTATATAGTCCCCCGTCCGCCATTAATCTTCTAAAAGAAGTAACTGTAAAATATGACATTATGACATATCCGGAGAAATTATACACTATAAACTATAATGAAACGAGCAAAAGATGATAAGCATTAAGTTCGAACAACTTCGGTTGATCGTTTGTCTCTTCAACGCATTCAAAAATTATATTGAGGATCACTGACGAAGGTTGAGTACCCGAAACGTGCATGTCTGGTCCATGCTACAAATTTCTCTGTTTATGAATGATGCTATTGAATTTGAAGACGTTTAACGATCAAAATTTATGATAGTATATGATGAGTGAAATTTTATCATTCATTCATCAATGTCTTTATTTTGATTACGTGTTATACGTCTTGTAGTGGCATTTTCGACATATACACATTTTCGAATGTTTCTGTACTTAAAAATACATGTGTCTCTACTTTGTAAGCAAACGACTTGAATATGAAGGTTGGGTGAAAGGATCTAAACGGATCAATTCAATTTGGTCCGTTTAAATCAATTTAATTCAAATTCAAATTTGACAAATTCAAATCATTTAATTTTTAAGTCGAATTTATCTCATCCTACGACTTCTCTAACATGTACACAACCCTCCCTCATGAGAAGATAAAAGTTCGCTTATCAAAACTTATTAAATGGTGTTCTGATCGAGAAAGTATAACATTTATGTTATATTACTTCTGACACAAAGGGATTCTTTTCTTCAGTAAAATACAAATCATACAAATAATGGACTCGATCCGATTTGTGCAAGGCCTTGTCCTTTCTTTTAGACAACATTTTTGTAAGATTTGGTTGCACTCTATAAGGCAAGTTATTGGAATTTCCATGGTTACTAATTGTGTGCGTCTCTTGCTAATTTGTTTTTATATACATACGAAAAGGAATTCATGCAAGATCTGCAAAAAACTCCAACAAAACTGCCAAATTTGACTACTTGAAATGTTTCAACGGCACCTCTATGCATCTTGATGATTTTTTGAATATTTAACAACTCACATTGTGACCATTACAAGAATAAAAAATTTATCCACCAGTGTCAAAATTGAACAAAGCAAATACAGATGATAAAGCTACACCATTTTTGAAGCTTGAAATCAAAATTAATAACGGATAACTGACAAATATGGATAATGACCATATCCCTGTATAAAGCACAAAATCGATAATTCAGAAATCAGTAACCGAAGGCATACAAAATCAGGATAAAACAGGAAACAAAGCAAACAAACAAAAACCTCCACAATATGAAAAGAAGCGAACTCCAGATATGGGAGTGAGACCAGGTGCCCAGGAACAGTAAACATCTCCTGCTTGCAACAAATTCAGACAAATATATACTACGAAAGAGAAGACTTTGGCTTCAACATAGTTAATTTTCCTTGGCTTGATGGCGATGTTCTGTCAACTGATCACATACGCTAGACTTGTTCCCATGTTTCGGACTTCCATGACAAAAAAATTACAAAGAAATTTATCAGTCAAGGATTTAGATATCATAGGCTTGTAAAATCTTTTTGGAAATTTTACAATAACTATTCTAAACTTCTTTCAAAATTTAGGACTGCTCAAGCATCAGAGTATGTATCATCGAGAATTTCATTACCTTCAGTTTACGCTGACTTAGGGAACAAAATTAGAAGGATCAAAGGCAGATCAAACTTCAACCATAAATGTAAAAAATAGTTGGTTGCCTGCTTTATCGAGGACATGATCCCAGCATTATAAAAAGAACACTGGGCATGGTACTGGATCAATCTACAGTTGTTGCACTCTGGCCAACCGTGACGACAGGACTCCATGACATGCCTTGTTTAAATTTCGTCAGAGAAGACTGGGTCCTGATTCTCTGTCCTATCTGAAAGTTGGTCAGACTTCTCGGGTGATTGATCCTGAGCTTGCTTCAGCCAGCAGAGCACAGACTGTTAAACGCATGCCACATATTTTTAGACCCACTTACAATGTACATAGAATTTGTGGTATAGGGGTCCTCTGTGTTTAACTGTCTTGTTTGTGATGTCACCTTACAGTGAGAAATTTTATGTTTGTACAACAATTGTGTGTCTATGGGGACCTCTGTGTATCCGGATAAGTGGGATGGTTGTGCGTAATCCGGATAACCAGATCATTTGCATTTGCTGTTGGAAGATTACCTTCCAAAGTCGGCGCCGGGTGCACATTGGTCTCCTTCCTTTTATGTGTCATTAATCTTTGATATTTCTCTACGTCTGTTTTGTATGATGTTCTAGTAAGTACTACTGACGAGGGTTAAATTAATTAATTCAGAAAAAAACAGATGTCTCCCCCCTCCCTCTAAGTTACTTTGACCTCGGGCCAAGATGATGTGAAACCTTTGATTCATGGGCAACATCATACTCAATCATGAAAGTGATTCATTGTATTGTTTGAGGTAAAGTCCAAACATGATTAGCATATACAATTTCATATTTAGTGAAATTGACTTTGGTCACATGACCTTGGATATAGGTGATCTGAAAAATACATTGTATGGATCATACGCAACAAAAAACTGAATTAGTGATTGGATACACAATTCAAAATATAAAGCCTAAACATGATAAGCATAACAATTTCAGCCTGGACATGATTAGCATATACAATTTCATTACCAAAGTAAGAAGTGACCTTAATCATGTGACCTTGGGACAATGTGATAAGAAACGTCCTGAGAAACAACGTATTAAAATATGAAAACAATTGTAAGAAGGGTTCAGCAGATATAGCCCAGACAAGATTAGTACGTACAATTTCATTAAAAAGAACTAAATGATCTTGACCTTGGGCACATGACCTTGGGTCAAGATGATAAGAAACCGTCCAGTATCAGAGCGATCCAGTATACGATTCTACAGATATAGTCCAGACTCAATAGTATTTACAATTTCATTAAAAAATGTAATATTTGACCTTGACCTTAGTAATATGACCTTGGATCAAGGTGGTTTGAAACCTTTGGGTCATCAGCACCATCATACTAAAATATCAAATGATCCTATTACAGTTCATAAGATTAAGCCAGGACATAATACACATAACAAATACAATTTCATTTAAAATACATGTATACTAATTGACCTTGACCTTGGTCACATGATCTTGAGTCAACGTGATGTGAAACCTTCGGGTCATAAGCAACAACATACTAAAATATAAAGCGATCGTGCAAACGGTTCAAGAGATATAGCCCGAACAGGAATGCATGTACAATTTCACTAAAATTGTACTACATGACCTTGACCTTGGTCACATGACCTTGGGTCAAGGTGATGCAAAACATTCGGGTCATAAGCAACAACATACTAAAATATGAAAGTGATCCGGCAAACGGTTCAAGAGATCTAGCCTGGACATGAATGTATGCATAATTTCATTAAAAATGCACTAAGTGACCTTGACCTTGGTCACATGACCTTGGGTCAAGGTGATTTGAAATCTTTGGGTCATAAGCAAAAACATACTAAAATATGAAAGTGGTCCGGGAAACAGTTCAAGAGATATAGCCCGAACAGGAATGTATTTATAATTTCTTTAAACATGCAGTAAGTGACCTTGACCTTGGTCAAATGACCTTGGGTCAAGGTGATGCAAAACCTTCGGGACATAAGCAACAACATACTAAAATATGAAAGTGATCCGGCAAACGGTTCAAGAGATCTAGCCTGGACATGAATGTATGCATAATTTCATTATAAATGCACTAAGTGACCTTGACCTTGGTCACATGACCTTGGGTCAAGGTGATGTGAAACTTTCGGGTCATAAGCAACAACATACTAAAATATGAAAGTGATCCGGCAAACGGTTCAAGAGATCTAGCCCGGACAGGAATGTATGCATAATTTCATTAAAAATTGACTAAGTGACCTTGACCTTGGTCACATGACCTTAGGTCAAGATGATGTGAAATCTTTGGGTCGTAAGCAACAACATACTAAAATATGAAAGTGATTGGGCAAACGGTTCAAGAGATATAGCCCGGACAGTAATGTATTCATAATTTCTTTAAAAATGCACTAAGTGACCTTGGTCACATGACCTTGGGTCAAGGTGATGTGAAACCTTCGGGTCATAAGCAACAACATACTAAAATATGAAAGTGATCCGGCAAACGGTTCAAGAGATATAGCCCGGACAGGAATGTATGCATAATTTTATTAAAAATGCACTAAGTGACCTTGACCTTGGTCACATGACCTTGGGTCAAGGTGATGTGAAACCTTCGGGTCATAAGCAACAACATACTAAAATATGAAAGTGATCGGCAAACGGTTCAGGAGATATAGCCCGGACACGATGTGTGACAGACGGACAGACGGACAGACAGACGGACGACGAAGGCAAAACCAATATGTCTCCTCCCCGTTGGGGGGGGGGGGGGAGACATAATAAAGAAACGCGTGTCTAGTACAATACAATTGGTACGATAAAACAAAGGAGGGGATCTCCAACAACACCCGGTTGCAGCATCCACAGCAAAACCCCACAAACACCCAATGAAAAACACAGAGCAGACAACCACAGATGAAGACTTAAAAGGGACAAGGAACACCAACGCACGACAAAGAAACATCGAGTACAAAGGAAAATACATCAACCAACGAGACTCATGGGCAACCGGTGCCGACTTACAACGGCCATCTTCCACGAAAATAGCATAAGTTGTGGTTAGCATGGATTACGTGCGCACAACCCTCCCACTTTTCCGATTTCCCAAAGGTCTCGAAGAACGTACAATTGTGGTGTAAAACAATTTCCCCACTGTCAGATGATCACACACAAACAATACCGCAAAACACAGGGGTCAAAGCAACACAGATGAATGTGTAATTGGATATAAAAAGAGGGCGTACGTAATACAATCCGTACTCTGCCGGCTGTTGCGAGCTCATGTATGTTATCACCCGAGGACTCCGACTGACAGTCAGAGAGGACAGGTGGTCGAGGCTCTGTCTTCTCTAAAGAGGTTTGGATAGAGCCCGTCATGGAGTTCCGTCGTCACAGTCAGAGTGCGAGTTTTCATAATGTGCTGGTACAAGACTGTAGATTGGTCAAGTACCAAGCCTAGTGTCCGTCTGGTGGCATTAGGATCATATCCATGGTACTAAAGGACATATATGTTAAACGTCTTCAAATTCAATAGCATCATTTAAGAACATATAAATTTGAAGCATGGACCAGATATTTCGGGTACTTAAACCTTGTCAGTGATACTCAATCTTAACAATGTGATATGGCCAAAGAGTGTGAAAGTTATTACCAAAACTGTACCGAAAGGCGTATTTCAATATTTACAATTCAAGATATAACTCACCGTTGCAATCTGGATGAGCAGTTTCTCGAAACATTGTTAGCAAAAATTCATTATCTTTCGTTGAAAAAACATAACGTGAATCGTCAACCATGGCATGTAGTTCTCTGTGATCAACATAATGACCAAGGCCAACTACGTACAGCTTTATACCGTTTGAGATCACATTCCAGCTTTTTTGTATGGTATTACTTCTGTCTGTAGATAATCCATCGGTTATTAGAGCTATCTGCTTATAGGCTGATTTATGTCTTCCACCATTCGCCGGATCAGAGAAAAACTTGAATACAATAACATGGGCAAGATAAAAAAAATCGACTATAATTAATCTCCATTGCTTTATCTTATATAAAGTATACATGTAGTTCGTATTTGTTGTTATTTTTTAAGTAAATATTCCATACAATGTCTAAATTACTCACTTTCAATTTCTTCAATCGTTTTAAAACAATTGGGCTTATGTTAATCGTTTAAAATGTGCTTTAAGTTATCATTATTTCACTTGTTGTCGGCAGAGACATAGTCTTGCGGGAGTCATTTTCCTTTTGTTTTGAAGGAATGTCCATAAATAATGTTAGACTATTCTTATGTATACATATTTGTTTTCTTAATGACTACCTCTATCGCATATTCTATTGCTTTTCCGGTGTATGTCGCCCCTCCTGTACAATGTATGGTATCTATTGCCTGAAGCACTGTCTTATTGTCAGAATACTGAGAGAATGACCACTGCAGTGTTGGACGAAAGGAGTATGTTATAGCTGCTATCTGAAAATCGGCCGGTCCTACAGGAACTTGATTTACAATCTTGGAAACGTAGTCTTTCATCCGATCACAGTTATCCCGGGAACTTGATGAGATGTCCAGAACAAATAATAGGTCGACTGGACCCGGCCTGCAGTCTGTAAAGAAGAAAATATTGTCTCATTTATTTCAGAGGGATAGATGATCTGTGATATCTCATTTTTGTCCTTTAAAATATAAAATAAGACATTTTGTAATAGTGACATGAATATATTTTCAGCAGGATTCATATCTGATGTTTCTGTTCAATAATGCAATTTCTACATAAAACGTTTGACAGTATGATCATGTATATATTGTACATTTACCTTTTTCACACAGTAGGCCATTATATCTGTCGGTACAGTCACATGTAAAGAAGTTCACATGGTCAGTACAGGTCCCACCATTGATGCAAGGACCACTGGCACATTCGTCGATATCTGTAATATGCGAGCTTACTATAGCTTCACACAAGGTGCACATGTGACGCCAAAAATAAAACGTGTCATAAGAAAAAATAACATGTCAATTTATTAAACATTGATCATTTTTGCCAAAGAAAAATAGCCCCAATGGGGCACAACGGTCACATGATACCCATGATATCTATGCAAAGTCATACATTGTACCTCATAGAAAAAAAAAACAAATATGTACATTTCTGACAACGTCAGGAATATCAAAGTTAATTGAAATATGAAAAAATATGTAGCAAAGGAGATCAGAAAAATCATACATTTTGAAAGAGGGTACAACGAACAATTCATTTATGACAACAACTCTTTTGAGGTTAGAGTAGGTCAGCTGAAAGATTTATAAAAATTCAAAAGAATAAAATACCAGCATAAAATGTACATTGAACATTTAGAAGCATAAATATGACAAATATGCAATAAATCTGTGCACAAAATGGGAAAAATGAAAATGGAAGAAAAATTATTTGGTAAAAATATGAAATTAATGGTTTTCCGGTGATTTAAAATTGCATAAAAAGCTGAAAAATAAGGAAAAAATGAAAAAGGAAGGAAAACAATTAGGAGTGCCGGCGCCAGGATTTGAACTCACAACCCTTTGTTTCCTTAGTACAGTAAACGGAACTATCTATTATTCATAAAAATAAGATTTAAGCATGTACAATATAATACTTGTAAAAGCATTTAGAAACTTAGATATGACAAATATGCAATAAATGAGTGCATAAAATCATACATTTATTAGAGTATTTAAAAAAAAAAGTAATAGTTAAAAACTGAGCATTATTGACAAAGTCCGAAAAGACGTCAAAAACGCGTCAAACATTTGACTTCGTAGTGGAACAAAAATTAATAACGCTTCTTAAGACATCCTTCTAGATCTTTTTAATATGTACATCTTTTGAAGGATTTTTTTAAGCCTCGGTGACTAACTTTTGCATGCAGTGGCACAACATATTGTCGGATACGAACAAAAAACAACACAATGATTACTCCATTCCTACCAAGTTTCATTTAAATCCATTCCATGGCTCTGGAGAAGTCCAATATGTATGAAATTACACCCTTCCTTTTTTCATCAGAAAAAAATCAAGTAAAACAGAAACCGCCAAAAATGCGCCATAAAGTTGACTTCAGAATGTTACAAATAATAAGTTTAAGAAGATCCTGACGAGAATCTCAACAGCACTCACAATAAGACACAAAATCGAGCATCGACAGACCCCTTGCAAGCTAGAGGTGAGACCAGGTACCCGGGAGGAGAAAGCATCCCCTGTTTGGCTAGCCGCACTCACCGTCCTGCTCACGCACGAAAATGAAAACAATATCTAAAATACATGCACTGTCTGAGGTTATGTCTATAAAGAAAGTTCTATGGCGACCATGTCAGGGAAAAATTATAAACACTTATGTCAAACCCCTCGCGGGGAACTTTTTACGACCTCCACACGCCAAAGGGAATAAGTTTAACACAAATGAGTTAAAGAAGACCCTGACGGTAATCTCAACATCACTCACAATAGAGCATGAAATTGAGACACACTTCTAGACCATCATGATGCGTTCGGTTTGTCGATATGTGCGTCAGTTTGTCAAAGGAGAGTACCCTCAGTGAGATACTTTTGCTTGTGGTGACACCACTATGAACGGATCAAGACGAAAAATAATAGCACTTAAAGGGACCATGAATCTTTGTTTCTACCAAGTTTCATCAAAATCCCTTCAGCTATTCTGGAAAAGTTTAAAATGTGAAAAGTTTACGACAAAAGTTACTGACTAACGACACACGACAGGCACAGACAGACGACGGACGATGGGCAACTTGCTGTGACAATAGCTCACTTGAGCGAATATAAGCGACGGCTATATGGGTACAGAGGTTCTGATTTTAATTTTCACCTGATATGGTGTGTGGAGTGCCAAATTTGCGTATTTGTAGACATTGTTTTTATTCTTGCATCTTACTGGGTCTATTGCAATGGGCGAGTTGGAATAATAAGATTCTACACTTTTGCTGCACACTACATGACATTCGCCTTCTGTAGCAGTACAAATATAACAGGTATCAACATAAAACCATTTTTTAAAATGAATTATCATATGATCATTATGTCACCAGACGGACACTTGGCTTGGTACTGTACAAATCTACAGCATAATACCAGCGCATTCTTAAAAATTGCACAGTACCTCTTTATGACGACAGGACTCCATGACAAGCCCAAACCTCTTTACAGAAGACAAGGCCTCGACCCTATGTCTTCTCTGAAGGTCTCACTCTTCCACTCTTTGGATGATCACATGTATGAGCTCGCTAAAGCCGGCAGAGCACAGTCTGTATTTTCGTATGCCTTTCGTATCTTTACATCGAGACAAATACCGAATTTGACAGGTTTCCATGGAGCTGTTGCGACGGTTGTTGCATGCAATCACTAGACGCTGACTCTCCCCGGGCACCTGGTCTCACATTGGAATGTTGTTCATTCCGGGGTTCGCAACTGCTTCGATGGGAATTCTCACGATTTTGCCTTGCCGTCTCGACTTTGAGACTGAATTCTTTGATTTTTTATTCTGTTTTTTACATATCCATCGGTGTGATTTGCTGTCTATTTGTATATGCACCTCACAGTGAGGAGCTTATTTTACACCACAATTGTGCGTTCTTCGAGACCTCTGAATAATCGGAAAAGTGGGAGGGATGTGTTCACGTAATCCGGATACCCTCACCGGGTGCTACAGGAACTAGTACCTGCATGACGGATGGCCGTCATAAGTCGGTGTTGATTTTTGAACTTTGTGTTTCTATGGTGTCGGTTGATGTTTCTTGTCCCTTTTGCGTGTCTATATGTCGTTGTCTGCTCTGTGTTTTGCATTGGGTGTTTTGGGGTTTTGCTGTGGATGCTGCAACCGAGTATTGTTGGAGATCCCCTCCTTTCTTTCGTATCATATTCGTGGAATTGCAAAGCTTTACTTACTTGTTTCACAGTTGATACCTGTAAATCCTGGGACACAAGTACAGCTATACCCGTTCAGGTAATCGTGACACGTGGCTCCATTTTGGCATGGGTTGTTTTTACACGCTGTTAAAACAGTTTTTTTTTTATTTGTTGCTTTTTCCTGGATTTCTTAGTTCAAGTTTTTACTATTTCCCTTATTTTGCAATTTTTTTAAAGAATTGAAATATGTTTTTTTTTTCGTTTTACCTGTAGCACAGTTCGTACTTGTATCATACCCAGGTTTACAGCTGCAAAAAAATGTATTTGTTGCCCATTTTACACATGTTCCTTCGTTGTGGCATGGGAAAGCTAGACAAGGGTCAGCTGGAAAATCAAGGTATATCATTATTCATTAAGATAATGGGAGAGAAGGCTAAATGAAAAAAGAAGTATCATTGAAACAAATACTATAACTGAAGTAAGCTTTTACTCACAAAAAGGCTATTTTTCAAGGAGGTGTTATTTGATAGATAGAAAATAATGCTTATGTTCTTCAGTATTGTCGTCAGCAAAGTAATATGAATGGAATAAAAAATGAAAATGTTTGTTGAAATGATAATGGGAATATATCAGACTTGACAATGGCACAGTCTCCAATGGGACAAACACAAAAGATGGCAAAACGAAAATACACACCACTCATAGAGGATTTTCAATTAATTTTTTCCACTACAAAACACATGTTTACTCCATTAACCATCACTTCAATGAAATTACAGATTTTGCCACTGTGTTTTATTGAAGATATTTTCCCTCCTTTTAAAGAGGGTTCGTTGTCGTCTGTAGCTTCTTATCACTCCTTCTTTCTACAGTGTACTTTTGCATTCATCGTGTTGTTTTCAGAATACAAAAAAGTAAAGCTTTTTCAATCTTCATTCTGTCATCTCCAGTTTATGTCGTTTTTAATTCTCAGCTAATACGGTACACCAGGGCATGTTCCAAATATGAAGGTATCATTGTCAGAGCCAGACGACTTGCAAGTACGCTACTTGTTCATGGTTATATTGCACAACGACAGAAAGCATCATTGAGGAAGTTCTTCGGTCGCTACGGGGATATAACAAAAGCATATCAGATCCCACTTTCCAGAATGATCAGTGACATTCTACATTGTGATTGAATGGCTGTCATCACCAAGTAAGAAATACTTACAATCATCTTACTTACATCGAAATGTACATCGAGACAATCACCAAAATTGTCCATGGAGCTGTACCGACGGGTGTTGCATGCTATCAAGAAACGCTGACTCTGCCCGGGCACATGGTCTCACTTCTGAATGTTATTTATTCAAAGGTTCGCAACCGTTCCTATGGGAATTCTGAGCCTTCTCGACTTACAGACCGAATAACTGACAGGTACTTCATTTTAAAATGTTTATTACTATTTTGTTTACAGTATCTTTTAACATTTATTAATAGATTAATTCATATTTACTTGAGTCGCATCTTATCTCGTAATGCGCCTTGCACGGTGTGTACAGATAACAAGTTTGTCCGCTTGGACAGGAATCGGGCTTGCATTTCTCCTCTCTACCAGATTCATTTACCTCCTTTAAGTATAATGATTCATATCAATAATACTAAAAAAGAATTCTGCATGTAGATAAATGACATATCAAAATAGAATTCTGCATGTAGATAAATGACGTATCAAAATAGAATTCTGCATGTAGATAAACGAAATAAACCTTTTTTTTTTCTTGTCAAGTTTTTCTTTATGTTTCTTTAAGAAAACAATGAGTTATCTTTGGTTTATTCCAATTTGATAGCGTGCTGAACCGAGAGATTGGTTATTGAAAATAAAACAATCAGTGGATGAAGGTCAAACACAAAAGCCGAAATTAGATAACAAAAACCAAAACTGGAGGTCTTACTGATTTTGGAAAATACAAAACAGATCTTTCTTACGCGAAAAAAGAAAACAGGATAAACAGATGGAGGCAATGACACAAGTCCCACAGATACACGAAGGACAACTTATTTAATGAACCTCTCCAATGCAAGTTTGGAAGGCATTGTAGAATACATTGTAGGTGGCGCTGTTAAAACGCGCCGTACAAATATTTACACATGTTACATATGTAATGTAAGTATAGTTTCCAAGCATACCAAGTAGGCAGGGAAAAAAAGCCCACAGCCAATCCAAAATTCTGTCTTAGTCTTATCAAGGGCTGGGTATTGAAACCAAATTTTCGATACGATACAGTACAATACAAAAAGTACCGATATCCGATATATCATATCTAATTTTCTATTTTGTAAAACTTACAAACTAACAATTTTATTCACTAGTAAAAGTCCTTCCCCCCAACACAAACAGACTTGGAGAATAGGTCTAAGTTCTTTTTATGTCATTTTTATCTTTATTTTGCCTGAAGTCGAAGATCAATCTTTTTTCAGTTGGTCCAATCAAACCCTCTTTAGAAGTTTCAGAAATGTGTTTTAGAGACAACGAACACGTATGCATGGTCAAATTCTAAAGCTTCTGGAATAAAAACTAAGTGTTAAGTCAATAATACTTTGAAGCTTCAATGAATCATGTTGAATGACAAAAATATAACCTAAATGCTGACCTTCTAATTAAAATCATTTCAAGGAATGCATGTATCGCCTGCGAAACATAGCGACATTTAGGAATCACTTGTATATGGTGTGTGACTTCCAAGTGTGACGGGCAGACGAACAGCGGACAAAGTGATCCCCACGTGTCGCTACGCTTCGCATGCGACACAAAAATTACATGTATTATATTGTTTTTATTTGTAGACTTCGTGCATGAAAGGAAAGCATTATCGATAAGACGAAGAACATATATCTGCATTTGCAAAAAAAACATTGTTGAACTATACTACTCAAAAAAGTATAGAATCACACTACCAATTCCCATATACATGCAGCTAAGTGGTAAGCTATTTTGATTTAAATAGCATAACGAAAAAAAGATGTTTACAAGAACAAACTCTTACAATGCATAGCCAAAGCATGGATTAGCCCAAACACAGGATCCATTTGATTCAATAATTCGTGCTTTGAAACTGCTTGGAAATTGAAAAATGTGATAGATTTTGTAATTTTAGCGATTTTCAAAATTTTTCAGAAATCTACCATCGTTACATAAGAATTCAAGAATGTCTAATTATTTTAAAAAATGAAGTGTCTTCTTTGAAATGACGTATTTCTGAACCAGTTCCATCCCCAACTTAAAGAATATGGTAAGATTTTAAATTGGGGAATTTTCAAAAATACCATTTTCTTATATATCTTTTGTAGTTTACAGGAAGGTAATTTTTACACAAGTGTTTTTCAGATTTGTACAGGGATATGCTTTCCCTATCTAGTCAGATGAGTAAAATTTTAGAATAAATTATTCATTCAATTGTGAGAGTGCATTGTAAAGGATGCCAATTGGCTAGATGTAACAGGGAAATAGTGGTGTGATTCTATACTTTTTATGAACGGTATATATTCAATCATACATTTTCATGCAAAATGCTTGAGATGTCACATGAAAAGCACGTTTTGTGCTACAAATAACTGTTAAGGTGTCGGATAAAATATATCGATACTCGGACCTCAATATCGATACGTACCGGTATTCAATATATTGACTCAGCCCTAGTGTAATCCGCAGTTTCGCATATGTATGGCCAAGGAATTACCAAAATAATTGTATATAGCGCCACCCTGAATATATTCGATAAAATAATAGATGTAAACCAAAATTGACAAGTTCGCCTTTAAAACGTATTGAGAAACATAATTTTTGCAAATCAGAAGACTGGAACATGCATACCAGATAATTATAACACTTTGAGGAGGTCGATACCTTGAATATGATTTATTCAAGGTTATTATTCAAAGCATCAACAGAATCAAAGTGCTACAATTGATTGTTTTATTATTTTTCTAGCTTTAAAAAGCAGCGCACCAGAGCTTTGCACGGCAAAGATTCTCCGTTTTGGTTTCATAATGTTCTGTCGTATTATAATAAAATTATTCAACTTGTTGTAACTATTTACAGTAAATTTTACAAATGCGAGTTTACAGAATATCAGTTGATGTTCTATTAATCAACTAACCAATAGAAAGGAACAGATGATAATAGAAAGATGATTAATTAGTCGTATTCTTTACCATACAGTAAGGTTTGTTTTTCTCACACCACGTTTCGTGTGCTATATTAGTACAACATTCACTCCTTCGGTTAACCTTGCACTCGTTGTTTAGCACGTTTGATGCATCTCTCTTGTCGATGAAAGGATGTCCATGATGGTGTCCGTTATGTGCAAGTGACACTGTAAATATCATAGCATTATTGGTGCATTTTTATCGATCTGGTTCAATCATTCAAATAACTGAAATTGCAATTATAAATAATCTTGATAAGTGTTTACAGTATGATTTGATCATTTTAAACTCCTATATCATATAACACCTGCCAATATACTATACGAGTGCATGTACGTATAAATCTTTTTCGTCGAATTGATTTTATTTTTAATCATTTATTATTTAGCCTTTACATCATTGATGAAGCGAGCAGATAGATTATAACTTTTAACAAACCTTTAATCATTCTATCTGATATACAAACATTATTTCTAAATTCATATTAATGTCTCAATTTATTACATATGTATATGATTTGTGAACAAAAATGTTTGCTTAGTTCTTAGTAAGTATTTGAAATTCTTTATGACTTTCATCGGAATATAATATCAGATTAACCGATGACTTCGGACCTTTGATATCATAGTATTCATTTAACGATGCACCGTAATCGACCAAACACAGAATTTGGAGCGAGTCACTCTTGGCAAAGTAAATGTATAAATTTGAACTGAAAGAAATAGAGGGCGCTACAAAACATTACATTTGGCTACGTCTGAAAATCACTTTTGCTTTAATGAGATAAAGAAGATCCTGACGGCAATATCAACAGCACTCACGATAGAGCACAAACTGAGCATAGACGGACACGTAGCAAGCTAGAGGTTGGTCCAGGTGCCCGGGAGGAGTAAGTATCCCCTAAGTACACCTGATTAGGATGTAACTATCTGAGACACGTGTCTTGTGCATTAAAATTGGTTTGAAATGTTCTTCAAGAAGGTAAAGAGTTTGAACACTTTCACTTTTTTACATATAATCTAGGAATCCAATGGAGACTTAAACAATAATGCCATATTCCCTGAATCTATGACTACTGAACTACGATTGGTACTTCTTTTTGGTATACTATATGCAATCAAACTAAATCTAAAATACTATTTTGCATCTAACCCCACCAACCTGTCAATAATAATCAATAATAACAGTCCTTTCATCAAAATATTTTAATATGTGGCAGGTAAAAGTCAGGAGAATAATATAATCTTACATCACCATAAGGGATGGTGAAATGTCAACCCGAGTGTTCAATATTTTGCATGTCCATAACGAGGCTTACAGATTCGTAGACAAGTAAAATGTTGTGCACGCGGGTTGAGATTTACGTCATCTCTTCCTCATGGTGGTGTTTCATTGTTCTTCTCCCTCGTCGTCAACTAAGAAAAACAACAATAGTGTCTGTTATAAATAATTATTTGTTGTTTTACGTCCAAAAACGTCGCTTTAACTGTGATGGCGATGACGTCAGATGGTGAGATCGATTTTCACCCCAGGAAAATCCCAGTCTCCAGTAAGAGAATACCTTTATTTCATGGACTTTAATTTCTTTTAAATTAGGTGGTTGGCAAAACACTGATTTCAGATACACCGTGGAGACTGATCGTACGTCTCGTACGTCAGACGTACTTGTATCGTACGACGGACAACCACATCTTGTTAACTGGCGAGCCCTATGATCAGCTACGGCCGGTGTTATAGAGTGAGCCTTCCCCCATAGCCAGACTTCCCCCCGGCGGTCCCACTCTAGAGTGAGCCTTCCCCCCGGCGGTCCTACTCTAGAGTGAGACTTCCCCCAGGGGAAGTCTCCCTCTAGAGCGAGACCTCCCCCGGGGAAGTCTCGCTCTAGAGCAGGACCACCCCCTGGGGAAGTCTCACTCTACAACTAGTTATAGAGTGAGACTTCCCCCATAGTGAGACTTCCCCCCCCCCCCCTCCTCTCCATGCGATTGGAATTCAACCCGTCGTTGTGCTTGAGTTCTGTCAATGTTGCTTTGAATAGTTAGCTGTGCATACTAGGGGTGTCACGATAGTGGAAACACGTTATTGCGATATATTGCGATAGTTTTTCACTGTATTGCGATATATTGTGATATATTGCTTTCTTTATATTTTCAGTAACATCCAGGCATACACCTTCTGGACTTCTAATTGCTATAACACTAGAATTGGATGAAAAATAAAGAGTTTAATTAGAAGAAGAAATTGCGATATATTGCGATACGCATTTCGTATCACGATAGGATATAAATCATTTGTGTATTGCGATATATCGATATATTGTGACACCCCTAGCGCATGCCCAACTGTAACCAGTACAACCTTCATATATCTGACCATGAGGACAATGGAAACAAAAGCTTTTTACTCGTATTTTAGCAGTTATTCTCATGCGAATTATACATGGATTTATTTAGATATTCCTCGTTATAAGTACATTGTAGAAATAACAGATGTAATTATCAACTTGATCTACATGTGTTTGCATACAAGGTGTCGTTTCGCATGAGGGACACGGTACGTTCGCTTGACATGTGCAATACGAACTTCGTAAACTCGAACGTCAAAACTTGGAATACCCTTAAAACATGAAGTGTAAACGTGGTGCCAATCGAAGTTTAATAACATAAATTTAATTCGATAACTTGAACGACTCGTCCCTTGCGATTCAAGTATTCGACGTTTGACTGTATTACATAACGATAGTGTACGGTCGCTTTTATAATGATGAAGAGACCGTATACTATCGTTGTTAGATATTGCACCTTTCAGGCGAAGCTACCGTTTTAGTAGAGTGATGTAGGCATGCACTGCACACGGAAGGGGAGGGGACTTAGATTACAGGCGTGCGGCTGGAATGGGGTATACTTTTAAGGCTTTTTGATTTTTAATTGGTATCATTTTTACTTCAAATATATATCACGGCCTCACCCCCACAAATTTTACAAACCCACTATTGACCCTATAAATACGTCAGAAACAGACCTTATAACTAATAGTATATTGTGGATCGGCGTAGCCATATTGTAGGAACGACAACGTATGCCATCACATCGACGTAGTATATTGTGGCTACGGCGTAGCTATGTTGTGGGAACGTCAACGTATGCCATGACCACGACGTAGTATGTTGTGGATTTGACGGAGCTTTGATATGGGAATGAAAACGTATACCATGACCACGACGTAGCATATTGTGGCTACGATGTAGCTATGTTGTGATAACGACAACGTATGCAATGACCACAAAGTAGTATATTGTGGCTACGGCGTAGCTATGTTGTGGGAACGACCAAGTATGCCATGACTACGACGTAGTATATTGTGGCAACGGCGTATCCATGTTGTGGGAACGACAACGTATGCCATGACCACGACGTAGTATATTGTGTCTATGGCGTAGCTATGTTATGGGAACGACTAAGTATGTCATGGCCACGACGTTGTATATTGTGGCTTTAATTTGGGAACGACAACGTATGGCATGGCCACGACGTAGTACGTTGTGGCTTTGATGTGGGAACGACAACGTATGACATGACCACGACGTAGTATGTTGTGGCTTTGATGTGGGAACGATGACCATGACGTAGTATGTTGTGGCTTTGACATCGTTTTGATATGAGAATAACAAGGTATAACATGACCACGACGTAGTACAGGTATATTGTGGGAACGGCGTAGCCATGTTCTGGGAACGACCAAGTATGCCATGACCACGATGTAGTATGTTGTGGCTTTGATGTGGGAACGACAACGTATGCCATGACCAAGACGTAGTATGTTGTTGTTTTGATGTAGAAACGACAACGTATGCCATGACCACGACGAAGTATGTTGTGGCTTTGACGTAGCTTTGATATGGGAATGACAACATATGCCATGGCCATGACGTAGGCTGTGGCTTTGATGTGGGAACGACAACGTATGCCATGACTACGACGTAGTATGTTGTCGTTTTGATGTGGAAACGACAACGTATGCCGAGACCACGACATAGTATGTTGTGGCTTTGACGTAGCTTTGATATGGGAATGGCAACATATGCCATGGCCATGACGTACGCTGTGGCTTTGATGTGGGAATGGCAACATATGCCATAACTACGACGTAGTATGTTATGACCACGACGTAGCTATGTTGTGAGAATGAAAAAGTACTATATTATGTCATTGCCAAGACGTAGTATATTGTGACCACGACGTAGCTATGTTGTGGGAACAACAATGCATGCCATGGCCACGACATAGTGTATTGGGGCTACGACGTAGCTGTGTTGGCGGAACGACAAAGTGTATTATGACCTTGACGTAGATATTTTGGCCTTGTTGTAGTTATGTACACCCGTAGTTGCCAAGGCGTTGTATGTCGAGGCCACGAAGGATAATGATTGTGGCTTGCTCATGTTTTTGAATGTTTGAAACATCAGACAGTGTGGGAATGTCACAGCTTGCATGATATATGGCATGCAAAGCTCAGTTGAAAGTTTCTACCCTGTTATCATCGTTTCAATAACAAATCAGATGCCTTGCATATTCAAACAGAGAAAAATTTATTCAAGCTTTAACAGAAAGGGCAATTAACTATGAACACGAACAACAACAACTTCTACAATATGTCCATAACAAATTTTATTTGTAATTCATTATTGGTAATGAACATAACTTCCTACTGTCATGTTCGATTTAGATAATATTCCAAAAAATGTTGTCCAAGACCTAAGGGGGTGTCATGACCTTGACCAAGGTCATATCTCCAAGGTCAAGGTCAGAGTGCACGGATTGCCGAAATCCGTGTCCGGGCCATCACTTTTCACTGGTAACCTAGATTAGAATGTTGTTGTCGATGAACCAAGGGTGTGTCATGACCTTGGCCCAAGGTCATATCTTCAAGGTTAAGGTCACAGTGCACAGATAGCCAACATTTTTGTCCATAACTCCTTACTGCCATGTTGGATTTGAATCATATTTCACACCCAAGGGTGTGCAACGACCTTGACGCAAGGTCGTATCTTAAAAGTCAAGGTCATAGCGAATAGATAGCCAAAATCAGTGTCCGGGCGATAACTTTTCACTGGTAACTTGATTTTAAATGATACTTCACACAATTATTGTCCATGGCCCAAGGGTGTGTCATGACCTTGACCCAAGGCCATATCTTCAAGGTCAAGGTCAAATGTGTACTCATAGCCAAACTTCTTGCCCGAGCCATAACTCCTTACTGCCATGTTGGATTTGAATCATATTTCATACAATTGTTGTCCATGACCCAAGGGTGTGTCACGACCTTGACGCAAGGTCGTATCTCAAAATTCAAGGTCACAGTGCACAGATAGCCAAAATCCGTGTTCGGGCTATAACTTTTCACTGGCAACTTGGATTTAAATGATACTCCCCACAAATATTCGTCCATGACTCAAGAGTGTGTCTTGACCTTGACACAAGGTCATATCTTCAAGGTCAAGGTCACAGCGCACACATGGCCAAACTTCTTGTCCGGGCCATACCTCCTTACTGTCATGTTGGATTTGAATAATATTTCACACAATTGTTGTCCATGACCCAAGGGTGTGTCATGACATTGACTTAAGGTCATATCACAAAGGTCAAGGTCACAGAGCAGAAAATCCGATACTCGTAGAATAAATTCCGCGAACACTTCAATGAACAGTTCCGTATTTAAAGTTTTAATTCGTTTCAAGTCCGAGTTGAATTCGTTTCAAGTCCCAGTTGAACAGTTATAAATAACCCAGACAAAATCTGTGACACACAGATGAACATACGGACAACTAGACGACTATGGGAGACATGATCGCCAGTAATATTGATACGAAGTAACTCTTAACTGATTGCTGGAGCTATTATTTAAGTATAGATCACCGGAAAAGAGACGAGTTAACACTGCAGTAGGATCACTAAGTGGGGAGAAGACTGGCTCTAGAGAGGGGGTTGACAGGGGGTAGGTCTCTCCCCCTCCCGCCCCTTACCCCCCCCCCCCCCCCCTCTCCCGCACCCTTGTCTCCCTCCTCCCTACTTGGAACGGCGCGCGCTGCGCTGGCTCAAAATTTTCCTCTTTTTTTCCTCTCCCTTTTTCCACTTTTTTCTCCACTTTCCCTCCTCCCGCCCCCTCTTCCTCCTTCCCCATCCCCACTTCTACCTCCTCCCGTCCCCTCACCTCCCCCTCCCGCTCCTCATCTCCCACCTCCCTCTTACCCTGTCCGCCCCCTCTCTAGAGTGAGTGGCCCCCTCCCTCCCCGGTGTGCGGGGAGGCGCCTAGAGTGAGCGCCCCCCTCCCCGGTGTGCGGGGAGGCTCTCTCTAAAAAGGGACTGCTGGGGAAGTCTCACTCAAAATTGGGAAGGGGGGGAAGGCTGGCTCTAGAGTGAGCCTTCCCCCAGGGGGGAAGGCTCACTCTAGAGTGGGACCGCCGGGGGGAAGTCTCACTCAAAATTAGGCAGGGGGGAAGGCTGGCTCTAGAGTGAGCCTTCCCCCTAGGGGGGAAGGCTCGCTCTAGAGTGGGACCGCCGGGGGGAAGTCTGGCTATGGGGGAAGGCTCACTCTATAACACCGGCACGGCTGTTAGAATCGTAGCACACGTACAATCGCCAAACACGCACGGTCAGCTGTGACTTTTGCGTACGGCTTTAATTAATGCATAACATCAATTATGTTAGAGGCAGAATATGGGATATAATTCCAAACACACACAAATAATGAGATGAATTGCTAAAGTTAAAACTAAACCAAAACTCAAGTTAAGCTATTTAGAGCAAACAGTGTGTGGACAAGGCCTTCTTCGAAATCGTATGATCAAATGACTGAAAGATTTTCTTCGTAACTTCATTCTTTCTGAAAGTTGCATCATGTAACCATGCTCCTTTTTATTAAGATATTCAATGGGTAATGATGGAAACTATGCCTAAAACATTGAAACTAGGTGTATTTATCATTTAATATTTTTCTTTTTCAATTCATATTCTAAAACATTTGTACCAATCTAGTAGATATCGAAATAAGAAAAGGTCAGGTTTAGGAGTTATCTCCCCTTGATGAAAAAATATAGAAAAATTTTATTGCAGAAAATTAATCGGTGAACTTTTTATTTTTTGCGAAATTTGATTAAATATATTTTTTAGAAATGTTTGACCAATAGATATTTGATGCCCCATCATTCTATTGAAAATCTTAAGAAAAATTCGTTTTTCCCATAGAGTTCAATTTTAACTGAAAGGGCCCATAACTCTTAAAGCAATTAATTATTTCAATATCTAAATTGGTAAAGAAAATTTTAATTAATTTTTACATCATAACTATGCAGTCATTTCATGTCTCAGAATTCCATAAATGGATGGCCCAATTACTTCTCATTACCCATTGAATACCTTGAATTATACATATTATTATAAGGACAACTAAAAAAATTGATATATTAAATTTCACTTACCCGCTATAGAACACATTGATAAAACAAATCGGAACAGAAACATCTTTGTAACTTTAAGAATATTTCGCTTAATGAATATAAGAACACCTATTTTCTGAACTAGTGTGTAGGATACCAGATCGTTTAAATGTCTAATCTTTCATTACAATTTACCCTAAGAGGTCTTTCTAATTTAATATCTTATCATCGTTAATCTCTTTTAGCTGTTAACTCGTCATAATTTAATTAGTCCAATCGATTCATTGTAATAAAAATACAGAATTCTTCCTAGTAGAATAAATTCCAATCGTATATAATACGTCTTTGGGACTTCTTACCATAAATCTTGGATATACTCCCTGATGGCATAGCCCTGTCCCTAGCTGACTCTATGTTATTCACTTTAGGTCATGTTTAGAGTTTCGCTCTTAATACATACAGTATATGGATATCCCTTTTTCGGTCTCGAGAGTCACTGATGAGAGATTACTTGTTTAAATGCCCATATGGTGTACCCAATCATAACAATACAACATATGTTTCAATATTGATAATCTCAACCACCAGACTGGTATCTCTGCTGCTAGAGCATTAGTCCCCGAGGATATCGTTCGCCTAGTTTCACTTTGCTTCTGCACTGATTTGAAACATATTTGAAATTTTCTTATATCTAATTAAAAATATATTCTGAAACTAAGGGGTTTTCCCCCTGATGGAATATCTCGGTCCTTAGCTGGTTCTTTGACATACATTTTATGTCATGTTTATAGTGTCGACCTTCATACATTCAAAACTTGGATTACCTTTCTTTCGGTCTCGAGTATCACTGATGAGATATTATTTTTCATCATTCCTAACATTGTCATCGAGACAGCTCTCTGTCAGCAGAACAGGTATATATCTTCTATTCAACACGCAGTCATCAATAGACAAAGGAAACTAAAAGAAATAACACTTCATGTATATTCACATGGGTATTTTTTCATCTTAATTTGGTTATGAGGGGGGGGGGGGGGGTATTACCATATTTAGATGGCGATATTTAAGCTAAGCCAATCACAGACCCTCAAATTGATCGTCTTATTTGTAGGTTCTGTAAAGAAACCGTTTTCATGGATCTTGAATCCTATTAAGATGAACGGTATCACCGTAGCGTATCACTTGATATGAAAATAATCTCTTGCATGGGAATCCCCTTCAATTGACAAGGTAAATGCTGTCTAAATCTACATTAAATGAATTTATTCTAGGCTTATCATACGATCATCTTTATAAATAATATGATGATTATTTATTCTGGTCAAGAATAGAGGTATGCCCAGAGAACACTTGAACAGAAAGTTTAGTTTATTTACGTGCACCATATCATAACATGTAAACAAAATAGAAAATTTTCTGTTTATAATAAGTGTTCTCTGAATATTCCTCTATTCTTGACCAGATAAGACTACTATCGTATTTATGATAATGATGCTCATATGATAGGCGTATACTAGTTTCATATAAAGTAGATTGAGACCGTATTTACTTTAGTTAATCAAAGGGGATTCCCTTGCAAGAGATTATATGCACATCACGTGATACGCCACGGTAGGTATATACTTGAAAAATATTTGGCGTGAGTGAGGTTCGACTCGGGATGTACACATAAGTCACCGGAGTAGTTGCCGGTTAGAAAGTATTTGACGTTTGTTGTAATGGGTCGTAAATCAATTATCAACGTTTTGAAGTTTGTGAGTGTGTTTGTATAACCGCTGATTTCAAATTACAAAATGAAGTCATCTTGTAAGATGTTAAACGATTTGTTTGGTTTAGACTTTATTACTATAAAACCACTCTACCGTATTAATCAAAATCCATCAAAGGAGTATCTATAAGTTATTCAGTCTCAAAGTCGAGAAGGCAAGGCAAAATCACTGGAATTTTCCCTTTTGCGTTAACCCCTTTTTTCAGACATAGGGGTAGGGTAAGCTGACCCTCAGTTGGAACCCTAGGTTTAAAGCTTATGAATGACTCTAACCCTAGGGTTATTTAAACATATTTACATTATTCCAGCATCAGTATGAACAAAACGGGTGAAATAAAAATTATCTCCGTAAAGATAATTCTACACCGATTGACAAAAAAAAAAAAAAAAAAAACATGTACATCAAGATCATAATTAGTGAATGAAAGTCAACACAAAACTAAAATTAGGATCCACAAATAAACATACAAATTCTTTTTAAAAAATCATGAAAAAAAAGGAAAAAGATGGGGAAGACATCCCCATCAGTAAAAAGTGAGGAACGTTTTCTGACGACGGAAGAAAAAGCAAACGAACACACAGCATCACAGAAACACGAGGGACAACACTATCTGAAGAACCATCTCCAGAGTCCAGTGTAAGACATGGTGACAGACAGACAGAGACAATAATACAGCATCACAGAAACACGAGGGGCAACACTATCTGAAGAACCATCTCCAGAGTCCTGTGTAAGACATGGTGACAGACAGACAGAGACAATAACACAGCATCACAGAAACACGAAGGGCGACACTATCTGAAGCACCATCTCCAGAGTCCTGTGTAAGACATGGTGACAGACAGACAGAGACAATAACACAGCATCACAGAAACACGAGGGGCAACACTATCTGAAGAACCATCTCCAGAGTCCTGTGTAAGACATGGTGACAGACAGACAGAGACAATAACACAGCATCACAGAAACACGAAGGGCGACACTATCTGAAGAACCATCTCCAGAGTCCAGTGTTAGACATGGTGACAGACAGACAGAGACAATAACACAGCATCACAGAAACGCGAAGGACAACACTATCTGAAGAACCATCTCCAGAGTCCAGTGTTAGACATGGTGACAGACAGACAGAGACAATAACACAGCATCACAGAAACACGAAGGACAACACTATCTGAAGAACCATCTCCAGAGTCCTGTGTAAGACATGGTGACAGACAGACAGAGACAATAACACAGCATCACAGAAACACGAGGGGCAACAATATCTGAAGAACCATCTCCAGAGTCCTGTGTAAGACATGGTGACAGACAGACAGAGACAATAACACAGCATCACAGAAACGCAAAGGACAACACTATCTGAAGAACCATCTCCAGAGTCCAGTGTAAGACATGGTGACAGACAGACAGAGACAATAACACAGCATCACAGAAACACGAAGGACAACACTATCTGAAGAAGCATCTCCAGAGTCCAGCATAAGACATGGTGACAGACAGACAGAGACAATAACACAGCATCACAGAAACACGAAGGACAACACTATCTGAAGAACCATCTCCAGAGTCCTGTGTAAGACATGGTGACAGACAGACAGAGACAATAACACAACATCACAGAAACACGAAGGACAACACTATCTGAAGAACCATCTCCAGAGTCCAGTGTAAGACATGGTGACAGACAGACAGAGACAATAACACAGCATCACAGAAACACGAAGGACAACACTATCTGAAGAACCATCTCCAGAGTCCAGTGTAAGACATGGTGACAGACAGACAGAGACAATAACACAGCATCACAGAAACACGAAGGACAACACTATCTGAAGAACAATCTCCAGAGTCCTGTGTAAGACATGGTGACAGACAGACAGAGACAATAACACAGCATCACAGAAACACGAAGGACAACAATATCTGAAGAACCATCTCCAGAGTCCTGTGTAAGACATGGTGACAGACAGACAGAGACAATAACACAGCATCACAGAAACACGAAGGACAACACTATCTGAAGAACCATCTCCAGAGTCCAGTGTAAGACATGGTGACAGACAGACAGAGACAATAACACAGCATCACAGAAACACGAAGGACAACACTATCTGAAGAAGCATCTCCAGAGTCCAGCATAAGACATGGTGACAGACAGACAGAGAAAATAACACAGCATCACAGAAACACGAAGGACAACACTATCTGAAGAACCATCTCCAGAGTCCTGTGTAAGACATGGTGACAGACAGACAGAGACAATAACACAGCATCACAGAGACACGAAGGACAACACTATCTGAAGAACCATCTCCAGAGTCCAGTATAAGACATGGTGACAAACAGACAGAGACAATAACACAGCATCACAGAAACACGAAGGACAACACTATCTGAAGAAGCATCTCCAGAGTCCAGTATAAGACATGGTGACAGACAGACAGAGACAATAACACAGCATCACAGAAACACGAAGGACAACACTATCTGAAGAACCATCTCCAGAGTCCTGTGTAAGACATGGTGACAGACAGACAGAGACAATAACACAGCATCACAGAAACACGAAGGACAACACTATCTGAAGAACCATCTCCAGAGTCCAATGTAAGACATGGTGACAAACAGACAGAGACAATAACACAGCATCACAGAAACACGAAGGACAACACTATCTGAAGAACCATCTCCAGAGTCCTGTGTAAGACATGGTGACAAACAGACAGAGACAATAACACAGCATCACAGAAACACGAGGGGCAACACTATCTGAAGAACCATCTCCAGAGTCCAATGTAAGACATGGTGACAAACAGACAGAGACAATAACACAACATCACAGAAACACAAAGGACAACACTATCTGAAGAACCATCTCCAGAGTCCTGTGTAAGACATGGTGACAAACAGACAGAGACAATAACACAGCATCACAGAAACACGAGGGGCAACACTATCTGAAGAACCATCTCCAGAGTCCAGTGTAAGACATGGTGACAGACAGACAGAGACAATAACACAGCATCACAGAAACACGAAGGACAACACTATCTGAAGAAGCATCTCCAGAGTCCAGTATAAGACATGGTGACAGACAGACAGAGACAATAACACAGCATCACAGAAACACGAAGGACAACACTATCTGAAGAAGCATCTCCAGAGTCAAGTATAAGATATGGTGACAGACAGACAGAGACAATAACACAGCATCACAGAAACACGAAGGACAACACTATCTGAAGAAGCATCTCCAGAGTCCAGTGTAAGACATGGTGACAGACAGACAGAGACAATAACACAGCATCACAGAAACACAAAAGACAACACTATCTGAAGAAGCATCTCCAGAGTCCAGTATAAGACATGGTGACAGACAGACAGAGACATTAACACAGCATCACAGAAACACGAAGGCGACACTATCTGAAGAACCATCTCCAGAGTCCAGTATAAGACATGGTGACAGACAGACAGAGACAATAACACAGCAACATAGATACACGAGGGACAACACTATCTGAAGAACCATCTCCAGAGTCCTGTGTAAGACATGATGACAAACAGACAGAGACAATAACACAGCATCACAGAAACACGAAGGGCGACACTATCTGAAGAACCATCTCAAGAGTCCAGTGTAAGACATGGTGACAGACAGACAGAGACAATAACACAGCATCACAGAAACACGAAGGGCGACACTATCTGAAGAACCATCTCCAGAGTCCAATGTAAGACATGGTGACAAACAGACAGAGACAATAACACAGCATCACATCACAGAAACACGAAGGGCGACACTATCTGAAGAACCATCTCTAGAGTCCTGTGTAAGACATGGTGACAAACAGACAGAGACAATAACACAGCATCACAGAAACACGAAGGGCGACACTATCTGAAGAACCATCTCCAGAGTCCAGTATAAGACATGGTGAGAAACAGACATAGATAATAACACAATACCATAGAAACACGAAGGACAACACTATCTGAAGAACCATCTCCAGAGTCCTGTGTAAAACATGGTGACAAACAGACATAGATAATAACACAATACCATAGAAACACGAGGGACAACACTATCTGAAGAACCATCTACAGAGTCCTGTGTAAGACATGGTGACAAACAGACAGAGACAATAACACAGCATCACAGAAACACGAAGGGCGACACTATCTGAAGAACCATCTCCAGAGTCCTGTGTAAGACATGGTGACAAACAGACATAGATAATAACACAGCATCACAGAAACACGAAGGACAACACTATCTGAAGAACCATCTCCAGAGTCCTGTGTAAGACATGGTGACGGACAGACAGAGACAATAACACAGCATCACAGAAACACGGGGGACAACACTATCTGAAGAACCATCTCCAGAGTCCTGTGTAAGACATGGTGACAGACAGACAGAGACAATAACACAACATCACAGAAACACGGGGGACAACACTATCTGAAGAACCATCTCCAGAGTCCTGTGTAAGACATGGTGACAAACAGACAGAGACAATAACACAGCATCACAGAAACACGAAGGGCGACACTATCTGAAGAACCATCTCCAGAGTCCAGTGTACGACATGGTGACAGACAAACAGAGACAATAACACAGCATCACAGAAACACGAGGGGCAACACTATCTGAAGAACCATCTCCAGTGTCCTGTGTAAGACATGGTGACAGACAGACAGAGACAATAACACAGCATCACAGAAACACGAGGGGCAACACTATCTGAAGAACCATCTCCAGAGTCCAGTATAAGACATGGTGACAGACAGACAGAGACAATAACACAGCATCACGGAAACACGAGGGGCAACACTATCTGAAGAACCATCTCCAGAGTCCTGTGTAAGCCATGGTGACAGACAGACAGAGACAATAACACAGCATCACAGAAACACGAAGGACAACACTATCTGAAGAACCATCTCCAGAGTCCTGTGTAAGACATGGTGACAGACAGACAGAGACAATAACACAGCATCACAGAAACACGAAGGACAACACTATCTGAAGAACCATCTCCAGAGTCCAGTGCAACGACGAAATTTTTTTTAAGTGGAGATGTTAAACCGACGTTGATATTTTTAAAGAAAGAAGGGGATCTCCAGCAAGACTGACTCGGTTGAAGCACACACAGTAAAACATCAAATATTCCAGTTGAAAACTCAGAGATGACATACACAGCAATAGACTATGGTTAGGCTAATCATATTAATGGGATTACCACATGATAATGTTACTGATGACGGTGTCATTGGCGAAGACTTTATAATTATCAAACCACTTAATCGTGCCCATGATGGACATTTGGCATTTATTCCAGTATCTACAAAACGTTTAGTTTTTTTAAGGAGATAACTCTGCATTGACATAAGCATCAAGTATATACAATCATATCGTGTACAGTAATATACAAATAATTACACAGAATAATAAGATCCAAATATTAAAATAAAAGTTTCGATTCTACTGAAATGATTTGTTCATGATATATATTTTGTATTATATGCCAGTGAATTTCTTTTACTGTGGTTTCAACAGCTTTCAACCTTGTAAACTTATGATATCATTCATATTCATAATTCTTTCTTGCATTATCATTTTCCAATTCGATATCCGTTAATCTTATTTTACGCGACATCTGACTTTATTTTTATCATGGACCTCCTGTGCTTCACAAACAAATCCGGATAAATACACCATCTTATGGCTGACGTAATGTGTATTCGAATCTGCTAATCGATGTTTTATTATCTTATAAGTAAGCTAATTGGTCAGGGTTTTATCACACAACGGCTGAAATCATCATTGCGGAAGTTCTTCGGTCGCTACGAGGATAATATAAAAGCATATCATATTCCCCTTTCCAGAATGATTAGTGACATTCTACATTGTGACTGAATGTCTGTCGTTGTCACCAAACAAGATATACATACCTGATCTTTACATCAAACTGTACATCGAAAGAATCACCGCATTTGACAGGTTTCCATGGAGCTGTTGCGACGGGTGTTGCGTGCAATCAGGAGACGCTGCTCTCCCCGGTCACCGGTATCACTTTGGAATGTTGTTCATTCCGGTGTTCGCAATCGCTCCGATAGGAATTCTCACGATTTGGCCTTGCCTTCTCGACTTTGAGACTGAATAACTGTTAGGTACTTCTTTGATGTTTATTATATTGTATTTGCATTGCTTGAACTTCAGATTGAGCATTAAAATTGATGAAGGCAGGTGTACTGAATCAGCTGAAAGCTACTCAAGTTAATGATCCAGAAGGAGCATATTCTTATCCTTTCTAATTATTCACAGTGGTCATATTTCAATAGGCGATAATTTAATGTGTAGCAGTTTGAAATTCTCCATTTTGAGATCTTCCGCGTATTTTCCAGCATTCTAATAAGATAACAAACAAACATTTGATCTCATACTCTAATTTTAAAAATATTTTCATTACAGGTTGTGTGCCAAGATTCAGACTTTACAGTTTGTAGTGGAGTGTGATCGTTAGTATCCGCTGAAAGTAAACCGTAAAACGAATCGGTCACAGCATTCCGTATTGTTTCATAACCAACATCTTCTCCTATCCCAAATATAAAAACATTGATTCCTTCATCGACAGTATCCTGTATGAAAGATCTCGACTCCATTGTCCTATTACCTTTTCCATCAGTAAACAGAACCAAAACTTTCTTCGAATAAGTTCTTCCAAAATTATTCAATTCAGTTTTGCCAGATTCAATTGCATCTGATATATTTGTTTCTTGTGCGCTGCTAAGTCGTACTTTTGTTACGGATGAGGAGAGATCATTCTGTGTATGTTTTTCAATGGGGAGAATCACCTGGGTTGCTTCAGAATATGACATTATGCCCATTTGAATTTCCGTGTTATCGACGTCAAGATATTCGACCAGTTCAATAGCAGCTTTTGTAGAATACTTTATCCTTTCATTTGATGATGAATCTAGAAGTAGCACTATATCAGTTGACGAGTCTTCTAGGCAATCTGAAAAAAAAATCTTGAAATTAACTCTACAACTTAAAGACTGGTAGTAACTGTAAAAGATGAAAATGAGACATTCATGCAAGGTGTAGTAACAAGAAACAATGTTATACGTCCAGGTCTTTGTGGATTATATATGAAAAATGAAACGTTTTCATTCATATACATTCATATGTTTACTTGCGAATATTATACCATGCTTTAAAAACATTTGAATTGGAAAAAAATGACGAGATATTAGCATGAATAAATCCTAAACGCAAGATCCTCCATTCATTGTCAAAGTCAAAGGTCTATCTTTCATTACCTCAGTTTTTAAAACTGAATTCATGACTTACCATTGCAGTCAGGATGAGCGGTTTCCCGTAATATTGTTAGCAAAAGTTCATTATCTTTTGTGGAAAATACATAACGTGAGTCGTGAACCATGGCATTAAGCTCTCTGTGATCAACATAATGACCTAGGCCCACTACGTACAGCTTTATACTGTTTGACATCACATTCCAGCTTTGTTGTATGGTATTACTTCTGTCTGTAGATAATCCATCAGTGATTAAAACGATCTGTTTGAAAGCTGAATTTTGTCTTCCACCATTTATCGGATCAGAGAAAACCTTAAATACAATAATATTGCAAAAATTAATGGACAACATTTGGCAACACGAAATTAAGAAATAACTACCTTGCCCTTGTTTATTGTCCAGTAAACCATCTAGTCGCGCAAACCAATCAATTATCACCTACTGTCACCAAACGGACTCTCGGCATGGTACTTGACCAATCTACAACCATTTACCAGCATTTTCTGAGCAAATGCATAATGACTGACTGAGACAACGCGACTCCATGATGGGCCCTGTCCAAACCTCTTCAGAGAAGAACTTTCCTCTCTGAACGTACCTATTTACATATTCATCTGTGTCTTACTTGGGCCCCTGCGTTTTGATGTCTTGTTTGTGTGATCATCTTACAGTGAGGAGGTAATTATACTCAACAGATGTGCGTTCTTCAAAGCCTCTTGGTAACTGAAGAAGTGGGGGGTGTTCGCTCGTTACTCAGATAGTCACAACATTTGTTAGTAACACTTCTCCGGTGATTACAATCATAAGCTCGCTCCATTCGCACCTTTTGTTTTATAGCCATTTACATATTCATCTATCATCGAACAGTGAGGAGTTAATTATACTCGACAATTGTGTTCTTCGAGTGGGATGGCTGTTTGCTCGTAATCCGGAAAACCAAAGATGGCAGATTGACATCCTTATTCGGTTTCGATTACCCATAGGGTCTCGTTGGCTCAGGTAGGTGTCGACTTTTGTGTTTTGATGTCGTTATTGGTGTACATGTCCCCTCTACGTCTAGTGTGTATGTTAACTAGGTGTTTTTGATTTTGATGTTTCTCTGTCTTGCTGTGGTTGCTGCAACAAAGTATTGTTGAAGATTCCCTCCTTTCCTACCATAAGTTCTTTTACATTCTTTCTACTAATCGTATTTATTGCTTGTTTGAAGTTGTCATTTTGTCTCGATGCGCCATCGGGGGTGTTCCGGATGTGGCTATTTTGTTGTTTGAGCCGGATGTGTTGCGGGTGGGCTTCTTGTTTAGGGTTGTGTTGCGCGGCGGCTTGGTCGATGTTGGGAGGTCTTCGGTCGCTGCGTGGGTTTTGTGGGGTGTATGGGATCCCTCTTTTTGAGCTGGTTAGTGGCGTTCTAGGTTGAGGTTTGGTAGCTGTCGGCGTCGCTGGGTAGGGCATGTTTACCTTATGTGTGCGTCGTTGTGTTGATCAAGACGGTCGCAAGGGTTGGCGGGTTCTCATGAAGCTGTTGGGTATTGCATATAGGCAACCCTTGCTCTCCCCGGACACCTGGTCTCATTTCGGAATATTATTTATTCCTAGGTTTGCAGCTGTTCTCATAGACATTCTAATGGTTTGCCAGTCTCGATTTTGGGAGTGATTATGGCTGGTCGGTGCTTCTTTGGTGTTTTTTTATGCCCCGACCACCTGTCCTCTCTGAATGTCAGTCGGACTCCGCAGGTGGTCACATGCATGAGCCCGCTACAGCCGGCAGAGCACTGACTGTATTTTGTATGTCTTCTGTTTTTATATCCATTTACATATCCATATGTGTGTTTGTTGGGCCCCTTGCTTCATGCTTTCTGTTTGCACGTTCATCTTACAGAATTGTGAGTTCTTCGTGACCTCTCGGTATTCGGAAAAGTGGGAGAGTTGAGCTCATGTAATCCAGATAGCCACAACATCTAATACTTGTGTGACAGATGGCCGTCCTAAGTCGGCACCGGTTGCCCATTGGTCTCGTGGGTTTATGTGTGGTCTTTTGTGTTTCATGTTTCTATGGTGTGAGTTGGTCTCGTTGGTTTATGTGTGGTCTTTTGTATTCCATGTTGCAGTGGTGTGATCATTGGTGTTCCTTGTCCCTTTTGCGTTTGTTTCTGTGGATGTCTGCTCTGTGTTTTTGCATTGGATGTATTGGAGTTTTGCTGTTGGTGCTGCAACCGAGGGTTGTTGGTGATCCCCTCTTTTCTTTTTTATTTAATGCATTTTCAGTGGTTGCATCGCACTATCATAGCTTTGCTCGATTTCAATTCCTTTTTCTAAATTAGAAATTCCTAAGAAAGTCTTAAGGAGGTATGAGTGTGAACCGCATTTTCAAGGAATAATAGAAATTGAAAATAATTGCCTACATATAAAAGAATATCCCTTCCTTCATCGATTGCAATATTTCATGAAAAAAAGAGTGTAGCCGTTTGTCCCCTATATACCGACAAAAAAGGGAGGTAACTCTGCACATTTTTTTCTAAAACAATGTCCAAACTTTGACTTTATTTTAAAAATCAACATAACACAGTACGAAGTAAATTTTTATCCATTGACGTAGCAAATGAAGTAAATTTATCATTTTCGGAAAAAATATTTTTGTTGCCATGGTAACCATGCTGGAGAAGGACATTTATTTCATCCCATTTCTAACAGTAAAAATTGTATGAAAAGTTTAAAAACATTAATTTTCGAAGTTGTTGGCATAATAGAATTTTGATAAAATGTTTCTTTTATCATCTAGTGATACATGCTAAAGATAAAAAAATAATTCATAGAAAAAAGAGTGTAGCCGTTTTAAAGATATTTAGCTTAGAATTCCTCTGACCAAGCCTCTGGATATGATAAATCCGTTGTTTATGATTGAAAATGGAAAGATGTTATATATCTATACATTTTATCTGAGATTTCTTATAATCTGGACTTCAGACTAAAAATTTGAGTCATATTCTGATCAATTTCTTATTCATTTTCCCAACACTTAGCGCTTTTAAGCACCGACAACGTAACGTGGCGTAGCGCTTATCGTGACGCTCACTTTAGGTAATGCTCGGCGATATTGTGTACTGTTAATCTCAGTGAATGAGAAAAAATGGATGTTCTAGATTCCTATCTGTATGCTGTATCTCATTTCTCTCAAAATTGATTTTGCGGCATCTACACGTATCTATTTAAACATGTACATGTAGTTTTGACATTCGTACATATTGTACCAGATTTGAAAAAAAAATGAAGCAACTTTAGTTGAACAACGATACGAAGAATCTCTTAATCTCTTGATAAGTTTGCTTTGAAACAATTTATCTAAAGTTAGCTGAGGCACATTTCTAGTTTCATTTTACTAAGTGCTGGGATTAGAAGGGGGGGGGTCGGTATGATAGGAAAGGTAGTAAACGCACACCCTGTCTTCCGCATTGATTTCCTGCACATGCTCTCTTCAATGAATGTCGTTATATCATAGATTAGTAAAACTGAAACAGAATAATTCCCATTTCAACAGGGCGTACAATGGAAAGTGTGTTTACGGAGTCCTTCGGATCCATTTATTTTACAACGTACATGTACATGATGTACGTGATCTTTGGTCCTTTTGATGATTTGACAGTCGGTCGTCATGCTCACTTATTACCATGATTACAACTACTAATCAATAGGCCTCGTAATATAAATTCTGACTAAATCATTATAACACATACGTTTTGTAAATGAAAGAAAAGTACTTTCAAGATATATTAACTTTTGCACGTTTTCAATATTTGATGTAAATTGCGTGGTCAGTAACGCCGCATCGTCAACTTAAACTATAAAATATAATTATTCTTTTGAATTTATTTGTGTCTTTTTTATGCAAGAATAAATTTGAAGTATAATACTGTTACTAAATTAGTTTAAACTGGTATTTATTTCACTTTCATTATGTAAATTCAATCGCAATCAAATTATTCCGCTCCGTAAAGTTGTCATGGCGTGAAATAATATAAGACAAACTGAATTTACAGGATTCTAAAGAACAAGCACAAAGCGCTTTCATGATAATTCGCGGAAAAATATTACAACGTCATAATTCAGTATGACGTCAAATAAACTCCTGTTGATGACGTAAACTATATGCCAAGGGTAAAACGATGTCGTGATAGAAGCGTATTTTAGATGTAAACAAGGATATATATTGATCGTCATTCGAAATGCATTGCTCTTTAATCTAGAGGTATATTCAACCATTAGTTCAATAAGTTTTCAGATTTTGTTTTCTTTACGACATCGATACGGTTTACGTTTGATTTGTTCACGCTCATACCCTCTTAAATGTAATTGAGTGAATAAAACCAAAACCCAAAACCTCAAACTACAATCCGTAGATCATAATCAATGGACATACAAATTCTTGAAAAAATTCATTAAACAAAAAGTTGATAATGTTTTCCATTTTCTCTTCACCAGCATATCGTTATATACATATTTGTTTTGAAAATGAGTACCTCAATTGCGTATTCGAGTGCCTTTCCTGTATATGTCGCCCCTCCCGTACAGTTGATGGAATCGATTGCCTGAATCACAGTCTCGTTATCAGAATATTGAATGAATGACCACTCCAGTGTTGGGCTAAAAGAATATGTGACAGCTCCTATTTGGAAATCGTCGGGTCCTACAGCGAGTTGATTTACAATAGTGGACATGTAGCCTTTCATTCGATAACAGTCATCCTGTGAACTTGATGAGGTGTCCAACACAAATAATAGATCGACTGGACCCGGTCTGCAGTCTTTTCAGAAAGAGATAGAGAATGTACAGTATAGAATTGTACATTCTTATGAGGATGTTGGACGTTTTATAATTATTGTTACATGTTAATCTTACGATCGACTAAAAAAAAACACATTTCGTAATAATAGGAGACTTTTTTCAGTAGGATCTGTTTTTTCAACTTACTGAGGAATAAGATACATATAGTTTTTATACCTTTTTCACACACTGTACCATTATATCTGTTGGTGCAGTCACATGTAAAGTAGTTCACATGGTCATTACATGTCCCACCGTTGATGCAAGGACCACTGGCACATTCGTCTATATCTGAAACATAAGAGCTTGCAATGAGTACGTGTCGCCCACAATAGATCTTGTTATTCGAAATATATAAAAAAAAACATATCAACTAAGGTCAATCATAATAATTATTTTAAATTCACGTCTAGTTGAAAATATACTAGTAAATGTAGCGCCCTCTTGTGTACGTCGTTACTGGCAATTTGGTCAAAAAGAGTAGCTCAATATTTCAGTGGGTATATTCTTAAACATGACACGACTGTAATGTTAATTTTGCTATCAACAAGACGCAGACTGATTAATCTGTTTAACTTATTATTAATAACTACATTCTCAACTATGGCAATTTGACTTACTTGTTTCACAGTTGACACCCGTAAATCCAGGAATGCAAGTACAGCTATACCTGTTGAAGTGGTCATGACATGTAGCTCCATTTTGGCATGGGTTGCTGTTACACTCGTTGATTTCTAAGATTCATACACACTTCTTGATTTATTGGAAAGTATTCACCAGTATATAGATACTCGTATCTTTAATAATTTCGAACACTCCGAAGTGAAAAGAGTTACAATCCTGAAGATCTAAACATATGGTTGGAAAAACTCTTTCAAGAGATATATATCATTCATTTTAAAATTCTTGATCTATTTCTAAACTGTGTTATTGTATTGTTTTGCGATTTTTCTTTTAATTACAATAATATCGATTTATCAATCTAAATATGTATTATTACCTGTAACACAGTGTGAACTCGAATCATAACCAGCTTTACAGTTACAGTAAAACGTGTTTGTTCCCGTATGTACACATGTTCCGTCGTTCTGACATGGGAAAGCTAGACAAGGATTACCTGGAAATATCACGTGTTTCTCATTCAATCACACTGAAAACAATATTTGGTGATAATAAAAAGAATCGGTAAAAAGATAATTTACATGATTCTCATTTCAAAAATGTTATTCATTATTCAAATTTCACTCAAATATTATTGTTGAAGAATCCTAGACGCAAGAACAGCTGGCGAAAATTTTTGCTCCCAAAGCTGGCAACCATACCATATTTCCATTTATCACATGATACATCCGTTATGCAGTTTCATAAAGCCATTTCATAAATATATGATATGATAACACGTTACATATTGCTCTGCTTGAATGCGATTGGTCAAGTTTGGAACCTACTCACATAATCCTTGACAAATGTGACCTTTCAAATATCGGTCAACTGTTAAATTCAGACCCGGAGTCAATATCAATGATTAAAATTGTTGTTGTTGAATGAATTCTTGCATTAAAATACTATTCAAGATTGAAATACTTTTCTCTTACGCACAGAATATCTATTCGATGGGGACACTTCTTCTCATGGCGTAGCAGACGACTTCTAGATCACGGCGTGATTCGCCTATGTAGTTCTCGGAAACGTTGATTTCACGTTAGAAATACACATTTTTTGGCAATATCATGGGATAAAAAGAATCTCAAATGAATTTTCATTCCATACGATGTATTATGAAACTCGTTGTGCGTTTTATATCCCCTCGCCAAGGCTCGGGGATATAAAACTCACAACTCGTTTCATAATACATCGCATGAAATGAAAATTCATTTGAGATCCTATATATAAGCTCCTTTTAATTGTGAATTTGTGAATAACTAAACGGCCTGAACAAACACCAACATAAATCTAATGCTTAAAGGCTAAAAGACCAATAAGAAACTGATACTTTCAATAATTTTTGTTAATATCCAACTGTCAAGCACTGTCTGTTGTAAGAAAGAATAAACGTTTTCAATAAAAACAACCCGTTTTAAGGTACTCAAGTAAAAAAAACCCTTTAATTTCGCAATCAGTCTTCAATTGCGTTATTTATTGGAATTAGTCCAACCCTTGTTTTCTCTTCCTTTTCTTTTACTTTCCCTTTTTGTTTTTCACTGATGTTACGGAAATGACAAAGAAAATGTATAACGCGATTTTTTGGGAACAGTTCCCTTCGTTTTTCTTGCTTGTTGATTTTTCCAATGAATTACTCACTTGAATCACATGAAGTTTGGTAATGTGCCTTGCATGGTAGTGAGAGATAGCATGTTTGTCCACTTGAGCAGGGATTTGGACGACATTGCTCTTCTCTGCCAGATTCATTTACCTCCTGTTAAAATGAAATTCATATGATTTATTCTGGGATCAAATATTTCAGAAACGAGTGAAAATAGGACCAGATACAGAAAATTGAAATTGAGAACACACACATTTCCTTGAATCTTTATCAAAATAAAAGACTAGGCAGTTCAAAGCGTAGTTTTCCCTAGAACTTGCATCGGTATTACTGTAAGCATCTAGTTTTAATTATACGAAGCTCTTGGAATGACTTCTTATGTATTCTAAAGGGCTTACTTTAATGTCCACTGTGTCTGAGTGACAGAATTTGCCATGTTTGCCATTGTGGACATTGTTTGGACAATATAATGATAATCATTAAATGATAAATACTATATCATCTCTTTTATCCACAATCATTTATTATGATAAAAGACTTTTAAGTTTAAACCATTCAACAACATCAAATTTAATTCATTATATTTTTTTCTCCACAGCCAAAATGACGATTACTGCTAGCAAAGAGAAAATGCTAACTTTTCCGGACACCTGATCCAATCTCCATTTTGGATTCTTTTTTATTGATTGGCTTAATTGCTTAGTTGTTTTATTTCCTTTTACAATACTCTGTGGCTATTTTCATTATAAATAATTAAATTTTGATTTAATATCTGATTTAGGTTTTGTCGCTCAGTTGACCTCAAACCATCTTTACGATTCAACATCTTTAGACTGTTATTTCTATTGTGAGTGTTGTTGAGATTATCGTCAGGATCTTCTTTACCTCATTAGACCTCACATTTACCGATACACGTTCCCCAGAATATAGACTACAAGGAGCCATCAAGGAGACATTTTTACTTTTCGTTTATTTCAAGTAGTTAGATCAGATAAATCAGAGGATAAAACAAACCGTCCTTTCATTAAAGTAAGATTTGCAAACAAAGGTATCGATACATTGAATCTTGGTCAAATTTTGATCACAAAACTGTCACAGAAAAAATCCCACCATATTTCAAAAGAAAAGAAACTCCTTGTATTTCCTATAGCTACACACCAACAGTTGCATCTGAAATTTACAATTACAAACGATTCTTGCAGTGTATTGATTTAAATTATCCCTCACTACATCCATTTCCTTGCGAATGTTCGTCATCGGATTTCAACTACTCTCCTTGTGGACACGTTATTCCTGGTGACCTTAGTATAGTCAAAGAACGACATGTTGAGAGATTGTATAAAAAGGGTCCCAAATACAGAGAAAGTATTCCATTACCTGGAAAAAAATGTCAAAATTATCATGAACTCTTGTGAGAAATATGCAAGACGTTGGGCAAAGAAAGAGGATGTACAGCTCGACACCCTTTCCGAATGGATAAAATCCATCAGAGGGTTACTTTTATCTAGAATTAACCGATTAAAATCAACTGTGAACACCAGATTCGAGTCTATATTTAAATACCCTGATGTTAACACAGAGCCTACCTACCTCCAAGAACATTATGTCATCACACTAGCAGACAAAGCCTCAAACAATTACACATTTACTTGCAAAAAGTACTTTTTCAACAGTCTAGTTAAAGAGTTGGGTTTAAATTCGACACCTGGAAATTCCACTTACACCCCAACAAACCTTTCTGCCTCTGAAATAATAGATAACCACAAACCAGCTCTTGCTTCCTTTGGCTTCGACACTAACAATTTAGATTTATATTTGCCATACTTATACTGCATACCTAAAATGCATAAGAATCCGTACAAACAACGTTTCATAGTAGGTTCCTCAAAATGTTCTACCAAATCTGTATCGATTTTAGTGACCAAAGTTTTATCTGAAATCAAATCTGGGCTTCAAAAATATTGTTCGACAATATATCCTTGCAGTGATATTAACCAGATGTGGATTTGAAAGAATTCGAAGGAACTTTTAAAACATCAGAAATCCTCTCATTTTAGTAGAGTCCATTCGATCAAAGCCTTTGATTTTTCGACACTTTACACTACAATTCCACATTCTAAATTGAAAGAGAGACTCGCAAAAATTATAAGTAATGCGTTTACAAGTAAGAACGGTAATCGCAAATACAAATTTATTGTTGTTAACTATGACAAAACCTACTTTGTAAAAGAAAAGTTCGATTCTGAAAATAAGTACACTGAAACTGATATTATTCAGATGTTAAACTTTCTGATCGACAACATTTTTGTGGTGTTCCAGCAAATTGTCGGAATTCCAATTGGGACCAATTGTGCCCCACTCCTTGCCGACACTTCCTTTACTCGTACGAAGCTGAATTCATTCAATCTCAGGTCTCTGAAGGGAAAAGATACTTAGCATCTGACTTCAACTTCACTTACATAGACGATGTGTTGTCCATCAATAACCCAAAATTCGCGGATTACCTGAGCAGTATCTATCCTTCGGAGCTTGAAGTCAAAGAAACCACAGAGACAAATAATTCAGCATCCTATTTGGACATGGATCACTCTATGACAAACGAGACGACTTCAGTTTCAGCATTACAAACTTTCCTTTTCTGAGTAGCAACATCCCTTCAGCGCCTGCTTATGGCGTGTTCATATCTCAGTTGATACGCTATGCCAGAGCAAGTACCAATAATACGGATTTTGTTCTGAGAGCTAGGCGTCTTTCAGATAAGCTTCTCACTCAGGGATATGTTTGTGACCGACTAATATCGTCACTGAGGAAGTTCTATGGTTGACATGGGGAACTTGTCATACACTATGAAGTCCCACTCTCCAGAATGGTGGATGATATTCTGTTATAGACCATTTGAACAATCCAACCAAAGATTGATTGTATTTCATGTCTTCCGAAATGGAAGTTACCGGAATGTGACAGTTCTACCGAATTGAAGCGGCGGGTGTTACATGCAAGCAGGAAATGCTTACTCTTCCTGGGCACCTTGTCTCACTCTCATATCGGGGGTCCGCTTCTTTTCATGTGTGGAGGGTTTTGTTTATTCGCTTTGGTTTCTGTTATGTCCTGATTTTGAATGCCTTCGGTTTCTGATTTATCATTTATCGCTTTAGAGGCTACGTTACTACGGAGGACTAACAACGACCAACAGAAATTATTGCGCTGCAAAATATAACTGCTTCGTATTCCTACAATGGCGAAAAATCAAAGTGTAATCAATAATAGACTTACTTGTTTACATGTGGGGAACGTCATTTACAAGCTCATACCTTGTAGTTTTACGTCAAAGTATGACGTCACAGGAGCGAAGAACAAAGGGAAGCATGACGTCATACCCAAAAAGTGCGCTAAAGCTTGTAACGTGCAAATTTACGTAGGAATACATTTAAAGTATGTCAAATGAGTCGGTTAGCGGCATGTATATCGTCGTTATACATGCTTGTAAAAATCCTGTTAACCAATCAGAATGCGTGAAACAAACAGAATGAATCAGAAAACAGTTTTATTCTCTACGGCGTGCTTTTAACAGCTGAACTTACACTGGATTCTGGATAGTGTCCCCGGGCACCTTGTCTCACTTCGGAATAATGTTTATTCCGGGGTTCGGAAATATTCCGGTGGAAATTCTGATGAATTTGCCTTGCCTTCTCGACTTTGAGCAAAGATAACTGAAGGGTACTTCTTTGATGTTTATTCATAGATAAAGTGAGAGGATCAAGACTAAACCTTCTAGTGTTGTCCTCTGTTATCAGTGTAGGGAAGTGTTGCCGGGGATCTCCTCTTTATTAAGCAGTTCTATAAGTGAGCTGTTAAAAGCTAAGTGAAATTTGAAAACCTATTAACACTTCAACAGTGGTACTGTTAGACAATACACAGACCGTCGAGCGTATACCAATGGGAAATGTGCAAATTCCTACACTCATTCATATCTGAAATGCACATACACACAGATTTTATGAAACACAGTAATGACAGTATATATTTACCATACAGTAAGACCTGCTTGAAGTCTTCTCACACCATGTTTCGTAAGCTATATTGGTACAACACTCACTCCCTGGATTTGTGTCACAATTTCTGGATAACACAGAGGACGCAGATCTCTTATCTATGAAGGGATGTCCATGGTGGTGGTGTCCGTTATGTGCAAACGTCACTGTAAGAATAAGTACAACAGTTCAACTAATGCATGTTTATCTATCTTCAACAACAACAATAACCAAACCTGTAAAGAGAGAGGTAACGAAATTAACACCAATTCCTATAATTTAATTATTATACTTTTCCTTGGGTCTCTGACTTCGGAATTCAAAAAAAATTAATGAATGGCAACAAGTGCATGATATCTTTCCGAGACGAATATTCTACTTTAAACTGCCAGGTAGGGACGGAGGGTCCCGCCCTTTTTGTCTCTTGTATGTTCAAATCTGCCTCTTTTGATACCTCTATATATACTATTTGATATTACCCCTAAATGTTCAAAGTTCGAAGACCGAAGTCCCTCCATGTTCGAAGCATTGGGCTTCTTTCTTAGATAATATAACTTGCATCATACATGAACATTATTCATGGGATAAACTAATTAGCACGGTGCCGCTTTTAAAGCGTCACCTACAATACATTCCGTACTTGCACTGGACTATGGAGGTTGTCCATAAGATAATGTTGTCCTTCATGATTCTATGAAGCTTTCCTATTGTCCTATTCTTTTCTTTTCACGTGATGAAGGTCCGTGTTTTATATTTTTCAATAATTTGTAAGCTTATTGATTTTTTGTATTTGATTTCGGGTTTTGTGTTTGACTTTGATTTTGACATCGACTCGATATGTCATGATATTAACTTATGTATGTCGCAAGGAGGCAGACCTCTTTTTAGTAAATGTTTGTATTTTCATTTACTGTATTGTTGGCAATATCTATTGCAATAAACTGACTCTATGAAGTAAGCTGAATAATGTAAGACACCTAATTCTTTTCAAATTATATAGGTTTTTGACTTAACCAATGCTTGGTTAAATGATTTGTGGACAAGAATTTTGAGTTTGATTGATTGACTCATTCATTTACCCTTCATGCGTTTCAATTTTGTCGCGTATCGATTTGACTAAATGAAAAGCTCAGATGTGCCTCAGCATGACTTCGGAGTTAAAACCCTTACCGCAATACCCAAACCCATTGAAATTCTATCTGTATTGTGCTCCTACCTCGCATATTTATTTGAGGACATGGACATATTGAACATCGAATTCTAATTAAATTGCCCAATACCTAACCAAACTAGCCCTATGTTATACAAGTAGAAAGATTATTTTCATGATTGTCTAGGGCCCTTGTGGCTTTCTGTATACGTTGTAACGTAATATTATAATGGAAATTCTGCTCATCGAGATAAGCTTCATCGTAATCGGAGGGTTCTGTTAAGGTAATCCGAATTTTGCTATTACATGTATTTCGATTCTCGTAATAATTCGAGTGGATCGTTAACTCAAAGCAAAGGATATGATCTCCGGCAAGACTCGGCTGCAGTATCCACAGCAAAGCACAGAGTACACAATCACAAAGACGCAAAACGGACGAAGAACGCCAAATACGGTTGACACCAAAACAGTAAACACAAGAGACTACATACGAACCAATGAGACCAACGGGCAATTTATGCCGACTAAAGACGAGGATATGCCACGTTATTAGCAAATGGTGTGTTTATGCGGATTACGTGCGGACAACCCATTCGTCTGTCTGTGTATAAAAGCTGTAAGATGACCACACAAACAAGGCCGTAGATTGGTCAAGTATTGGTGACACCATGCTAATATCTCAAAATCTAGTCAGCTAGAACTTTTACTCATTTTTGGGAAATTTACTCATTACCAAGAAACTTTTAGGTCAAGATTTCCGCTTTCATAAACTAGTCAAAACTTTAAACACTCAGTTTATGAAAGCGGGAAATCTTGAAGTTGCCGAAAGGAATCTGGCATCTCATAGTAGTAAAATTTGGTGTACGAAGATGTATCGACTCGATAAATATGGCAGCTAAGATTTATGATTTGTTGACTCTTTCTACTTCTTCATTCTATATATATCCTTCCTCTAACTTGAGCTAAATACTCAAGCCTTAGCTGTTTATTAAAAATTATACGGAAGGGTTCCAACTCTATACTTATTCGAAAAAATGTCGTGTTAAAAATAAAATTATTTTGTGGGAACGAGATATTTCGTGGGAACGAGATAATATTTCGAGGGAACGAAATAATATTACGTGGAAACGAAATAATATTTCGTGGGAACGAAATAATATTTCGTGGGAACGAAGTAATATTTCGAGGGAACGAAATAATATTTCGTTGGAACGAAAAAACATTTCATGGGAACGAAATTGAAGTGTTTACAAAAACTATGAACTTTTCATAAACTTGGTTGATATGGATTGATTTAGTAGGCATTGTCCTACTGCAACGGCCCATCATTTTTGTAAAGTTTAATTTGGAAAATGAGAAAATACCAAAAAACAATGTAAGGAATCATAACACCATACGTTTCGATCCACGCGTTGACCCCTATATAAAATAATTCCTCACATCAGACTTTCTAATTTTGACGTCTTACATTTTGATATCTTAAAATCTGACAGGTGTAATTATGCATAGAGGCATTAATTATTTCGTTCCCACGAAATAATATTTCGTTCCCATAGAATATTTTTTCGTTCCCTCGAAATATCATTTCGTTCCCACGAAATATCATTTCGTTCCAACGGAATAATTATATTTTTAACACGGCCCTTTACGGCCACTGTATGCACCAGACACGTGTTTCGGTTATTAAATCCTCTTTAGAGATGCTTCCAGCCAAAGTGATTTTCATAAGCTGCCAAAATCCATCTCAGTAGCGCTCTCTGGTTTTATTTTTAGAATTTTAATTTGTGCATTGGTACTTCTAGATATCTGGATGATATTCTTACCATCGACAATCCTGTTTATGAAAAGTATAAAAATGTTATTCATCCACAAGAATTGAAGGCAAACGCTTCAAACACAGAAACACAATTTTTGGACCTATATGTAAAAATTCTTAATGGTGAGATTCAAAAAAGCGCGTATGACAATAGATGATTTTTTATTCAACATACTAGTAGTAAATTTCCCCTGGCTTGACGGTGATTTTCCTATATTACCGTCCTATGATATCTACATTTCACAGCTCATCCGGTATGCTAGAGCATGTATTGATGTTTTGGATTTTCAAAGTAGAAATTTACAAATTACCAAGAAACTTTTAGGACAAGGTTTTCGCTTTCACTTTTTGGAAATTTTACAAAAATTATTGTAAACTTCTTTCGAAATTCGGATCAATACAGGCAACAGAGTATATTACTTTGGGTATTTCACAACCTTCATTTTATGGTGACATAATTAAACAAGATAAGAATTTTAGAATCAAAGATGGACAACATAACTATCGAAAATAAGTCAGAATCATCAAACGTCTTTTATACCGTGGATATGATCCTAATGTCACCAGACGGACACTAGGCTTGTTACTTGACCAATCTACAGTCTTTTAACTGAGCATTCTTAAAACTTGCACTCTGAATGACTGTGACGACGGGACTCCATGACGGGCCCTGTCCAAACCTCTTTAGGGAAGACAGGGCCCCGACCACCTGTTCTCTCTGAATGTCAGTCGGACTCCTCGGGTGATAACATACATGCATGAGATCGCGGCGGCAGAGCACGGATTTTATTACGTACGCACTCTTTTGATATCCATTTACAAATTCATCTGTGTTGCTTTGGCCCTGCGTTTTGCGGTCTTGTTTGTGTGTGGTCATCTGACAGTGAGGAGGTTGTTTTACACCATAATTGTACGTTCTTCGAGACCTCTCGGTAATTGGAAAAGTGGGAGGGTTGTGCGCATGTAATCCAGGATAACCATACCTTCTGCTATTTCCGTGGCAGATGGCCGTCCTAAGTCGGCACCGGTTGCCCATTGGTATCGTTGGTTTATGTGTAGTCCTTTGTGTTCAATAATATTTTTGAATGAAATGATTTCCGAAATTTTTATGATGTCAAATTGATAAAGCGCCAAAACAAAGCTTCTTCCATGCGACAGAGCTGGAAAAAGTAACCGTTTATACATTCTAGGGCTCTGGTTAACGCACCCATGTGCAACTTCTTCATGCAAATTTTAACCGGAATGTAGCATGTAATTAACTAGCTTACAGGAAGTAACGCCTTTTCTCGATTAATTACTATCATGTTCGTAGCTTTTGAACGCCGTAAAACAAACATGAAAATGAAAATCATAAGATCCCTTCATTTTCTCTATATGTATTTCTAAATTTTCATATAAATATAATTTATGTCGTAAATGTAGCGATACTAATATGGTTGCGATGTTCCTAGTCCATACACTGCGTAGACTTATATAGTAGGTATTTCTCGTCATGAACACATTCCCACAAAATTAATATGTACTATGACACTTACCTGTCAAAGAACACACAGACACAACAAATCGGAATAGAAACATCTCTGTGTGGCTTTAACGTTTGTTCAAAGTCTTATAAATTAAAATAGCGAATTGCACTATTTATCTTTTAAACCTTGTTATGGAAAACCCAAAATCGTTTAAAGGCCTCAATGTAAATATCCTTCAGTATTATTAGGCTTAAAAGAGTCTTTTCAAATTTAACTTTCTCGCTGTCATAAAATCCCTTTAAGCTGTAAATTCGCCATAAGTTCATTTGTGAATAGGTCTATTGTAATAAAACTCAAGACATACTTACTTCCTAGTTGAATTAATTCCATTGGTCTATATGAGTTTAAAAGACATTTCCTCTAAAATGCCAGAATCAAAACTAAATTTCGGATAAATCTTAACACTACAATGAATTGAAAATAAATTCCTTTGTTATAGTGTTTTTTTTTACATTCACATATCAATTAAAAGACATTGCTCATCATGCATTAAACTAGTACTACATTTACGTAACAGACGGACTTCTTTAAAGAAACAGGGCGGATTGTCCTAAACACCATAACATTTCAATTTCATTTTTAAAAAATTTGCGCATAACACTAACTTTAAGAGTCCCCGAGGGCGCATGTAGCCAAGTTCGTACATTTTGGACATAATAATTTTCATACTTTTTTGGCCATATAACATTGTTTAGACTGAGGATCACTGACGAGGGTTTAGTACCCGAAACGTGCATGTCTGGTCCATGCTGTAAATTTATCAGGTTTTATAAATGATTCTATTGAATTTAAAGACGTTTAACATTTGAACTATTTGGTGAGTGTCACTGCTGGTGGACTAAGAGTCCCCGCGGGCATATGTAGCCAAGTTCGATCAACTTTGGTTAATCGTCTGTCTCTTCAACGCATTTGAAATTTTCTGTTATAAAATTTCTTGAAATTACTAAAACATGGGTCCTGTAGCATCATATCCCACCCATTCTGCTACGTCTCTTGGTACATTTTTGGACATAATAATTTTCATACTTTTTGGCCATATTACATAATTGTTTAGACTGAGGATCACTGACGAGGGTTTAGTACCCGAAGCGTGCATGTCTGGTTCATGCTGTAAATTCATCAGGTTTTAAATGATGCTATTGAATTTAAAGACGTTTAACATTTTAAAGTTAGTGCGTGTCGTCTGTCTGTTTTCCCAATAAACTTTAACCTTGGGCATAACTTCTGAAAGATATGTGATAGGGCTTCCATATGTGCATATGTGCATTTCTTGTGGCAAGGTCTTTCTGTTGATACCCAGCCTTTGACCTAAAGAAATTGGAGTTTGACCTACTTTTGAAAAACTTTTCATATTTCACTTGCATTTGCATTCCTTATGGCAAGCCTTTTTTTTTTTTGGAACCAACCTTTTATGACATTCTGACCTTAAACTTTGACCTACTTTTAAAAAACTTAAAACTAGGCCTTAACTTCTCCATGGCAAGTGATAGAGCTTTCATTTTTCACATGTGCATTCCTCGTGACAATGCCTTAATATTGGTACCAAACTTTTATGACCTTCTAATCTTGACCTTGAAATTGAATTGCATTTGAAAAACCTTGGCCATAACTTCTAAATGGCAAGTTATATGGCTTTCATAATTTCGCATGTACATTACTTGTGGCAAGGCCTTTCTGTTGGTACCAATTTTTTTGACTATGTGGCCTTGACCATAGTTTGACCTTCTTTTGAAAAACTTAACCTTGAGTATAACTTCTGAATAGAAAGTGATAGGGCTTTCATGTTTCACATGAACATTCCTTGCAGCAAGGCCTTTCTGTTGCTACCATACTTTTTGACTGTATGACCTTGACCTCGGGGGTTTGATCTACTTTTTAAGAACTTCTAGCCTTGGACATTACTTTTGAATGGCGAGTGATAAGGCTTTCATATTTCACATGTGAATTCCTTGTGGTGAGTGATAAGGCTTTCATATTTCACATTTGCATTCCTTGTGGTAATAAGGTTTTCATACTTCACATGTGCATTCCTTGTGGTGAGTAATAAGGCTTTCATATTTCACATGTGCATTTCTTGTGGTGAGTAATAAGGCTTTCATATTTCACATGTGAATTCTTTGTTGTGAGTAATAAGGCTTTCATATTTCACATATGAATTCCTAGTGGTGACAGATAAAGCTTTTATACTTCACATGTGCATTCCTTGTGGTGAGTAATGAGGTTTTCATATTTCACATGTGAATTCCTAGTGGTGAGTGATAAGGTTTTAATGTTTCACATGTGAATTCCTTGTAGTGAGTGATAAGGTTTTGTTATTTGACATGTGAATTCCTAGTGGTGAGTGATTAGGTTTTAATGTTTCACATGTGAATTCATTGTGGTAATAAGGTTTTCAAATTTCTCTGTGAATTCCTAGTGGTGAGTGATAAGGTTTTAATGTTTCACATGTGCATTCCTTGTGGTGAGTAATAAGGTTTTCATATTCTACATGCGCATTCCTTGTGGTGAGTGATAAGGCTTTCATAGTTCACTTGTGAATTCCTTCTGGTGAGTGATAAGGTTTTAATGTTTCACATGTGAATTCCTTGTGGTGAGTGATAAGACTTTTATATTTCACATGTACATTTCTTGTGGCAAGACTTTTTTGTTGGTACCAAAATTCTTTCCTTTGTGACCTTGACCTTGGATTTTAATCTTGGCCATAACTTCTGAAAGATTAATGATTGGGCTTAAATAATATGCATTTGGTACCAGAAAAATTTCCCTTTGACCTTGAACTTGGAGAACAACCTTCCTTTTACATAACAGCTATTATATTTTCAAAGACGCTGATGGGCGCATTCATATTTCACAAACACATATCTTTTATCTGTAATAAAATAATGAAATATTACTGATCAAAGTCAAATTGAGAGAATTTTTGTAAATGTTCATCAAAACATAACAAAATGGAGGCAGAACATTGCTATTACAAAATGTATGATAAATTTCGTATTCACAAAATTCATTAAGTTAGAGAATTCCTTATTTTCCTTTTTCAAAGTTTGCAATAAATGCAGTTATCAGAATATTCAGACAAAATTTTTAATCAGCTTGCATTTCTCTTTTCACTCTATAGGAATAATTTCTAATGCTCATAAGAGAAAGTATTGAGATGAGCTTTTCATGAAATTTGCCATGTTTACTACCTGGATATTTATTTATTGTGGGTATTGTATATATCGCAGGTTTGCAAAAAGTTTTTTTTTCATTCACACATGTTATTCATAACTCAGATCCTGTGATTGTAATTCATTATGACAAGGACACTTTACTCTGGTACAATGATTTCATAGTCTAGTATGTAATGCCCCTCACAAGGTACATTAATGCACTTCATCATATTTAACATTGTTCAGCCTGGCATTCTGTCACTTATCACATTTCACATGACTCAGTAGTCCTATAGATCATATATATCCATGAGTTGTTGTCAACCAAATCCACTGTCACAGTTACTTTCTTCTTCTTCCAGTAACTCATCCTGTAAAACAAAGTGAAATCCTAATCAACATGATCAAAAGCTAAACAAGACACATCTATCTCATAACCCTGAACTTAAAATTACTAAGTTCCCGTGCTTTCTTCAACAACTTTGCTGTTTTTAATGAAATACATGTATTAGCAGAATGATCAGCTTAACGATGGCAGAAACCCAACAATCCCCACATAATGAAATTAATACTTTCTCATAATAACAAAGAAAGACCATATCATTTTAAAAGTAATACTAATTAGTTATAACAATAACGTACCCTTATTTCCCTTGGTTCCAGGTCCTCTCCGTATTGTATAGCGTTATCTATCTGTAGGAGGACGTCGTTTATACTGTCCTCGTCACTTATATCTAACGGAAGAAACTTGACCAAGCTGTAGTCGTCTATCTGTGAAATTTTAAGACACAGAAGCTATTCAATTATACAAAAGTATGTTATGGTACAAGAGTAAATCATTATACACAAGTTACGAACTGTTTTATTCTTCTAAATTTTATCCCTTTAAAAAAATCATTGAAACGGAACATATGGAAATAACAAGAAAATTGTTCTTAATGATTCTCATAACATTGTATTACAGGGTTTGAGAATCATTCACAAAATCCATCTTTAATTAATGCTTGTAAGACCAAAATCAAAAGCAAACCTTCAATCAAAATAATGATATTTGATTCTGATCTTCAACTTGTAAAAGCATCTATAGTGACCTTACCACTGAAATGCCATATGTCAAAATCCCTGCAATCCCATACTGAACACATAAAATGAGGGTTTGAGACACAAGACATTTAAAACAAAAATTCAATAATCGTGTGAATCAACCGAGTCAAAAAACATGTTTTGTGAATAAAATCAATGAACAATAAAATAATGCTGATAGTGAAAGTCTTACCATTGTGGCCATTGCACTGTTTAATTTCTTGAATTTGTGGTTAAATTTGCTATCATCGAATTCTTCACTCAGAAGCATAGGTAACTCTGGCTCTAAGTATCTACATGTAGAAATACACAAACATTATCAATTGAAATAAAAACAGAAACACTCAAATACACAAATTTTCGGCCCCTTGGCCTAAATAAAATTTCATATACAATTCTTCCTTATCCATCATCATTTCAGGAAATTTGTCAGCAAAATTGCAGTAGATTGAATTATTTCTTCCAGAGGGAAGTGGCCGAAAATTTGTATACTAGAGTGTTTGTGTGTTTATTTGTATCATCCCTTCCCTCTGGAAGTAATAATTATCAATTTACAATAATAATTATATCATACCTAACTAAGAATTGAGTCTTCAGAGTATAACATAGATTATTCTCAAATTCATAAGATCTCACCACTAGGTGTCCTGTTTTATGAGTTGTATCTTTTGTTAAAAAAAAATTGCAAACTAAGTTTAAAATTCTGATCCATCATTGTTGTGACTTTCAAACTTATACATGCACTGAGTTAGGCAGAAATCCTTTTCAGCTAAGTTATCAATTTATTAAGAATATGCTAATTCAAGAAAAAAAAAGTTCTTTATCAACAAAATGATTCAGGGAAAATAAGTCAAGCACACTAATTCATAATTATGCTATTATGTCAAGTTACCTTATTTTACCCAGTTTCAAAACTTTACAATGCCATGCTTATTAAAATTGTAAGATTCTAACATTTACATTTTATTCTAAACAATACAATGATTAACTTGCAAACTTACCTATCTAAATTTTTCTTGGCTTTTTTACTCAAAAGATCAATTTTTGTCATGACGTTAACATGCGGTAATTCCAAATTCACCATGGTTGACAAGGCAGTCAGTATCCCCGACACAAACTTAGATGCCTCGATCATGAATTGTGAGTCCACAAGAAACACGCCACATAGTCTAAAATCCCACTTCTGTAACGTCTCAGCTAACTGCTTCATCACAGGAATGTGTGTGTATAACTCTATCTGACCTGGAAATGCAATCAGTATTTTCTTTCATAATTCATATAGATTTGAACCCCCCCCCCCCCCCCCCCCCCCCCAAAAAAAAAAATTCTCTGGATGAATGAGAATTTAAGAAAACTGATTTTTTCGTATTGTCAATTTCATATGAATGTTTGAATCTCTTGACTGTATCTTTTAATGCATTAGAAAGTTTAATCTTCTAATTCTAAAATAAGTTATTTCCGTGTATAACAATTATAGTAAGTATATATTATGTAAATAGTGACTTTAACCTAATGGGTTTATCATCTCTCCATGAAGAACATTTGACAAAGGTTAGGTAGAAGTCCCTAGTGACCATGACCTTTGACCCTGGAGATTCATAAAGACTCCTCATACACTAACACACACGGATGTATGACAGTGATGTTTTACGCTCCCTCCATAACTGATAACATAAAGGTAGAGGACAAAATTATAATGATTTTAAAATTAAGAATATAAGTATACATACCAGGGCAGTCAAATAGTATATAGTCATCTTCTACTTCATCTAGCTGTTCATGTAACCAGTCAAAGTTCTGTGCTAAATATCTACAAAAACGGAAAAGATCTATGAAACTAATTATCTGGTGATACATGTATAACTTTAGGCTTTCTAACACTTTCCTTTTTTGTCATTTTTTGCAGTTAACCTTCTATCAAAAGATTATACATCTACAGCTACAGTGGTAGCTTTGAATTCATATTTCACTGGTGTATTTATTCCTTGTGACAAGAACTTTCAATCCATTCAAAACTTTTTGACTTCCTGACCTTGACAGTGGTGTTTGACCTCGTGACCTTGACAATGGTGTTTGACCTCCTGACCTTGACAATGGAGTTTGACCTCCTGACCTTGACAATGGAGTTTGACCTCATGACCTTGACAATGGAGTTTGACCTTGTGACATTGACAATGGAGTTTGACTCACTTTTGTGACATCAACAAGTCTGGATCCTGTCAACAAGGGGTATGGAAATAGATGAACAATATATAAACCTACATCGAAAGGGTTAAAATGGTATCTTGTTTTACAATCTATATCTCAATGTGGATACTTACTCCATACAAAATACCAGTCCACCATTAGGACCAAATCTTAACGAGTCATCATCCATGGCATCATCCAGGTGAATAAGCTCACGGATATCTGCAAGTAAAAGAAAATGTCTGTTCAAAATTTAAATTTCTTATGTATCGTGGACGGCATCAGGGTGGTATACAGGTATACAGATGAAGAAACAGTTCATTTTGGGGTATGACGTGCAAAAAAGATGTGGTTTTCAAATGAAGACCTCTGTGTTTGATAATTATGCTGCCTCTTAAATTATCTGATCTTGAGCACATGTCATCTAGGCATATCATAATCATTTAAGAGCATTGTCATTGGCTAAAAACTGTTTATGATAACACGTATTCACAACTGGTTTGATACTTACATTAAATGAGATAATGAATATGTATTTTATCAATGGTTTATGAAGAACTTAGTTTATCTGACCTGCTAATGGTTGATAATCAAAGTGCTCAGCAGCTGGATCAAGGTTGACAACATGTATGGTCCTCCTCACCATTTCACCATGTTTTACAATGTTACTGCAGTATGTAGACTAAAAGAAGAAATTACTCTCATCATTATACAGGGCTCTCGATCAGGCATGACTGGCTACAGTAGGGAACTCTCGAGTGGCCAACAATGGGATTAAAGTTAATGTAGGGATAGTGCGCATGCGTTGTGCAACTAACAAAAATGTTTACCGCAACCTAAGATTTTCTTCTAAACTAATATATCCAGGGATCACTCCAGGCCGCGATTTTGCGATATTCTCGCATTTTTTACTCAAATATCGCATTTTTGCTGCTCTGTCGCGCTAAAAAATCGCGTACCTCCTTTGCATAAATCACACTTAAGTTAATATAATGCGACAGAACAAGAGTTTGTCTTTAATTTTCAGTATTTCAAGCCGATTATTCGAATTCCGCGTGGGACATCACATATGTACGGTATTTATGAAAACTCGGCAGGTATTGCCGACTCTGTATGTATACATACCCAATCTTTTCCCTAAAATTCACCCAATCTTTTCCCCGAAATTCCCGTTTCCCGTATTGACGTTTGTATGCGGGCATTTTTATTTAACCTCATTACTCTGCAGGGCTAGGGTGATCCCTGTATATCCAACCCTTCTTTCAACCAGATCTTCCTAGAAACAGCGAATGATATTACCAGAGGTCACACTGACAAACCTCAGTTACCTGAACACTTTAAGATCAGCAGTGTCCCAGGTCCTTTACACCCCTAAATCTTTCGGTTACCAGTACTTTCGACCGTATTCTCTTTCGACCGCAGTCTTTTCGACCTTTTGAACTTTCGACGTTTTTAAAGTTCGACCTGTCAAAATTTTTTTTCGACCTAACGATTTTTCGACCCGAAGACTTTTCGACCAATTTTTGGTTACCTTCGGCCCAAGCGAAAACTTAAATAAATCCTGTCTATTTGAACGAATTTCTGTTATATTCATTACTGATTTTGATTTCCAAGTAATATAAGAGTTGGACTAACACGAACGTCCCTCTAAAAATTTGAGTTCAAAGATTCCAGCGCAGGTCAAGAGATCTGATGGAATTAGCAAAACTCATATTTATCAAATTCATTTTTCAAAATCATTCGCTGCTCCCCTGAACGCATTTTTCAAAATCATTCATTCAAAATTCACTCCGCTGAATGACCCCACCCTTGGTAAAAATTCTAGATCCTAGTGTCGTTTTCTGTTGAAATGAACGACAATTCAAAAAGGTGAAGTTGAAACAAATCTTGACAATGGTGTACGTTTATGTTCGATAATATTGCTTTAAAAGTTACCTTTTACTCGAAAGTTTTCAAAGAAGATTTATTGCATTTGTCCGTGTCATATACATACATATCATATATCATTTTGTTCAGAATGAAATTTACTATTGTAATTCTTTGAAAAATAAAATTGCCATATTTTTCACTATTAGGGTGGTTTTCGCTTGACGTCATCTTTTTGTCTCGGACTTGGATCCATATTTTATAAGAATCGGCAATGGAAACAAATTGTATGTAAATATTACGAGGTCGAAAAGTCTCTACTGAAAGGCCGAAAAGTAAGGACGAAAAGTATTCGACCTGGTCGAATGGTCTTGGGTCGAAAGTTCAAAAGGTCGAAAAGACTGGGGTCGAAAGTGAATACGGTCTAAAGTACTGGTAACCAATCTTTCAATCCCCCCCCCCTTTTTTATAACTGTAAATAAATAATTTTTAATCACAGCACTTTACTTACTTGCACAGACATGTACGCTAATGAGAGTACTCAGAAATGAGGGCGAAACAGTATTAAAAGAAAAAAAGAAAGAAAGAAAGAAACGAAATAGTGTCTTTGTTGCACTGTAACAACTGGCTGTGATTGATCTGTATCTGTATGAATACTGGAAAGTAGCTCACTTCTGAGCAAAGTTCATCCAGGGGGGTGAGTGCGCGGAGATAAGCAAAATTAGTCACTATAGGCTGCAATTGCGGCCTTAAATTGATCAGCTGTTTTGCTGTTTATAACATCGGACGGAAGTTTATTCCATTCCTTGATCGTGGCTGGTACGAATGAATTTTTAAAAGCTTCGGTGTTACAACTAAACACTTTAATAGACTTACTATGCTGAGTTCTAGATGATCTGGTATTATATTCGAAGAGCGAGTCAGCGGGTATGGCTACTAGGTCATGTACGATTTTATATAGTAATACGAGACGCAGGTCACGTCGACGATCTGCGAGTGGTCGCCACTTGAGTTTCTCCATCATCTTAGAGACACTACTGTATCTACTGTAATCGTTGCAAACAAAACGGGCAGCACGCCTTTGTATTCCTTCTAGTTGATCAACATCCTTTCTCTGGTACGGATCCCAAACGACTGAAGCGTAATCCAAAATAGAACGTACAAGTGATATATAAGCGGTCTCCTTTAGAGATTTAGAGCAATATTTTAAGTTTCGACGGAGAAATCCTAGAATGGAGTTTGCACGATTTGTAATTTTGTTAATGTGTGTAGACCACTTGAGGCTGTCACTGAGTGTGATTCCAAGGTACGGATTATCGTGAACATGTTCAAGAATATGATTATCCAATGTATAACGAAACTGATGCGGATGCTTACTCCTAGCAATAGACATGAGATAGCATTTCGAAGCATTAAACCTCATGCCCCAATCCAGTGCCCATAATTCCAGAGATTCAAGGTCTTGTTGGAGCTTGATTTGGTCGTCTATGCACTTAATAGGCCTATATAACAGACAATCGTCTGCAAAGAGACGTACTTGGGACGTGACACATTTTGGCAAGTCATTTATGTGGCACAGAAATAGAAGGGGCCCCAGTACGGTACCCTGGGGTACCCCGGAATCAACGGTACAAGATGATGAAGCCTCTCCCTCGATGACTACCCTTTGTTCACGTTGTGTGAGAAATGTGCTTATCCAGGTGTGTGTAGTCCCCGATATTCCGTAGTTGTCTAATTTGTAAAGCAATTTCCGATGGGGCACAGTGTCAAAAGCTTTACTAATGATGACAAATATGGATAATGACCATATCCCTGTCTACAGTACAAAATCGATAATTCAGAAAATCAGAAACCGAAGGCATACAAAATCAGGATAAAACAGGAACCAAAGCAAACAAAAACAAAAACATCCACCATATGAAAAGAAGCGAACTCCCGATATGAGAGTGAGACCAGGTGCCCAGGAAGAGTAAGCATCTCCTGCTTGCATGCAACACCCGTCGCTTCAATTCGGTAGAACTGTCACATCCGGTTACTTCCATTTTGGAAGATATAGAGTACAATCTTTGGTTGGATGGTTCAAATGGTCTATGACAGAATATCATCCACCATTCTGGATAGTGGGACATCATAGTGTATGACGAGTTCCCCATATCGACCGTAGAACTTCCTCAGTGACGATGTTAGTCGGTCACAAACATATCCCTGACTGAGAAGCTTATCTGAAAGACGCCTAGCTCTCAGAACAAAATCCGTATATTTGGTACTTGCTCTGGCATAGCGTATCAACTGAGATCATGTCGGTCTGAATTCGGTGGTCATACGTTTGTAATACATCATGCATGGTGACTATGAGTTGGCTCTCGCATGAGTGGCCGCTTCGGAATCCATGTTGTAATGATGACAAAATATGATGTTGTTCCAGATGTTTTAGTATATATGCCACTCAAACGTTACCTTTCCACTTCCTGCTGGTCCCATTACCAGCTGACCATATCTAGGCATGGTATTTGGTTACTGTCAGCATCTAATTCTGGGGGAAAAACTGTGATTAAATTATCTGAAAATCAGCAGATTGGAATCATCAATGTCAAATTTACGCTTAAGAGAAATGAGAAGGAATAGGTAAAACGCACATGTGACGAAGACGAAAGAGTGTTCCCCGAAAACATTTCACCCCAATTATGTTCCCGTTCCTTTGCTACTCTTATGATATTTTCTTTTTCTGTGTTTTTATTTAAATGCCGTAAAGAACACTCATGATTTCATCTATCCTTCATCATTAATATACTCAGATCGTCTTGTAGTGGTATAGTATACCAATCTATCTCATTTTTTTTTCTGATTGACACGAATAGATTTGGTACGAAGTAGATTTTATTCAATTCTGATTCAGACAGTCAGAGGACCGATGAGGAAGTAGGGTGGATTCAGAGAGATATTGCTAAAAATGCCTGTAAGAAATTACTTTGAGCAAAATTGTCCTTAGTAATGGTTAATACTATATATGCTATATCACATTTATATTGACTGATCTCTTTGATATTTCTCATTTGCACGAGCTCAACTGCAGGTGTCTATTTCCTTGTTTGTAACAGCCATATAGATTAGATTAGAAACCCATTTGAATACACTATTTAGGACTACTGTCCACGCAGCTCACTTCAAAAATTGAAATTTTCTATACTTTGTCAGCATATTTCTCAATTAAAATTTATATATGTAACAGTGGACTCTTATGTCAAAAAAAGAGGCTGCGTGAGTTCATCATTTATTTATTCGCCAGGATACGTATGAACAAATAAACCCTACAAAACATATATAACACAGTTTGAATATTCATTCATGACAATAAAGCATTTTATAAAGTATATGACACACAATCACCATGTTCATTTTACAAATATATATCATCAATAAACCGAGTCGTTTAGATAAAATAGAAATGCAAGAGTTATCTTTCTTGTCAATATGAATTTATGTCAAAAATACAAAGTTACGTGAAATGGGATACTTTATGATATTTCATCAAGTTTCGCATAATGAATGTATAGTTATCATAATAATAAAATATAAAAAATAGATTTACTAAATGAATTTGACAAGTACCTGTTTATGGAACAAGGTGTATTATATGTGAAAAGTCGTAGAATATCTACAGAGATAAAGTGTCCACATGATCTGAAAGTTTAAATGATATAACGATATAGAAGATTTCGGAAAACTTTACAAAAATTAATATAATTACAAATTGTCAGACAAGTTACGAAAAATCACATTATTCACGCGATCTCAAAAATGACATGAAAATATATAACACGAAATATACGACACAATTATTCTTGTATCAAATAATAGATATGACAAAAAAATAAATCTTCGTACATAGATTTCATTCAAATAGGAAATACATTCTGTTCCAACTTTTCGGATCAAATTCTCTCATTCCATTTATCAATATTTGTGTTAATCGTAGAAAATATTATAGATAAAAGAAATAGATAAGAAGAGAAAATAACTTACAGATATGTCATGTGTTATCGACGATCGTAAAGATATGTTCAAAAGTATGGATGGTCAAGGCCCAACTCAACTGTCAATGTCGGACCCTCTCGAGCTTGTGAGTAGCTAGAGTACTAGCCACTGGTTCTACTGGCGGTAAAATGTATTTGACCAATGGATTTCACTGACCAGTACCACGTCATAAGATATATATAGAGGAACAAGATATTAATAGAAAAACTTGCTTTTCAAGTTATGTAAGTACGTTTAAAACACGGTGAATAGTCGGACTTGTTGGATAAAGTTTAAGGTAATCATAAAAGGAAAATAATAAATGATTAGAACCTGGTATGAAATATAATGTCAATATCTATATGAAATATCATGAAAAATAAATAAATTATCGCCCTATCACATACTCCCCCTGTTTGTAAATGACGCCCACGTCATTTATATACGTTAGTAACAATATCAATGCTCAAGAATCATACAAGCAATAAGGCTAACTCAAAAATTCATACAATTGAAAAGATTTATGTGATTATAGACAATGTTCAAATCACACAAAAATATCAAAATTTTGATTCTCATTACTGGGTCAGAATCAAACATTTAATGCAAAAATTAAAAAAATTTAAAAAATTTAAAAACATAACTGAATAGCTCTATCTTAATCAAATCTGACTACTTCTTTCCCAAGACAATATCAATGAGTGCTGATGAGACAGAACTATCTACTGAAGTCAGAAAACCAGACTTAACTAAATCTTGAAGATAATCGGCTCTAGCTTTCCAATCTGGTAATGTTTGTTGCATAAGAACGTAGTCTCCACTTTCCATCCATCTTGGCTTTGCTCGTTTTCTACCTGATCTTCTTGATGGAATACTATCATCTTCGAAATCATCATCATCGTCATGGTCAGCTTCTTCAGTACCTATGTGATCTGTACGATTACTACTGGTAGGTTCGACCTCGTCTGTTTCTGCTAGGGTAGGATCACGTGGTTCATCTGATTGCATGCGATCATGAGCGTCCTCATCTTCAACCCTATCAGTGATGGAAACGGTTAACTGATCGTCATCAGCGTCATCCCCATCTTCTTCAATGCTGTCTTCTGATCCTTGTGTCCTAATTATAGTTTCCGGAGGATTAGAGATTTCTCTAATCTCAACTATTTCCATATCTTCATCTGAATCTGAATCACTTGTATGTATTTCCTTTTCAGTATTTCGCTTTGTTTCTAACTTGTTCGAAGATGATATACTTTTTCTAGGTGTTGGTGTCGGCTTCTTTCTTGATTTCTCCGTAGACGTTTCGTTAAAATCTATGTTAAGCGGTAATAAATTGTTTCTGTGCAATGTTCGTTTTCTTCCTTCTCCATTCTCTTTTTGAACTATATACACTGGAATATCGGGATTCGGTTTCGACAAAATTTTGTATGGATCCTCTTCCCATTTGTTAGCAAGTTTGTGTTTCCCGTCAAATGCAAGTATTTTGACTAAGACTCTGTCTCCTGTCTGAAGAACGGCACCTCTTGTTTTGCTGTCATAATGAATTTTCTGTCTTTCTTTTGCTTTCGCTGTGGATACTTGAACGATGTCGTATGATTTCTTCAATTTCTTCTGAAATGACTCTACGTATTTTGTTTTCGGTTGATTTTGACTGTTTTTCTCTGTTTCCAGTCCAAATACTATGTCTACAGGTAATTTAGGCTCTCTTCCAAACATCAAAAAGAAAGGTGAAAATCCTGTTGATTCTTGACGCATACAGTTATAAGCGTGTACTAGTGGTCTTATGTAGCTCTTCCAATCTGTTTTCTGTTCTGTTTCAAGTGTTCCTAACATGTTCAGTAAAGTTCTATTGAATCGTTCGCACACTCCGTTCCCCATTGGATGATATGGCGTTGTCCTTGACTTATCTATGTTCATGATGTTACAGAGTTCTCTGATAACGTTGCTCTCAAATTGTGCGCCTTGATCACTATGTAATTTCGATGGTATCCCATAGTGAAGAATGAAATTGTTGAAAAGAGCTTCTGCTGTGGTCCTAGCTGTTTGATTTCGTGTCGGAATAGCCTGAGCATATTTTGTGAAGTGATCTGTGATTACTAAGATGTTCTGAATTCCTCCTTTTGACGGTTCTACAGTCAAGTAATCTATGCAGACTAGTTCCAAAGGTTGATATGTTTGTATGTTCACGAGTGGAGCTCTTTCGGGTTGCGTTTTTCTGAGTAAGCAGTTCTTACAATTCTTGATAAAGTTGTCAACATCGACTGTCATTCTGTTCCAGAAGAATCTGTCTCGAATAAGACTCAAAGTTTTATCTCTGCCTGGGTGGCCCATTTCGCTATGTACGTATGTAAGTACTTTGTCCACGCAGTTCGAAGGTAAGACTACTTGATGTGTTCTTTCTCCATTATCTCCTATCCTTTCTCTGACTAATACACCCTTGACTATTTTCAGTTTCTCAAAGTTTTTGTACAAGAGTGAATGGCACTGACGGTCGTTCTGAGGCAACTGACGTCTAGAAGGTTTGTATTGATCTTTGATGCATCCAATCCAATAACGTAATATTTTGTCTTTCCATTGCATTTCTTTTAGGTTTATTTCAGGTAAGTACATGGATGTAAGGTAAGTATCATCTGAGTCATCTCGTGATGTTATAGACAGACATTCAGCATACGGAGTGATCGTTTGATTGCAGATTGACTGTATGGAGTCCTTCGGTATGGTTATTTTTCCCTCACGTTCTTCTATGATTCCTGGTAAACGTGATAACGCATCAGCATCCCTGTTGTGATGTCCAGAACGGTAAGTGATGGAGAAGTTGAATGATGCTAGCGAAGCAACCCATCTTTGACCAGTCGCATCCAATTTTGCAGATGAAAGGATGTAAGTAAGTGGGTTATTGTCGGTAAAGACGCTGAATGTGTTTCCATATAAATAATCATAAAATTTCTCTGAAATTGACCATTTCAACGCAAGGAACTTGAGCTTGTGTACGGGATAGTTAAGCTCTGATTTCGTCAATCCTCTGCTTGCGTATGCGATAACTCGTTTGACCCCATCCTGCTCTTGATAAAGAATAGCTCCTAGACCTTTTGTCGATGCGTCAGTGTGTAACTCGAACGGTTTGCTGAAATCTGGGTATCCAAGAATGGGAAAAGATGTAAGTTTGTCTTTAAGCAGATTGAATGCGGTTTCTTGCTCCTTCCCCCATTCCCACTTGTCCGGTTTGAAACTGTTTTTAGACTTTCTTTTTGCTTTCTTTGTTGGTTCAACGATCAAGTCTGCTAAAGGTCGAGATATCTTGGAAAAATTTTGGATGAATCTCCTATAGTATCCAACGAACCCCAAAAATTTACGGACTTCGTCTGGATTTGACGGCTGTGGCCACTGACGAACTTTTTCGATTTTCTTCGGATCTGGTTCGATTCCTTCTTGAGATACAATGTGTCCAACATAACAGACTTTTCTCTTGAACAGATCACACTTCTTCGGAGATAATTTCAGATTAACCTCTCGAAATCTTTTAAATACTTTTTCTAGACGTTCCATATGTTCCTCAAATGTTTTCGAAAAGATGACTATGTCGTCTAAGTAGATGTAGCAGATATCTAAATGCAGTCCCTGAAAACATTCTTCCATTAGCCGTTGATACGTAGCGGGCGCATTCACCAAACCGAACGGCATTCTGTTGAATTCGTAAAACCCCAATGGTCCTACGGTGAACGCAGTTCGTTCCTTGTGTGGTTCATACATTTCGATCTGATGATATCCACTTTTCATGTCCAATATTGAGAAGAATTTGTTGCCAGAAAGAGCATTGAGAATGTCTTCTGTTCTAGGAAGTGAGTAAGAGTCTTTCTTTGTCCTGATATTTAATTGGCGGAAATCAACGCACATCCTTAACTCGTTGTTCTTTTTTCGACAGAGAACGACATTACTTGACCACGGACTTCTAGATTTTCGTATGATTCCTGCTTCCAGTAAGTGACCAAGGTGAGCTTTGACTTCATTGAACATCGACGGAGGTATTGTTCGTGGTCTTTGTTTGAATGGTAACTCATCATAAAGTTGTATGTGATGTGTAGCTATACTTGTATGCCCAATGTCGGTTTCGCCTGTTGAGAATATATCTTCGTATTTCTTGAGCAAGTTATGTCCTGTCGTTTGTTGTTCCTGAGTAAGGTTTTCGGTATCCATAGGTACTTGATTTAGAACGGACTTGTTTGCTTTCCAGTTCTGATGTGTCTTTTGATCTATTTCTTCTATTGTGACTGGTTGAAGTTCGCATATGATGGCTTTCGACGGAACCTGAACAGTCATAGTGGTGACGTTATCGACTGTTATATCCACTAAGTTCGTAAGAGGATACTGATAAGTGATGACAGCAGGTGTTATTTCTAAGTCAGTCGGAATGATAGATCCTGACGTTTCGGTAAGTATAGCTGGTGTTGTTGTATAGTCTATAGCTTTATCAACGTATCCTTTTAACGTAACGCTAGAATTAGGTGGAATGATGACTGGTGTTGCGGAAGCTGACTTTATGACCCCTAATCTATTGCCGTTTCTTTGTAGTTCTTTTTCCTTCAAAGTCATACTTCGGAAAGCTAAGTACCATGGTGTGAAGAGATTAGCTTGTTGAAGAAATCGTTCTCCATACTGTATCTTTAAATCGTCTAAGATGTGATGAAGGATGTTAGTACCGACGAGAAATGGCACCGTCTGATTGTAGTTACTATCAGGTACTATCAAGATAGGATAAACAGATTCGTTTTCGCTTCCTGTGAAAACGCCTTTTCCAAGCACTGATGCCTCGATGTATCCTATATAAGGCAACGGTTGTCCATCCGCACACTCAATATGTATTAGGTTTGTTATTGGTTGCAGCGGAAGGTGCTTCAAATATTGGTTGTAAAAAGTCAAACTTAAAGTTGAAACTGTTGATCCAGTGTCGAGAAGTGCTTTCACTTTTTGTCCTTCTAAATCAATGTATACTTCAGATGCGCTTCCTATTAAATCGCCTCTTATTTGTCTCCCTTTGGGGCGTGACATATTGTGACCTACCACCTGCCCCTCGATGAAGGTCTCCTGGAGTTTAAACCTCGCCTATGATCAATGATAACCCGACATCCAAGAGCTAAATGTCCTTTCTGTCCGCATCTGTAGCATGTCGGTTCACTATTTTCATTGTAATGATCATTATATCTGTCCTGTGGTCCTGAGTAGAACTGATCCTGATTTCCTGATTGACCGTAATTACCGCTGTAATTTTGTCGATTAAGTGGTCGACTATATGCTCTTCCACGATATGAGCCTCTACCTCTTTGATAATGATATGAGAATTGTTGTGCGCCTAAGGATTGATGCATTTGTGGTTCCTTATTTTCGGAGTTATCTTTTCTTTGATTTCCTTTTTCTAAGTTGGTAACTTTAGTAGTTAATTGTTGTATCATGCCTTTCAATTCCTGCATTTCGGATTTTGAGGAGTCATTTTCTGCAGTTAAAGACATGCTAGTAGTTGTGGTTTTCTTTTCATGGTCTTTTTCGATTAATCGAATTTCTCGACGCAAATCATCGAATGTTTGAACTTGTTCGTATTTGTAACCTGTGATATCTTTCAACCAAAGCTGTAATCCATTCCAGTAGCGAGATTTAAGTTTTTCATTCGCATCCTCTTGCTTTGCGACTCCTTTAGCGACAGCTTTGCGATATATTTCTTCGAGACGACAACTCCATTTCATGCTATCCTCTCCTTTTTTCTGTGAGGAGCTATAAAATTCTTCCATTATGTTTTCTCCTCTTTCTACGGATCCAAAAATGTCTTCCATTCTTTTCAAAATTACTTGAACAGACGCATTTGGTCCTATTCTCATCGCTGCTTCTCCAGCTTCTCCTTTAAGTGAACGTCTAATAGATTGCTGAATGATAGATTCGCTATATTTATCTCGTACTAGACATTCAACTTCGTATTTCCAAAGTTCGAACGAGGTATCTTGCTTGCTTTTGTCTCCGGAAAATGTTGCAATTTTCGGAACGTAGTTACTTGTAGTAACGATTTTCTTATCGGTGGCGTTTGTTGCGGCGGATTGATCGGTATCGCCTGGGTCACCTTTAACGTCAGCGGATAATGACGTGACGTATTGTACCATCCAATCTTTAAAATCAGTAGTTGATTCTAAGTTCGGTTTTACTTTCATTTCTTTGAACGCAGTCGCTACAAGTTTTAATTCATCCTGGTTGAGATCGGCCATGTTGTCGCTTGTAGTTGACGGATATATCTTAATTATCTTCATAAACTAAGATACTAATTAGCTAATCCTAATCAACTAACCTAATAAGCTAATCTTAATTAAGAATGCTAACCAACACTAAGTCTAAAACCCGTACTAAGTCTAATTCTTACTAAATGTTCTAAATTCAAATCAGACTAATGAAATATTGTGATAATGAAAAAATAAAAAAATCAAAGAAAATGTAGAATTACATTGTGGTTTGTGACTTGTAAAAATTCACAGAATACAAAAGTTCAAACAATGATATGACAAGTGTACCTTCAAAATATGAAAATACAGGAAATCGGAAATAATTTGTTTAACTTTTTAGAAGTTTTGAAAAATGAAAAATGACTTTTTCACAAACAAATCTAAGTTTTGAAAAACGAGAAAAACTACATCTCAAAAATATCTAAATATCCAAATGTCGTGTAATTTCTATATACGAAGTAAATGACGTATAATAAATACAAATAACTACTGTCTTAATTAAATGTAAATCTAATTAAAGCAAATATTAAAAAATATGATGATGTCTACCAATAATATAACTAAAAGGCAAATCTAATTTCTATACTATGCACTAATTGAAAAAATCGTAAAGTTCTGAGTTGCTAATATGCAAGTGTATAGAAAAGATGAATAACTCTAATCAAAATTCAAGAGAGATAACTCTGTAAGGCACAGTACAACCCAAGTCGAGTGTAATCACTCATGCGTAAAAATTTGAGCGACAATACCCTTTTACTACAATCACCTGTAATCACTCTAATGAAAAAATATGAATGACTTACGCCAAGTAAATAACTTGTGTTCAACCAAGCATGAAAAATCAAGTGATAGCACTCTAGTACTATGTTACACAAATCTAATACTGAGGCAAAATTTAAGAATTCGTCAAAATATATAAGGCGTACTACGGATCAAATGATATGAAACTAAAAATGTCCAATCAACTACGTAAAATATAGATAAGTACAGTGTATTACGAAATCAATGAAATGGGACAAAGGTGACAGACCGTAACTAGGATGTCAGTTCAAGGATTTTACGTACGATATGCATGATCATGAAAAATATATACATAAAAGACGAACGACAGATACACGGACAAAGGGTGATCGCATATACCTATCCTATGACCAGATAATAGCTACATGTCGAAAGATAGAATTGAGAGATGTGTTAATCAATGGTCAATATCAAATGCAAGTCTATGAAATAAATCTCTCTATTTCACTGTCATCTTTCAAATCTGATATAATGAAGCGTACCACTCAAAATATATACAAGACAATAGGTAGATCAATCAAATAATGAGTCTCTGGGCTCTCTGCTCAAAATGTAAATGCTGGATCCGCAAGGTATTTATATAGTGTCAATATGAAAAACATGCAGTGTCTTACCGTGCTGGCCAGCAAAAAATGATGAATACACAAAATATATCAAGGAAAACACAAGAAGTCATCAATATAGTTGAAAATGTTCAATTTGGATCTGGTTACACGCGAATGTCAATGTTCGAACACGCGAGAATGGAAATCATCACTTCCGGATTGTACGGAAAGTCAAAGTTCTGCACATGCGCGCGAAAGGTCCATGTCCGTCCTCCCTCCTGATCCTGGGTACGTCACTGGCACTTCACTGGGGGCTCCATTTTGTAACAGTGGACTCTTATGTCAAATAAAGAGGCTGCGTGAGTTCATCATTTATTTATTCGCCAGGATACGTATGAACAAATAAACCCTACAAAACATATATAACACAGTTTGAATATTCATTCATGACAATAAAGCATTTTATAAAGTATATGACACACAATCACCATGTTCATTTTACAAATATATATCATCAATAAACCGAGTCGTTTAGATAAAATAGAAATGCAAGAGTTATCTTTCTTGTCAATATGAATTTATGTCAAAAATACAAAGTTACGTGAAATGGGATACTTTATGATATTTCATCAAGTTTCGCATAATGAATGTATAGTTATCAGTCCAGGAGAATACTAAAAATAGTAATATTACCTAAAAATGTAATATTACTGTTAACAATAATCCCTGATATTATTGAAAACAGTAATGTTGCCACCCTATATTACATATTTCTGTAATATAGACAAAGCAAAGTTTTAAAGCCACTAGCACAGTTTCTATCATACAATTCTTTCACTCTACAACAAATTCATTAAATATGAAAAAAAAATTCTACTGAAAAGTGAAAATAATGTCCATTTGGAACCTATTTTTCATTTTTTCTTCTTTCTGAAATCACATTTTCTTCAAATATGTTAAGGCAAAAATTTTCCTGATGTTCTGAATAATTTTTCAGTGTACATTTGAATAAGATACAACTCCTAATTACCCTCATTTCTCCCCGAATCCACTGGTATAAGAGCGAACTGACAATCTAAATAGTATTACTGCTTACAGTAATATAGAGAGATAAATTTCCAAGAAAGATAACTCCAATATCATCTATATTATTGCTTTAAGTAATATTACTGTTTCCAGTATTCTCTTGGACTGGTTATCATAATAATAAAATATAAAAAATAGATTTACTAAATGAATTTGACAAGTACCTGTTTATGGAACAAGGTGTATTATATGTGAAAAGTCGTAGAATATCTACAGAGATAAAGTGTCCACATGATCTGAAAGTTTAAATGATATAACGATATAGAAGATTTCGGAAAACTTTACAAAAATTAATATAATTACAAATTGTCAGACAAGTTACGAAAAATCACATTATTCACGCGATCTCAAAAATGACATGAAAATATATAACACGAAATATACGACACAATTATTCTTGTATCAAATAATAGATATGACAAAAAAATAAATCTTCGTACATAGATTTCATTCAAATAGGAAATACATTCTGTTCCAACTTTTCGGATCAAATTCTCTCATTCCATTTATCAATATTTGTGTTAATCGTAGAAAATATTATAGATAAAAGAAATAGATAAGAAGAGAAAATAACTTACAGATATGTCATGTGTTATCGACGATCGTAAAGATATGTTCAAAAGTATGGATGGTCAAGGCCCAACTCAACTGTCAATGTCGGACCCTCTCGAGCTTGTGAGTAGCTAGAGTACTAGCCACTGGTTCTACTGGCGGTAAAATGTATTTGACCAATGGATTTCACTGACCAGTACCACGTCATAAGATATATATAGAGGAACAAGATATTAATAGAAAAACTTGCTTTTCAAGTTATGTAAGTACGTTTAAAACACGGTGAATAGTCGGACTTGTTGGATAAAGTTTAAGGTAATCATAAAAGGAAAATAATAAATGATTAGAACCTGGTATGAAATATAATGTCAATATCTATATGAAATATCATGAAAAATAAATAAATTATCGCCCTATCACCTATAGGGGGATATATCTCGAGCTCTCATAACTAACGGTGTATGATATATGTCTGTACGACCAATACTATGCTCACGGTGAAAGAATATAGTTTTAGATGTTAATTTAAGAGCGACGTTGATGATGTTTAACACTGAGTCTATGAAGAATGTCGACAACATCACGTTAAAATGTATTAGAAATTAGAATGTATGAACTTATGTTTAAATATTATTCAAGATTACAGGATGTTGACAATTCTCTTAATAATGAAATCTTAAAAGAAGCTTTCATTGAAGATGAAAAATTGTCTCAAAAAGGTAATTGCCCTAGCATTAGGAAAACTTTGGATATTATTAAAACTTTAATTAGACTTGAATCTTTGAGTGTTTCCTATGAAAAATTTTCAAATCAACTCAGAAAATTCTTTGAAAAATCCAATTTTGATCGACTTCATTATACTAAACATTTAGAGGAGGGTAAATAATTATCCTCTAGCAAAATTTACAATTATGAATTTAAAATACAAGAATATTGAACATATCCATTACAGAAAACCTTAAGATCACAACTTTCGAAACTATAAATCAGTGCACACCCTTTGAATATTGAAGTTGGTAGATATTGTACCTCCTATTTCTCAATCAAATAGATATTGCAAGTTCTGTATTGATAAAGTTGAAGATGAAGAGCATTTTCTGTTAAACTGTAACTTATATCAAGGCATTAGAGATAAATTTGAAGAATCATTGGGTCATTTTGATATTTTTAATATTGAAGATATTATAAATCCTGTGAATCATCAATTCACCAAATATTTGTGCAAATGTTTAGATGAATGTTTTAAGATAAGAAAAGAAAATATTTTATATCATTGAATGTTAATTTGTGTTTGATCATGATGATGTATGCCTTATGTCATGATATTTCATCAATAAAGAATTGAATTGAAAAAAAATTAACATAGATTAATCTCCCCATCTACAACTACTGCAAAGTATCACCTAGGTCTGTACATGTATTAAGTATTGTAACAGATATTGAACAATAATCATGATAATCATGTTGTCTTTTTGGATTCCTCATTGTCATTCATGTATCTCGGTGCTTTTTCTCAGTTTTGGGGGAAGGGAGGGTCAGGGCCCATACATCATGTGTATAGGAGGAATTTCAAAAGGCGGATTTGAGTATCCATAAAAATTCTTGTAAAAAGTCTAGAACAATGCATGTTGCATTTAATAATGTTATTTATGCAATCAGGAACATTAAAACAACCACACTTCACAATTGGAGTCTATTCTCTTACATTTTGTAGTCAAATTTAACACAAATTTTCAGTTGATTTTCATAAAAGAAAAGAACCTTGTTTCATGGGGGGAAATTTACAAAAGGTGAAAAAATATATACAAGCATAGAGGGAAAGAGGGCGAATTTAACTGATTTTTTTTCTAGAAAAAAAAACACTGTATCTTGAGCTTATAATGAGATTTGTTTGTTCACTTTGCAGGCTTACCATTCCAAATTCACAGAAGCCAACAGACATGTGGGTAACATGGCTCTGATGCCACTGAGGACAAAACAGAAAGGCCCAGCTCCTCAGGACTGTATGTTGTCTTATGTCTATTATCTTCCTCAGGACAATATGTTGTATTATGTCTATTATGTTCCTCAGGACAGTATGTTGTCTTATGTCTTTTATGTTCCACAGGACAGTATGTTGTCTTATGTCTATTATGTTCCTCAGGACAGTATGTTGTCTTATGTCTTTTATGTTCCACAGGACAGTATGTTGTCTTTTGTCTACTATGTTCCTCAGGACAGTATGTTGTCTTATGTCTATTATGTTCAACGGGGCAGTATGTTGTCTTATGTCTATTATGTTCCTCATGACAGTATGTTGTCTTATGTCTATTATGTTCCTCAGGACAGTATGTTGTCTTAAGTGTCTATTATGTTCCTCAGGACAGTATGTTGTCTTATGTCTATTATGTTCCTTAGGACAGTATGTTGTCTTATGTCTTTTATGTACCATAGGGCAGTATGTTGTCTAATGTCTATTATGTTCCTTAGGACAGTATGATGTCTTAAGTGTATATTATGTTCCTCAGGACAGTATGTTGTCATATGTCTATTATGTTCCTTAGGACAGTATGATGTCTTATGTCTTTTATGACCCAAAGGGCAGTGTGTTGTCTTATGTCTATTATGTTCCTCAGGACAGTATGTTGTCTTATGTCTATTATAGTCCTTAGGACAATATGTTGTCTTATGTCTATTATGTTCCTCAGGACAGTATGTTGTCTTAAGTGTCTATTATGTTCCTTAGGACAGTATGTTGTCTTATGTCTTTTATGACCCAAAGGGCAGTATGTTGTCTTATGTCTATTATGTTCCTCATGACAGTATGTTGTCTTATGTCTATTATGTTCCTTAGGACAGTATGTTGTCTTATGTCTATTATGTTCCTCAGGACAGTATGTTGTCTTAAGTGTCTATTATGTTCCTTAGGACAGTATGTTGTCTTATGTCTATTATGTTCCTTAGGACAGTATGTTTTCATATGTCTATTATGTTCCTCAGGACTGTATGTTGTCTTATGTCTATTATGTTCCTCAGGACAGTATGTTGTCTTATGTCTATTATGTTCCTTAGGACAGTATGTTGTCTTATGTCTATTATGTTCCTCAGGACAGTATGTTGTCTTAAGTGTCTATTATGTTCCTTAGGACAGTATGTTGTCTTATGTCTATTATGTTCCTTAGGACAGTATGTTGTCATTTGTCTATTATGTTCCTCAGGACTGTATGTTGTCTTATGTCTATTATGTTCCTCAGGACAGTATGTTGTCTTATGTCTATTATGTTCCACAGGACAGTATGTTGTCTTATGTCTATTATGTACCTCAGGACAGTATGTTGTCTTATGTCTATTATGTTCCACAGGACAGTATGTTGTCTTATGTCTAGTATTATGTTCCTTAGGGCAGTATGTTGTCTTATGTCTATTATGTTCCTCAGGACAGTATGTTGTCTTATGTCTATTATGTTCCTTAGGACAGTATGTTGTCTTATGTCTATTATGTTCCTTAGGACAGTATGTTGTCTTATGTCTATTATGTTCCTCAGGACAGTATGTTGTCTTATGTCTATTACGTTCCTTAGGACAGTATGTTGTCTTATGTCTATTATGTACCTCAGGACAGTATGTTGTCTTATGTCTATTATGTACCTCAGGACAGTATGTTGTCTTATGTCTATTATGTTCCTCAGGACAGTATGTTGTCTTATGTCTATTAGGTTCCTTAGGGCAGTATGTTGTCTTATGTCTATTATGTTCCTTAGGACAGTATGTTGTCTTATGTCTATTATGTTCCTTAGGACAGTATGTTGTCTTATGTCTATTATGTACCTCAGGACAGTATGTTGTCTTTTGTCTATTATGTACCTCAGGACAGTATGTTGTCTTTTGTCTATTATAGTCAAATTATGGTTTCAACATGATCAAATTCATTTCTTATCTTGTTTTCTTTTTAAAGTTGATTTATTATTATCATGTTAATGAATGTTCGAAGTCTAAAAACCACATAAGTTATTAGAAATGACTGTCTTACTTTTGGTGTTCATGTGTGTATAATTCTGGTTAGTCACGTGCAAAAACATGCAAAACTTGAATGTGAAGTCACAATAGTAACCCAAGTTATTGGAATATACACATGTAGTTCTAGTTGCCTAGTAGGCATTTAACATGGAAAATCTACTATTAGTAATGTAAATATATCTGTATGAAGATCTTAATTATTGAAATACCGTACCTGTGTTGCATCATAAGTTGCAGAAATGATTAATATCTATATATTTTCTCTTTTTTTTTCAGCATCAGATTTTGATATTATCGATGAAGCTATATATTACTTCAAGGCAAACATTTTCTTTAAGAATTATGAAATTAAGGTTTGTATGCCACAATAAATAAGATTTTTTCTAACATACTTGAAGTAAAGTTGTAAAAAAAAAGAATTGTATTTTTTTGTAATTATTATCACTATACTAATTTGAAGTTGTTCATTAATCATTTTTAAACAAGTTTATGTGATTGAATATTATAAATTGTCAACAGATAAATTTCTTTAAAAACCATGACATTTTTAACGAAAGGGAAATAATTCATTTTACCACAGTTATGCACATTTTGTATGAGTTGTCTTCTTATTTCAAATAAATGAATTAATGATATGTTGTTGTTTTTTTTTTTCAGAGTAATGCTGATAGAACACTAATCTATATAACGCTGTACATCAGTGAGTGCCTGAAAAAGTTACAGAGGGTAAGAGTCTGTATTATCATTTATTATCAATACTTTCTGCTTGATTACATTGTTACAATTATTCCTTGAACTAGATGACTCAATTATTGAGTCAGCTCAATATGATTAAATCATTTAGATTTTAGAACAAGACATAATGGACAAATCAAAATTAATGCATGATATACATGTAATTGCGTGTGAATATTTATGACTGAAATTTGTCATGACCTTCAACTTTGACATTTGATAATGGATTGGCTACTTCCTTGTGTCATATTGATGCTTTAAGGAAGAAGAGATCCTGAACAATAATGTTCTGGTTCAGTTTGTTTAAACAGGCTTAGTCCTCATGTATTGCTTCATTGCCTTCTACATATATACTTTATTTTTCTGCGTTGTGTGACTTTTTATATGATTTTGTAAATATACATGTACTTTGACAGTGTTCTGATAAAAATAGTGGTCTGAAGGAAATGTATACACTAGGACTGAAGAACTTCCCAATCCCTGGTGATTCTGCCTTCCCGCTGAATGCCCTGTACGCCAAACCATCAGGAAGAAGTGAAGAAGGTAATATGAATGGAAGCCGTTTTCAATTATTGTGAAATAGGAAATTATAATTTTCAAAGCTTCAAATATCTGACATCAAATCTGATAGCAGACCTATACATTGTCACAATCAATAGCCTGTCATATAATGCTTTGATGGGCCATTTGATAAAAATGTTGTAATGAAAAAAATTCTCAATGGATGAAATGTCTGACATCTGAGGATCTCTCAATAGATATAGAGCAAACCTGAGCTTGGTCACGGTTGATCTATTTAAGAAATGACTGTAGTAATTTTTCTGTCTATCGATTTTTAGACAAAGACAAAAACCGATGCACAAACAGTAGAATCCGCGAAGACATAATATTTGAACAGGTCTAACCTAGTGGTCTCAACGTCATTGACGTCATAATAGGGGACATTGTCTTTACAGCTATAGATAAAATTTTGCTCCATACTTTTGTATAGGCGTTATACATACACTACGGAAATAATAAGATTATTTCAGAGGGATTAAAATTTTTACATGAATTCGCACCATAAACAGAATGCTTGTTTTCGATTGAAGGTGATTTCTGGTACGTGAATTGCTAAGGTCATGTTTGTACATCAATGAAGAAAAGAAGTACTGCTCAGACTGAGGAATACATGTACCTCATGACCAAATTAAGCCTTATTTGCTGAAAAAGTACACATGCTTACAATACATCACAATTCAGTTGCAGATAGTTTCATTATTGATAATGACATACATGTACAAGTATTGCAAAAGTTCAAATTAGGCAAAATTGTGTTATGACACTGTCAATCAAATTATGTCACACCTTACTGACAATGATGATTTTGTTATGTTATGACACTGTCAATCAAATTATGTCACACCTTACTGACAATGATGATTTGTTATGTTATGACACTGTCAATCAAATTATGTCACACCTTACTGACAATGATGATTTGTTATGTTATGACACTGTCAATCAAATCATGTCACACCTTACTGACAATGATGATTTTGTCATGTAATGACACTGTCAATCAAATTACGTCACACCTTACTGACAATAATGATTTTATTATGTTTACAGATACAATGAGGAATTATTTACAGCAGATTCGTCAGGAGACGGGAATTAGGATGTGTGATAAAGTGTTTGACCCTCAGACTGATAAACCAACCAAGGTATTGTCCTGTAAATAATGATGATACAACATGTATTAAGAAATATTTCTTCTTGGATGTGTTCATGACTTATAGTCTTTGGTTTGTCTGTATGCACATTCTGTGAATTGTTTTAAAGTAATTAGGGAAATGGCAATATAGTCTTGTTGATCTGTGTGAAAATTCTATGAATTTTGAAGCAATTTGTAGAAAAGTTGTGCAACAACCAACTAGAGGGTATATTATGATAAACCCTCAGGCAATAATACAGAATTAATTTTATTTCTAAAGCTTTATTTTCTTAGTAAAATTCTCATTTTAATGTAACTGACAGTAAAATTCTCATTTTAATGTAACTGACAGTAAAATTCTCATTTTAATGTAACTGACAGTAAAATTCTCATTTTAATGTAACTGACGTGGTGCCAGAGGCAAGTCTTCATCTCAAATTGAAAGTCAAAAGTAGTTTATAGTTTATATGAAACACCCGATGAGTATTTTAGTTTCAGTTTAGTGTTTATACATGTATGTGTATTGGTTGATATTTGCCTTTAATTTTCATAAAGAAAAAAATTATTTTACAGTGGTGGCTGTGTTTTGCCAAGAGGAAGTTTATGGAGAAAAGCTTGTCAGCACCTGGCCAGTAAAAATACCAAAGACTTAGGATTTTCAAATTTATTTTCAAATTTTTAAACTGAGTGATAGAACGTTACAAGAAAAGAAGTTCAGCAAAAACATGATATCAGACATGATTTCTTTACTTTTATAAATTATGGTATAACTTTCATTCCTTTTGTTTGTTTTTCAATTTATATTTCAATAAAATTTTAATCTTAATATCTTTAATATTTGTTTGTACCAAGAGTACCATTTTCAAATACTGCGGGTTTTTTTTCACTTCAGCTTTTGTTGTCATGCTACATGTAGTTTATGAAAATCAATGTATTATACATTTGATTGAGTCGTGTCCGAGATTCCAAATACATTTATGTTTACTTTTAAATGATTTTGAGAAAACATTGTGGACTCATAAACATGCTTGTATTTTCATTTCATGTACATAACTTGTATGAAAGTATAACATTTGGCCATTGAAGAAAAGCAAGTATATAGCCATGTAAGTCACATCACATACACAAGTTCAATATACAGGTACAATACATGTACAATATGTGTTATGTAATATACATCTAAGTTTTGTCTCATAAACCATTTTGTTCATAAAGTGCTGAAGATTCATTGGGTAATGTTGAGAAATAAGAATATTTCTAACTTTTTCTTCGTTTGTAAATGATATACTGTACATGTACTTATTTTAGCGGAGTTAGCACTATAAAGACTGCGCTTATTCAAGACTATGCTAAAATATTGAACTTTTATAGTTTAAAGTTGAAAATAAGTCAGGTGCGCTAATGTATGAGTATGCTAATATGTCGAATTGGCCTATTTTACCCTGTTTGCGCTGAAATTTGGTTGCGCTAAAATAAGTACATACAGTAACATGCACCGTATAATTTTGTATATCTATAAAGATGTACGTTTTTTTACCATACATTGTGCAATAAATTTTCTGGAGGTTTTCTATCTGATGGTTTAATATACACGTACACTCTCGACATTTCGTTGTTTGTAAAGAAAACGGTGTAATCTTATTCAATATATTTTAAATTCATACTGAGAAATGCTTCAGGGAGCTGTTTTGTGCATTTTAGTTCAGTCAATAATCTTTGGAAGAGCTGTCAGTTTTATCAGCTTGATATACATGTATATTTTTCCATATTCTGAAGTAAAATTCTCATATTTAAAACTCTCCGATTTTATAAATTTTTCTTTTGAAATGTTAAAAGACAACTAAAAACCAATCTGCTTATAGATATTGTAGTTGTTAAATGTAGTTGGTGGATGTATAGGGTGTATGGTGCGTCATCAATGAAGATTTCTATCGTGTAAAGATAATTTTGTTCCCTTCAGAGTTAGCAAATGATGTGTACATGTAAACAATGTGTGTATATTACATGATATGTACATGTAAACAATATGTGTATATCACATGTACTTTTGAAGAACATATGTATTACTACATATACATGTATATAAAAAGAGCTGACTGCTCTGAAATGACATATTGCATATGAATTAAAGCTCTGTACAAAAACTTGGTTTCTTTACCTCTCTTCTCTATTCCCTATTGATGCATGCAATTTCTGCTGCGTTGCCAGAGTTAATGATCTGGTTCACAATTCTCGTGGTATTGCAATGGTTAATTTGATACAGTCAAGTTACCGGTAGTTTGTTATGTCTGCAAAAACTTTAACCATGGCTAAAAACTACAAATAGACTGCAAAATGTGTTGTTAAACACGAATGCTCCCACTTGTATCTTTATTAGTAAAAGGTCAAGGTCACAAGATCAGAACTTTGCCATAGATTTGAAAGATGCTGAAACTAACCCAAGTGTATGTACTTGTACTTGAAATTCAAAATGGTTTGAAATTTTGTTTATGAAAGGAAAATGCACATTCCTTTATATATGTTACAGGTTTTCAGTTTTTTAAAGTGCATTGACGAGAAATTTTGTACCAAAAAGAGGGGGGGGGAGGGAGGGTGCATTACTGGGGATTATTTGTTCAAACTTCACAAACTGTTTAGCAGGATGTGAGCTTTCAAAGATCTTCAAGGTCACATTAGGGTTAAAGGTCAAGGTCATTCATGGTCATTTCTGAAAGGTCAATGGCACTCAGAAAATCAAACTTTTTATCAAAATTATTGTGTTCGGGGAGCATCCATCAGTTTTACTGATTCTTTCTTTAGTCATTCTGTCTCATTCATCAATCTATAGGGCAAAAAATGTGCAAAAGCCAACAGTGTAAAATCAAGAATCCACAATTTCTATGATTTATGAATTTAATAGTAAGTTTACAAATGTAACATAACTGTACAAGGTACGGAAATCCACAACACATTCTACAAAACTACAACACAAACAAATGAGTGGTAGTTCATAAATACCGTCCCTTGTTCAAATGTTATGGAGTGTTTCAAGACAGTGCTCTATCAAAACTAATGCCTTCTTAATACATAACTTAAGCACATGGACCAAATGATAAAATGTAAACTTGTAGAGTTTATATATCAAATAGTGTACATTCTATCAGTAAAAGATAGCCTAGTTATTTGAGGGCTGGTCTGAATTTTTTTATAAAATACATGTAAGTAAATGAAACTTAACTTTTACAAATTTGGACTGAAAATATTTAGGGGTTTAAAAATTTGCACGATCTGCATCGGGCATAATTGTTATAAATTATTGTTTGTTCTTTGAAATTGAATTTGTGCAGCATTTACCAGAACAGTAATGGTTGAACTGATAAGGAGGAAATAATTTCATTTCATAGTTACCTTCAATCAGCTACATATACATGATTCACAATATATGTTTAAAAACAAGGTAAAGATTTCTTAGTAAAATTGTCATAATTATTTAAAGTAATACATGATAAATATTTTACTTTCTTGAATGACATGACATTGGGTAAAAATCTCCTTTCAACTCAAATAACAACACTTTACATGTATGTGCATGATACCATATTTGAAAGATAGAAGACCATTTCTCATTAAGTAACAACAACACAATTTCCGAATTCAATAATAAAAAGAACTGCCTTTTATATTATGCGACTGTCCTAGCTCATGATTTTTATCCTTTGCATGATCATTTTATCCCTTATTACACTGATATTATGCTTAAATGAAACACTCCTTCTTCATCACTCTGGGTAAAACGTGATATGGTTAAATTAGGAATAATTCTAATTCAATACGGAAATATGATTACAGTGACAAGAGACTACATCTAACTACTTCATTACTATTGGATCTGTCAATACACGTACATGACTGTATGAAATATACAAGAATAAATACTAGTACAAGAACTTTGGCTGAATCCAACAAAATGTGCATAAATCAGTTACTAAGGAGGGAATCAACAGAGTATTTTGATTATGCAAATGTGACTGACAATTATATTAAGAAATCACTACAGTTGTACGATTAACTTAGTTACAAGAGGCTTAAATGAGCAAGACAAAATTATCAGTGTTTCCTGTAGATCTTACTTATGTATTACTATTGGACTATCAACTTTACAAAGGAGGTAAAAAATCAATTTGAAGTGCTCTGTATAAAATCTCTTGCAAGTGCCCAGATACACGTACAATAAAAGAATGATTAAGAATTAAAAACGTTTTGATAGTACAACATAAATTACAACAACTATCTGATGATAAATTAAGAATATGTACTGGATAGGTCGTTCGTAACGAACAACATGATTCTACATGATGGTTTAAACAAATGCCTGAGATAGAAAGAAATCTTCCATTTCTTAACAAAAAACAACTTTACACAGAATAAAAAAAACTGTACAAACTTAGGAAATAAAATCATAACACATTTTGTGTCATAGAGTGCAACACAAAGGTAAAATAGCAAAACCATCCATTATTATTAGATCTTTGCTTTTTATTGTAGGTATTGATGCACATAATATTTGATTGCCTGGAATTTCTTCATGTTTACCCTGATGCTCTTCAACTAGACCTACAAAGTTGTTGTTAAACTTAAATTTTTCAGAACTTTCATTTGTCCCCATATTTTGCAAGATATTTTAAAATTTCTTATAATATACATGTAATGCTAAATTCTTCGTGACTATGAACTTTTTTTCTACTTTTACCGTAATTCATTATTTGATCATACAATGACCTTCAATTTGGAAAATAAATATGGTATTGAAAGTTAATTAAGATTGAGGTCTATAGAGAATAATGAATGAAATGGGTTGTAAATATACAATACAGCTGTAGATGGGCCCCATGACAAGACCACAAAATAACCGGTTAATACGTACAGCAAGGTATAAATGATGATATTAACATAGATAAGAACAGAAAGTTATCCCTCATATCTTCAGATGCTTGGTTTACAAGCCTACATATTGTATATGTACTTCTGAACATTGATATATCTGCTGCTTTCATGATAACATTATTGCCTTAACATGCGAGAAATGACACGACATTTCATCAAACAATTTACACATATTTACTTAAAGCTATCGATAAATTTGATACGAGTATCTAACAAATATTGAGCGTTTAATTGTTTCTTGGGGAAAAAATTCAAACTCATATACAAATACAGAATGACGGGTTGAATGGTATACTAGAAGTATGAATATCATAATGAATACGGTTTTATGCTTAGCACTACAGGAAGGGGGCTGGGCAAGAGTAATTCTGAAGAACAAATTAATTCATACATGTATATAAAGAGAAATCAAATAGGAAATTAGAAAATGTCCATAAAACTAAACAAAAATCATTAGACTAGAAATGTTCGGCTACCTGTGCAAATTTGTCATTCAATAACATTATGAGTGTTTGTTATAAAGATTTGCAAATTTTTATATTAGGTACAGGTATATAAATGACATTGTCTATTTTTTCACCATGGGTGATTTTTTTTTTTTTTGTGATATTAACTTTAATTGATAATTCTGTTGCAAGGCACATGATTTTATTAGATGTAGCATTGTATATAGAAATCTTACAGAAAATCACAGAAAGTGTGATGAAGTGGAAAGTTCATATAATTTTCCCATGATGCATTGCAGTATTGTTCTTCTAATAACTGTATAAAATGTATAAATACAAAGTTTAAAATACACAAACATGCAGTAGTTGTAAAATCCTATCTCAGGCCTGGGCTCCCGGCACTTTTGACAAAACCTGCAAAATAAAAAGTTTATACATACATGTTTACTATTTATACAAAACAGATACAAGAAGTTAGTTTTCATGACAAAATTACTTCACAAGCAGATATCCATAGAGGGTATTCCAAAGGTAAATAGACTATTTTCACATTACCACACTAGATTTTAATTCTATGCACACCAAGACCCCTTAATACAATATATGACGTTAATTCTTACTGTGATGTTGTAAAAGATCTGTGACATCACAGTACAAAACAACGTCAAAAGTTGAGATATATGGCCTTGGTGTGTCTGTAATGCAAGTCTAGCGGTACTATGAAAAAAAATGGTCTATTCTGGTAGGTGGAATTTCACTTTAAAGCAAACAAAATCATGACTGGAAAATTTCAAACCTTCAGGAGATTCAGGTTATTAGCATAAGATATTACAATAAATCTTCTGAAAAAGTACTATAACTAAAAAAATTAAGATAAAATCACCATATTGGTGAGTAAGGTCTTACCTTGGATAAATCGACACCAGTGAGGGCTTGTACAGCGGGCGGTAACTGACTGACCAGTCTACTGACCTCTCCTGTCGTTCGGTCATCTCCCACCAATACTATCTCCTCTGTCTTAGACAATGGTGCAGATACTTCAGCAGCAACCTGTCATTATTGTATGTGTACATTTAGAATTTGTAAATCAGTCTATGCAAAACATATTTTTGAAGCATGGGGCATATACAGACCTACATCAGACATATGGTAAGAAATAAATGAAATAGCTGAGGATGTCAGGACATATACAGACCTACATCAGACATACCGAAAGAAATAGCTGAGGATGGCAGGACATATACAGACCTACATCAGACATACGGAAGAAATAGTTCAGGATGTCAATCAGACCAGTCTTAAGTTTGCCGGACAGATCTGATAGTGTAGTGCTTACAATGTGTTACTGCTGTATTATACATGTACAAGTATGTTACACAGTGTTCTTTCCAAAAATTTCAGATAGCATGGTGCTAAGTCTTTGGGGTGTACATTGCGTTGTGTTGTGTAAATGTGTGTTTTGTCATTACATGTTGTGTTGTTGCTTTATTACTTAACTGTTTAAAATGATTTTGATAATGAAATAAATGTGTTAATAATACTACATTCTTATCTACATGCTTGAACATCATTAAATTTTAGACAGGGAGATCATTGGTGTTTTCTTCATGACAGTTATAAAACTCAATTTCTTTTGGGCCTTTTGACAAAATTCTCTTCAGACTATTTCATGACCATGACTCCTGGTAGCAGATGGACTTAGAATTTAGCAAGGTGAATCTAAGTGTGTTACGGATAGGGAGTCTAACAGTGAGTTCTGAATTTTTGGTTCAGGGATAGGGTAGGCTTCACCTTTTAAAAAAGGTTGAAAATCATGAAGTTTATCAGTCGAAACAGTTCCTGGAACTGTTTCAAGTTTCAATCGATACATTGAGACCATTAGTATTGTTTCTTTCATGCCTTAAACAGTTTTAGAATTTTTTCGTAAAAAAGTAGTTCAGGTCAATTCTGATATCTATAGTCACAATAAGTGCGATCAACCATTCAAAATGCACAGATTCAGATTAATAAACACATTTTGTGATTATTTATTGACATCATTTTTTCTTGGTGCCAAGAAGCATTAGAAGTAATGTTTCAGATATAATTTGCATCAGAAGTACTCCAGTCATTTTGGATGACATCATTACGCGCATTTGTAAATCCAAGCACACTAGGCTTGCTTGGATTTACAAATGCACGTAATGATGTCATCCAGTCAAGGAGTGCTACAAAAACTTGTTGTTGGTACCATTGGCATGCCATTGGTATGAAATGTTGCCAATTGGTACCATTTGCATATTTCCGAACACATCGACTGAGTAGCATATATTGTCATCTAAACTCATTGCCCCCCTCTCAAATCTTTTCTTAGTAAGTAATTTTCCTGATACCTTAGGTAATGTTTCAAGGACCAGACTGAGCATGGCAGCTTCTCCATATTGTTTGTAAGCTGACGCCTTCAGTCTCATCTTCTCAGCCTCTGCTTTACCCACAGCTTCGATGGCTCCAGCTTCTGATCCTCCTAATAACCTGATCTTCTCAGCATCTGCATGGGCAACCTCTACTGTCTGCTTTCTGAAAGAAGAATAGACACAAGTAGAATAGGTAAGCAAACCATCTACTTCCATATGTTCTACTACAAGAGCATTTCTTAAGAAAAAAATCAAATTAACTTCAAGCATATTGAGTTACTGACCTTTGACCTTCAGCCAAAGCTTCCACTTTATAAGCCTGAGCCTCTGCTGGTCGTTTAACAGTAGCGATAAGTTCCTTTTCTTTCCTCATGATTTCCTTCTCTTCAACAGCAATAAGCTTCTTCCTCTCACAGACGTCAATTTCTATTTCCTCCGTCCTGATTCTCTGTCTCTCTCTGGCTGCTTGGAGCTCATAGGCTAACTCTGCTTCTGCTTTCTACATGGAGAAAATGACAACATGAGGTTGGGTCATGCCCTTATACTTATTTGTTTAAGCAAAAAGGGATAATTTAAAGTACAAATATAACCATAACAGAAGTAATGTCATGTGAAATATCATGCAAATAATCATACATGTAAATTTTCACTTTATTATTCACCTAGTATGAAACCTCAAAGTCTGAATCTCTAAAAGCTATTTTTTGAAAAGACGTTAGAAGGATTAAACAATATCCTGGCTGAATGATGATACTGACCTTGGCGTTGACCTCCATATCGTACTCTGACTTCATCATCTGGTATTCTCTGGAGGAGTCGGCTATCTTGGTGTCCGCTTGGTACTTAGCATCCATCTTACTCTTCTCACATTCTGCTTCCTATAAACATTTATAAACAATTATATCTGAGCATGTTATCAAAGTAGTCACACAAAAGTTTAATATTTCTCTTATTGAACAAAAAATATAATGTTAGATTCAAGAACCTTCACAATGACGATTTCAAAATGAATTCATTTAATATTCATCTCATTCAAAATTGAACTTCCTTCCTTTTTAAAATGTTAAATAAACAAGTCATACACGTACACCTTATACTTATATCTCATGTTAGCAAAACATATTTGCATAAGGGAGTTCATGGAGCAGGAGAAAACCGGCATATCCAGAGAAAAGCCTTCCGAGATCAGGGGGACCACCTTACCCTTACACACAAGACCCTTCCCTTAATCAAAGATTCATTCCTGATACCATATTGCCAAGCAATATACTGATACAGTCAGATTTTTTTTTTATACTTTACCTTGATACCAGCATCTCTGTTAGCCTCGGCTACACCAATATCAGCGTCTCTCTTCACGTTAGCTGTCTGTGCACGTCCCAGCGATGCCAAGTACTGAACATTGTCGTAAATGTCTTTGATTGTAAAGCTAAGAATTTCTATGCCCATTTTGCCAACATCGGGGGAAGCAACCTCACGTACAAGCTGGGCAAACTGGTCTCTGTCCTGGTAAATGGCTTCTACACTCAGGGTTCCTAAAATCAAACAGCTAAGTTTGTGCATTCTTATTTCTATTGCATGATTCATAATCTAAATCAAATACTTTTACTAAGGTACAATATGACGATTTTCTCAGTTAACAAAAAATATTGGAAATGACATAAAAGAAGATTAATGAAACAAAAAGGAGTGAAAATAATGGAAATCCAAAAAATATCCGTAAAAATCACATGAGAAAATTGAGTAAGGAAGGGTATGGAATATGTCTGAAATATAACCCGATGGTTGACTTACGCATTATGCTATCATAATTCAATGGTCTGTTAAAGCATGGGCCATTGATTAGAACATTAGTCGTCATATTGTAAGTCTAACAGCAGGTGAGGTGTCAGTCATTTGGCCAGCAGTTTGTTTTTGATTTCAAGTATTTACCATTACCTTGTTACAAACATTTCTGATGAGCAGCAATATACAATTTTCTATTGACTAGTAAGGGTGAAACATTTACACGTGTAAACGGAGCCGTTTCGTTTTGTGGCTCAGTGAAACCGAAACCTCGTCGGTCCGACGGACATGACCGGTAAAAATCTGCTCGGACCGATGAAAATGTTGTAATTGTCGGTCCAAATGACCAGAAATATTTTCTCAATTTGTAGTTTTAAAAAGTCTGAATTAAAAACGTTCCGTGTCGGTATCCATTTTTCAACTGTTTCACTTTCTATTCTACGAAGATAATAGGTCAACTCGTGTGGTCATTGAGTGTTTAAAATGCTTTATTGATCCAGTGATTGGGAAGGCCACGCGCCCTGCGACATTCTGATAAAGAATGACCCATAAAATCGGCAACTCGCTGCTCCCTGGTCACAAAGGTGTGCATTATTCTATGGTGTCCATTTTTGGTTAAAGTAAACGTTGTAACGTAGATCTATACCTTGTGACAGTAACATGTGGATCACAGCTTACTGTCCATGGCCAGTCAGAAGCACAAAAATTCTTTTGTTCACTGACAATCGCTGGTTCTTTGCTATTATCAAAGACTTAATAAACTGTTTAGAAGTCCTTGCTATTATGATACAATATTGATTTTTCTTTGACATTCTTTCTTATCCTCATTCTGCGCCTGAGATTTAAATCTCCAACGTCCACTTACGTATCTTATCTACGTAAAGGTACTTGTGTATGCGTTTGTCCGTAAAATTATCATGTCATTTTAAGTGGCCAGTCAATGGGTACAAATTGAAGTAATAAAACTAGTACAGAAATGTCAATTGCAGCCCCCCCCCCCCCCCCTTCTTCCCTAATATCACCAAAGCTGAAATGATATTGATAACATAGCTATCTATACGTGGACACGATTTGAAAAATACAGGATAGGTGGCTGAAAATTTGGTCTTGGGTGCTCAGTGATACGGTACATGTGTACTGTGGATTACTCATTGGAAATGATAAAATTGGGAATTTCACAACAAAAAAGTGTGCTGACGTCTGAGGTATTGTACATACATTGTCTTCAAAGCCTTTCGAAAATTGATCATTTTTGGAAAGGCCCTGTCATGAAGAAAGATGGCTCATTGAAGTTGAGCAAGTTAATTTGCCTTCCCGATCACTGATTGAGAAAAAAGGTAAAAATTCTTCGGACCGGTAATAATTGGTTCGGACCAGTAATCTTTAACATATTACTGGTCCGAATGACCAGTAATCCATCACAAAGTTTCGCGTTCTCTGGTGGCTGTAAACGTTTACATACTTTCTAAACATGTACACAGACTTCCATACATATACTTGAAAGATTGTCTGTAATATCTTTATTACTCTTTAAAAGGTTAATCAAACACAGAGATTCTTTAGCGTAGTTAAGCAGCGGCATCGATCATTTTGGAGATAATGTTTTAAACCAACAGAAGACAAAATTGACACCCTGCTACTCTCTTTCATCGTCATTGTTGCCTAAAAATAGTTAAATCACGTCAAACAATGTGATTCCTTACAGTATTTAGGCAGCAACGTCGACCAGAAGAAAAAAACAGAGCCGATATCTCCGACAAAATTGAAAACCCTGCTATCGTCTCTTTCTCCATCGATCATTGTTGTATATGTATTTTTCCCCCGTCTTTGCTGCCTCTTTCTATGTATGCATTTGAACCCTGAATCCGACGTTTTTGTAGCATGTACTTTTAAATTGTGGAAATTTTTTAAACACGTTTAAAATACTATAAAAGTTTGATTAATTACAGATGTAATGTTTCCAGCTTTGAATCTTAAAAAGTTGTTTTATTGTCTAGAAGCAACAGCAATATACGTCTTATCTTATTTAAGTTATGAATTAAAGAATTAAATCTAGTCAAGCATTACTAAGTTGTATTTATATGTCAACTTTGACGACGTCTGCAAATATTAACACTACAAGAAATCACTTTTCACAATAGAAATACAAAGAAACGTTTACGTTTCGTTTACAGCCTTCCGTGTACACGTTTCGGAAATTTAGTAAACGTTTCACCCTTATTGACTAGTAACCAGTAATACCCCGGTACCTTCAATACTAGTAATTAGACATTTGTACTTTTTTAATATTCAACAATCATGAAAAAAATTACTCCTGATAAAGTAATGAACATGCTAACAAAGGAGAGTGAGAGAAAAAAGATGCTCCCAAGCTTGCTATTATTCTCACCTAAAATTGCACGGAGATGGCCCTCAAGGGTTTGTAAAATGACTCTTTCAATATGATCAACACTTTTTCCTAAGAACTGTTCACATGCTGTTTTCAGGATTTCCGGCTCCCTCATTACCTTGACCTGAGCCACGCCTGTCACTGTGACAGGAACACCTTCTGAAGTCTCCACACTCTCACATACTGGGTTCAAGGTCATGACCTCCAAGGATATGCTGCAAATATCAAAAAGCTATTATTAATTTACTCAAGTGTAAACACAGTTAACATCAGTAGAAGGAATGATTGATGAAGTACATGTATCTATGAAATCAAAAGTAATGTTAAAGTTTTAATATCTATGTTCACCATGTTTTTTACATTTATTTAAAACAATGAAACATCCTTTAGCCCCAGACAATAATTCTTTGAGATACCTTTCAAATCAATTCAAGTGTTAAAAGAAGGATAGACAGGCAGTGTGACTGCTATATACCACAAACTTTGTTTGTAGGGGGCAATACAGTAAATGAATGAAATAGATTTTAAAATCTGATGGCAATGTAATATGCTAAAACAAGGAAAAGAGTTTTTTCATCATACCATGTGTAAATCAGATTATAACTGTAAAGTTCCTGTTTTAATACAACCATGCAGTAATACAGGATATGAAAACCAGGAAATATTGTACTTAGTCTGTATCATACTGTCTTTGCAATGCATTTTCTTACTACCGTCAATAAGCAGAAAGGCTAAAAGGTCATGTTCACTTTCTGAATCAGAAATCTTATTTTTACATTTAGAATTTTTTTATTTACTAATGGTAGCAAGGTCAAGGTCAAGATCAGCGGGTCAAAGTTGAAACTATAAGGAGTATACACGCGAAATATCTATCACTTTTTATATTTAAATACAAGGACTACAAGAATACTATCTGAACCCTGATATAAAAAGGCATATTGATTACATGTAGATACTTTCCCTATTTATACACCTGTTACTTGCGTTTGAACACTGTCACACCTATCACTAAGCACCATGCCTATTTGTACACCTGGGACTTCCATTTGAACATCTGTGACTAGGCACCATGCCTATTTGTACACCTGTGACTTACATTTGAACATCTGTGACTAGGCACCATGCCTTATTGTACACCTGTGACTTACGTTTGAACATCAGTGACTAGGGATCATGCCTATTTACATTAGAACATCTGTAACTAGTCTAGGCACCATGCTGTGACTTATTTTTGAACATCTATGACTAGGCACCTTGCCAATGTTATGACACTGATAACTTATTTTTGAACATCTATGACTAGGCACCTTGCCAATGTTATGACACTGATAACTTATGTTTGAACATCTATGACTAGGCACCTTGCCAATGTTATGACACTGATAACTTATGTTTGAACATCTATGACTAGGCACCTTGCCAATGTTATGACACTGATAACTTATTTTTGAACATCTATGACTAGGCACCTTGCCAATGTTATGACACTGATAACTTATGTTTGAACATCTATGACTAGGCACCTTGCCAATGTTATGACACTGATAACTTATGTTTGAACATCTATGACTAGGCACCTTGCCAATGTTATGACACTGATAACTTATGTTTGAACATCTATGACTAGGCACCTTGCCAATGTTATGACACTGATAACTTATGTTTGAACATCTATGACTAGGCACCTTGCCAATGTTATGACACTGATAACTTATGTTTGAACATCTATGACTAGGTACCTTGCCAATGTTGTGACACTGATAACTTATGTTTGAACATCTGTGACTAGGCACCATACCCTATTAATACACCATGCTCTGACTAATTTTTGAACATCCGTGACTAGGGATCATGGCTATTTGTACACCTGTGACTTACATTTGAACATCTGTGACTAAGCACCATGCCTATTTGTACACCTGTGACTTACGTTTTGAACATCTGTGACTAGGGATCATGCTGTGACTTATTTTTGAACATCCATGACTAGGCACCATGCCTATTTGTACTCCTGTGACTTACGTTTGAACATTTGTGACTAGGCACCATGCCTGTGCTAAAACATTGAAACTTACATTTGTACATCTGTGACTAGGCACCATACCTTAGGCCTTGTAATGACACTGATAACTTACCTTGGAACATGTGTGACTTGTTACCATGCCTATGCCATGACACTGATAACTTACGTTTGAACAACTGTGACTAGGCACCATGCCTATGTTATGACACTGATAACTTACGTTTGTACATCTGTGACTAGGCACCATGCCCATCCCCATCCACCTACCACTGTCTTCTTTTCCTGGGCACCACAGCACCCTCCTGTTTACAGATAAAAAAATATCAACATATTATTCACTGCATTTCAAAACATCCTAAAAATGTGCTACACATACCTGAAAATTTTATGTGACAAAAACCTTAATGCATACCAAATATACAGTATGGGAAAAATTGGAAATAAAATTATAAGCCAGCTGCTTCATGGATGACAGCTGAAAGCTGAAATCTGAAATTGAGTTGAACTGCCCCTCTAAAAATGAATTCCATACCTTCTTTTTTTTTTGACGTACATGTACTTCCATAAGGTCCTTACCACTTTTAAAAATTTAGAATATTATAGTTCAAAGTATACATGTGGTACTAGCAGAAGCTATTGTATTGAATGCTTCTCTAGCAGTACAAAATGTTTATAATTACATACAGACAGACCTAGTGTCAATGAGACCATTACACCATTTGTGTTGCATTCTTTTGCATTATCCTCTGTTTAGGGGAATGACATGAATATCTTTAATCATAATTCTGAACTGTGATAAGTAGGGCTGGGACGATATTCTGATTCATCGATGCATCGTGATATTTGATTTCACGATCCAAGTATGGATACACCCCAAAAATACCTAAGTTAAAATTTACAAAAAAATATGTGTTTGAATGTTCGGAATTTTTTGTCTCTCATATCAAAAAACGAAAATAACATTTGAAGAAAACAAAAGAAAAGTTTGGAGAAAGCTAGCGTTGAATAAATATAACATGTTGAATAAAAAAGCTACTTATATTATGAAAATAAATACTATCAAATAGCTTTTTGAGAAGGTTTTATCAATTTACTTAGTATCACGATACGTATCGTATCGGATGTAAGGTATCCTGATACGTATCGGATCGGCTGGGTGCAGTATCGTCCCAGCCCTAGTGATAAGAGTTGTATCTGAATTAAGGAAATTAGTCACTCTAACAATCAGTGTTCTACAATCTGCCAAATTTGTTTTACTTAAAAACAGCTCTTACATGTATTTAGGCTACAACTCGTAACAAAGCCAACTTTTCACTAGGGCTGAGTATTGCGGGTCAACTTTGTATTGCAATATATTACAATATTTGGAAAAATATTGCGATATATTGCAATATTTTATACATTGTAGCATCGAGATTCCTTCTGATTTTCGTTTTCCTACCTCAATTTTGCTTTCAAAATTTTATTTCAAAATCTGAAAATGTCTTCATGAAGTAATGATGGGCATGTATAGACGAATTCTTCTTTATCATTTGAAGTCAATCATACATGCATGAATATCTGTTTGAAAGAAATTAAAATTTATCCAAGTATTAAGGTGATATTATGCTGGCACATCGGCGGACACTCATGGACTGACAGTGAAGTCACTAGGAAATTTAAACTTTAAAGTACCCTTATCATGTTATCAAATAAATGACAGGATAATAATTTTATCACTGCTTTTATAGGACGAAACAAACCGGTTTTTAAAAACAAATACCATGGTACATATAAGAAGCCTCGTATCAAAATTTATCCCACCTCTGGCAAATTTCTTGTAATCTGATTGGTCGAGAAGAACCGATTATTATGTTGTATCATTTTACTGACAGGATATTATTTTAATATCCTGCTTCTACTAAGACGCATTACGATATTGACATCATCGAGATGCTTTAAAATATAGTGACGTTACGTACACAAGTCAAAAGCCATCGGTGGGATAAATTTGTTAGACAGTGTTTTACAGGGGAGATACAAAAATATATTGGGTTGATGAAAAAACTTGTATTGGGCGAGGTTTCGCCTCGCCCAATACAACTTTTTTCATCGACCCAATATATTTCTGTATCCCCCCCTGTAAAACACTGTATAACTAATAATACTGGTACCGCGATAAATCCACTCCGCCCTACTTTTCACTGCATATATAATGCATTACATTCCCTAATTGACAGATTAATCATGTCAATAATTTACGTAAGGTAGAAAATAAAGCGAAACTGAATGCTTTGATTTGAGACTTGTGGATTATGGAAAAAGAAGTTGGGAAAAGTTTGGCTACTAAAATTTAAGCCTAGCTACTAAATGTTCCTGTGCCAAGAAGTGTACTAAGGTTTTCAAGTTAAACAAACACCCTGAAATTACATGTATCAGGCCCAAATTCCACTACCAAGGCAAACTTCTCAAAAGTTTGTTTAGTCTATGAAAATATTATAAAACACTATTTTTATCACTTTAGACACATAGACACCTTCACCATGTTCACTATTTCGTAATACAATTTCCCAAAGATGGACATTTTATCTCTACCTAAATACAAAGTAGCCACTTTAAAAGGCAGAATTTCTAACATTTCTAGTGCATTTCAATATTGAAATAACACATATATATCTAATTTCAAACATTGCCTTGCCAGTGAGGCCTATGTAGTAAACATTCACTTATTCAGAGAAAATTCTAGCTAATGCATAATTACATATTTCGCAGATATTTTACACTTTCAATAAATTTAGACGTAGAATGCAGCTGGAAGAGGAAACAAATAAATATATACATCATATAAAGCATATTTCACAGAACAGATGCGGATTCTGGGGTAAAAAAAGTAACCGGATACCAAAAATAGTTGACCGATTTCTCCACTGACCAAGACGCATCAAAATATCCAAAGAATGCAAAATATCTGACAAAATTTACGTACCAGAAATAACCATTGCTTCATTAGGTCCTACTGTGTGAATATTCCCCATCTTTGATATAGCTACACAACGGCCAACTACCCGTAATGTGTAATGTTTACGACCTGTGTCGGGGATTTTGTAATGTGTGTAGATTATTTACAAATCCTGCGGCAGTGACCTACTTCTCGTGACGGGCAACTTCCGCATCCTGTCGACTAAGTTTTTGGCGGGAATTTATGAAGCGAACTTGAAGATGAAATACACACATTTTCATAAAAGTTTGTGTTGCCCATGAGTTTATAAGATAGCACTTTTTGGTTTTCAAGCTTAATGTAGAGGTCCTCAACCTATTCATCCATACATGAATGAATGAATTCAAATTATTCTTTACTTTCTCGTTACATGAGGTTATGACATGAATAATATAACAATCAATAGAATAAGTTTTTTATATACCTACATGCTAAATAATACAAATGTTTTGCTATTTGTAAGCTTAAATATCTCGTATTTTGCTATCTACAATTTCCATTCTTTTTGAAAGTCGACAGCCATGCAAGATATGAAATGCTAGATGCACACTGTAACGATTTATTACGATGACGTCCTTCACCGTCCTTCATATTTCCAAATTCAGAAGTTCATAGGAGGAAGACACTTTTTTGCTTATAATAGTAAACAAAAATTAAGCTTATGAAGTTTCCTAAAAATTTCAATATTATTATTTTTTATCCATATATCTGTCTTATTTAGTCTTTCTGATTTTTCCTATCTCTTACTGTTGAAAAGATATGAGCATCGAAATTTTGAGTTGGGTATTTCGATACACCTTCACGCCAACAGATCGGGCGCACACTAAAATTGGTAGTCCGAGTCCGACTCGAGAAAAGCAGTGATGAGATTTTCAAATTCCGATTTCACGGCAATGATGAATATGCATTTCATAAATACATTTCGATATACACAATTTGATTTTAAAACAGTTGATTAATTTAGAAGAGATCAGCTACAAACCAGAATTTACACACAAAAAGTGGTAGTTTGATTCCGATTTCTAACCTACAAACCTGTTTCTAAACTTCAATAACTATATTTTGAACATCAAGTTTAATTTCTAATTCTAGCAAACGTTCGAACATAATTTTCGGTTGGTTTATTTACAAATTGATGAACAATTTCTCCAACATTCTTCCCTCCCCTCGTTTTTCGAAAACAGTTCTGTTTATATTGAACGATGTCGCCATGATGGAAATTCAAAATAAACTTTGAAAAAAGGGAAGGGGGGTCCAAATTTGAACCTGCACAGCGAGAACCTCATGATATTTATATATATATATATTGAACGTAACTTGTTATTACCATTTCTCTTCTCAAGAAAATTGGTTCTACAGCTACGAGCTCGCCTTTTTTATGGGGGAAGGGGGCAGGAAGAATTTGCAAAAAAAATCCCGTCTCTGAAAAATGCTGAAAAAAAATATTCCGGCCCAAAGGGCCGGCAATTTTTTTTTCCCGGACCATGCAAAAGTAAGGATACATTGCATGATATGGAAATTTTTGCTGGCATTTTGTGCCAGACAATTTAAAGTCAAAAAATTAATTAATATAAATACAAACTGTTCACATAGCTGTATCTACCAGAGACCTAATACGCATAGGCACAAAAATCTAGAAAAGGTTCTATTTAAACATCATACAATCTGTCTGAAATTCGCTAATTGCAAAGAGACATCTGAAGGAACGGTTATTAACTCATACTCTGTAACAGCGGGGAGTTTAACTTACACAGACATTAGTAGTAGAAGAAGCCCGGCTGTCAAGGTCAGGAAACTGCACGTGCAGCTATGACGTCATGATGACGTCAGTATTATGACGTCATGATGACGTCAAGTATACAATGACGTCAGTATTATGACGTTGTCTTTACTATGACGTCAGGTATACAATAACGTCAGTATTATGACGTTGTCTTCACTATGACGTCAGTATTATGACGTTGTCTTCACTATGACGTCAGTATTATGACGTCAAGTATACAATGACGTCAGTATTATGACGTCAAGTATTCCATGACGTCAGTATTATGACGTTGTCTTCACTATGACGTCAGTATTATGACGTCAAGTATTCCATGACGTCAGTATTATGACGTCGTTTTCACTATGACGTCATTTATTCTGCACCTGCAGCTTTGACTTTGAAACGACCTTTCGTGTCAACGGCACGCGCTGGCAGCTTGCCAGTGAACTTTCTAGAACATATGCCTTTGAAACGACCTTTCGTGTCAACGGCACGCGCTGGCAGCTTGCCAGTAAGAAGTGTGTAGAAGTGTCAAGAACCTATGACGTCATTTTATCCTGCACCTGCAATCTTAGGTGGAGCACTGGGGACTGCCCTGGCATTCTGTATCCCTTGTAGTATGGGTTACATTGTATCCTAAATAAGGTAGGTCATGAAATCGCACGTGCAGCTATAAAGTCATAATGGCCTATAATAATGTCATTATGACATCTGTATAGTTGAGTTTATTTATAGAAGAGAATTTGTGTGCAAGATGTATATATTAATTTGGGTGCAAGATGTGTACATTTGGGTGCAAGATGCGCACATTTGGTTGCAGGATCTGCAAATTTGGTTGCAAGATGTGCACATTAGTGTGCAAGATATGCAGATTAGTGTGCAAGATGTGCACTTTAGTGTGCAGGATGTGCATATTAGAGTGTTAGATGTGCAGATTGATGCGAGAATGTGCACATAAGTGTGCAAGATGTGCAAATTAGTTTGCAAGATGTGCAGATAAGTGTGCAAGATGTGTGCACTAATGTGCAAGATGTGCAGGATGTGCACATTAAATGTGCTAAATGTGCATATTAGTGTGCAAAATGTGCATATTAGGGTGCAGATTGTGCACATTAGGGTGCAGAATGTGCACATTAGGGTGCAGAATGTTCATATTAGGGTGCAGAAGGTGCATATTAGGGTGCAGAATGTGCACATTAGGGTGCAAGATGTGCACATTTGGGTGCTAGATGTGCACATTTGGGTGCTAGATGTGCACATAAATGTGTAAGATGTGCACATTTGAGTGCTAGATGTGCACATAAATGTGTTAGATGTGCACGTAAGTGTGCAAGATGTGCAGAGTAGTGTGCAAGATGTGCAGAGTAGTGTGCAAGATGTGCAGAGTAGTGTGCAAGATGTGCATATTCATGTGCAGAATGCGCACATTAGTATACAAGATGTGCAGATAAGTGTGCAAGATGTGCAGATTCATGTGCAGAATGCGCACATTAGTGTGCAAGATGTGCAGATAAGTGTGCAAGATGTGCTCATTGGGGTGCAAGATGTGCAAATCTGTCTTCATAATGTGCACATAAGTGTTCAAGATGTGCATATTTGTGTGCAAGATGTGCACATTTGAATGTTAGTTATGCAGATAAGTGTGCAAGATATGCACATTAGTATGTAAGGTATGCACATTTGTGTGTTAGATGTGCATATAAGTGTGCAAGATGTGCACATAAGTATGCAAGATGTGCACATTAGTGTGCAAGATGTGCACATTAGTGTGCAAGATGTGCACATTAGTGTGCAAGATGTGCACATTTGTTTGCAAGATATCCACATTAGTGTGCAGAATGTACACATATAGATATATAATGTGCACATTTATGGTGCACTCAGCTCCATTATTTGTATATCTAAATGTATTATATAACATGAAGGTCCACCTTAGTGCAGGATGTGAACAATAAGGGTGCACTTAGTTTCTTTGACAACATGTGAATGTTTTAACCTGCTATTACACAAATTGTATGCAATTAGGTGCTGTCAGTGAATTTAAGGTGTAAATGTATGATGAAGATGCACAATTTAAGTGCGCACGGAAAAGCACAATGGGATTACAATGAAGTGTTAATGTGTTAAGTGCTGATCTATATTCTAAGTACACAATTAGTATGTATCCACGTGCTTGAGCAGCACATTTAGTATGCACATTGGTACATAAAATGCTTAAGTGAGGTGCTGGTGGATGTTTAAGGTCAATAATAGCCTCTAATATTCTGTGACAACACATTTAAGTGCAGATGGAGAGCACATTTCAAGTGTCCATATTTGCTGCTGGTGCACATTACAAGTGCAAATCTCATCTGTGGAGCACATTTCAGTTTTTGATAAAATAAGACAGAACACATATTTTTAATTCAAATTTTATTGAACTATTTGAACAATGTAAACAATGTGAACAATGTAAACAAAGTGAACATGAACAAGAAAATCATGCATAACAGTCATATGAATGTTACATAACATTGATATTAATGAACCAGAACTAAGTACAATGATTTGACTAATCTAATAAGTCAACATAATATTTTACAATGGCATCATTTTCAAAAAGGTTATCTGTGAACATCGAAGTAATTTCAGTCATATCTAAGCCCTTGTATCGATGAATCAAATAAAATATGCAATGATGTCCGCATACAACAGAGTATCTGTCTTGGACTTGTTTGGTGTTCCAAATCCAGGAATCTACATTCTTATGCATAAAGTATGAAAACTCCGTATGCAGTGGTGGCAACCCATAACTGTCATAGTATTCTCCATTGCCACACTGGTCCAGGTAGATCGCAACCCAGTGTTGACCCAACTGGCTGTCCAGATCGGTATTGCAGACAAGCGAGCACGGTAATGTATTCACTGAGGGAATCCTATTTCGAGCAAATACACCTAGGAAAGATGATCCTACATTCTGTCTAATAACCGTCTGTATTTGTTTAGTGTTCATTGTTTTAGGTTGCAAAATCAAATATTACATTCCTGTTGCGATCAACCTCTATGATGTTATCAAATTCAGCATACACAACAACACTGACGGTCTCTGCCAAGGCTTGTGAAAAGTGAATTTCAAGTCTCAGGTTACCATGTTTTATAAGGTGGAAATGACCTGCTTCAGATAAGTCTGGAGTCAGATCAAAACCAAATACTGTATAGCCATTTCCATATTCTTCCCTGCTGATATCGTTTCCTTCATCGTGGAAGATCTTCCCAGACCCCGTAAAAAGGCCCGAATAACTGCGAATAAAACGACTGCGTCCAAAGTTAGGTTGCAAAGGTTTGGCTGGAATCTGCTGTCCGTCAACATAGAGTGCCATAAACTCAATGTTGTTGTGTTTGAAATTGAAAGGATTCTTCGTAGCTACTCCGTTGTAAGCATCATTATCTACCAGACCAACAAAAATGCGCTTAGGCATTTGTCCAAGGAAAAGGTTCTCTTTGTTGATACTCATGCTTCCAGTGGCAACGGAAAATGCCTTAGTCTCAATACGCTTTATGGGGTACTTGGCTGTCCCTCTCTCCAGAGCTTTGATGTGAGCCATTCTGACTGTGTTACTGATCCTAACTTTCCGCACAAACAAGGCAGCGTCCATAATTTTGATTTTAAAATCATCATTGGCTGCCATGAGTGCGAATGCATCTTTACTCCTGATCAAATTTATCTTTGCATCCACTCCATTGAGCAGATATCTTTCTTGGAAAAACATATCCAAATGAAGTTTTCCTGTTAGATCAACTATTCTGCTACGGGCGATTAATGCTTTGCGTTTAGTAAAGCCAGCATTATCATCTGTTCTGGCTTCCATATGGCTACTGGTATCTTTGTACCACATCTCAGAGGTTAGTTGCGATGCCTTGGCAGATTTCCCATAGCTGAGAAGGTTCTCCAGAAAAGCTCTGTAGGCATAAGTGTTGGCCGGCATGGATATCAGTTTTTCGTTTAAAGAAATGTTGACTTGACTGAAGAGTGAATGCAACCAATTGTTCACAGGTCCCACATCTGATTGAGCGTCGAGGTTTGCGTTATTGTTTGCGGTGACTATTTTGGCTTGCAAATACAAGAAGGTGTTATTCAGATCCAGATAATCATCCCCTGAGCCGGAAATATTAAATTCTATAGGTCCCGAGTCAGTGATAGAAGACAATGGCCGATGTTCTACCCAATGTCCATACTCGATGCTTGCTTGAGTCGGCGGAACAGCAAACAAGTCCAACTCTGACTTCATGCATTCACAGGAATGTTGATGGACCAAAGACATGTTGACGTTTAGGTGAAGATGTCTCTTCTCGGCTTAGATGTTCTTTGTACCTTTGCTCGCTTACGAATGACAGCTGAAGCATTGGCACGCCGCTTTATACCCCTTCGATGAGGTTCTCCTGGTGGTTTTGATATTCTGTCTCTTGATTGATTCATGATATTTCTTCCCGCTTCTTTCAGTCGTCGTTCTGTGGATGTGCGTATGTTTTCTCCACTAAGTAAATCATTAGCAATGTCAAGTCCTGTTGATAAGACTTGTTTACCCAATGCTTTTGATCCTTTTTTGATAAGAGGCATTGCGCTTTTCAAAAGACCACTAAACATGTTACCAATGCCATGTCCTCGTTGAACTCTTGCTCCTTGAAAAGCTGGTAATCCATGTCCTGCTTGATTAATGTAATATTCATCAATCGCACCTCTGTTTCCATCAAAGCGAATGTTTTTGTCTGTTTGAAATCTCATTATGGCTGTCGTCTCCGGAAATGAAGTGCCACCACGACCTTTCCTCTTTCAAATGGCACTGGTAAGCCAGTGTCGTCTCTTATATCTATTTCAATGGTGTCAAATTGCCTCTGCTGTAGTGATAGGTACTGAATGTTTTGATAAGTGTGAGAAACCATTTCGCCAGACGATCCCTTTATTGGAACAATTCTCAGTAATGGTACAAGTGCATCACCTACCATACTAGGCTCTACGATGTTACTGTAGATGTACAGAGAATGAAATCCTTGTGTCACGTCGCACACCCAAGGAGCTATGTAAACACCAGCGTCGAATTCCTCTTGTTCAAAGCCTAATATTTTACCAAGAGATTTGGACAGTTTTAGAATAGCTTCATCTACTATTGTGATTGTAACTTTGTGACTGATGTCATCAAATTCTATTTTCACTTTATCGCCTCCATTGATGCTCCCTTTCAAACCCCATAAAGTCTTCATGAGCTTTCCAGGTGAAACGTAGTATCCATTTTTCAGCACAAACTGAACTTTTGGAGCTTCTGGATTTTCAGTTATTTCAAACCATGCTTGGTCGTTTGATACATTATACCACGAATGTGGATACTGAATTTCAGTCAATCCCACTTCCCACTGTCCTGATAAATCCAGGGAATGGTGTAACTTGACACGATAATTTGTCAAAGTATTTTTAGAATAAGTTGACATCGAACTATTACTTGGGAGTGTCAGGTAAAACATGTTGAATGGCCGATGTGTGCTAGTCCTGGTGTTTTGGGCAAACTAAAGTCTTGAACAATATCTATCCTTTATATGTAGTCAACTGATTTCTGTTGATCCAACTGTTGAATGATGCGGGATATCCATGCCACTTGACAAGATATTGAATCTGCTTTCCTTTCTTTCTTTTCTGTAACACCTCTTCAATTCTGTATACGTCATCAGATTTAACGATTTTTTGTAACTCTTGGGGATAAAATGTTCCTTTCAATGGTTCGCCATAGTAGTCATTGATGCGATACACAGGTGGTTGACGTTCACGCACTTCACTAATGGTAAATATTTCTTCGCTCCAACTAGGCAAGTAACCTTTCTTAAATGCCCGTCTTGCTTTGCTGATTCGAACCTGATCTCCTATTTTCAGGGCGGTGTTTTTGACATCCAAAGCTTTGTCATCATAGAGATTTTTCCAAACTATGATTTCGTTCTTTTTTGTTGCCTGTACTGGAGCCATTTTTATACTCCTGTGATGAGTATGGTTGTATGAATACACCAAATCGTCCAAAACATCAATATACTTCAAAGTATCATTATGTGTAAATATTTCCACATCTTTGTCTTCAGAGTTCGATTAAACCTTTCGGCTATGGAGGCTTTAATGTCTTCATTCTCTGTTGTGAAGAAATGTACGTCATTCTCTCTCAGGAAAGACTGAAAATTCCTGTTGGTAAATTCACTCCCTTTATCTGTTTGTAGCTGGCGAGGTGTTCTACCTGACTTGAATATTGCCTTGAACGCTTCCACTAATGTTTTGCCCGTTTTGTCGCGCAAAGGAATGACCCATGCATATTTCGATAGAACATCAATGCAGGTCAACAAGTATTTGTATCCATCATTGTGTTTTGCAATACTTTGCAGGTCAACGAGATCTGCTTGCCATTGTTGATCGATGCCAGCTACAAGTACTTTTCTCCTTTTGAAACTTCGACGCACAGGCTTATGTAAAGTGTAGGTGTCTTGCGTCATCAACCAGTCTGAAACATCTTGTTCTTTCACTTTCAAATTGCCAAGTGCTTTTTTGAATGATTTCACTCCGCCGTAACTCCCAGGATGTTTTGGATCATAATACTTTTTGGAAAGTATTTTTGATGCATCCACCTTCTTCTTGGCTTTCATGATGAGGAATGAAAACTGGGCTGAACATAGACTGTATTAATAGGTATTAATATGGTGACCAACGAGGCGTAGAGAAGGACGTTTTTGAGATGCTGCTCTTCTTTGGTGTTTTCAAATTTTGCGGCATACTTTCTGGATCTGATTCGTAAGCTTGTGCCAATGAAGACTTGTACTCGGGTTTGTCATCTGTTAACGTCTCCAAACTACTAGATGACGTATCTGATTCTGATGCATCATGCTCGTCTTGCAAGGGATCCTTTCCAGATTGTATCCAGTTCCATCTCTCCTTGTGCCCTATGAGATCCTGTGGTACATTAGTTTCTCGAAGACCAGCACTAAATACCTGCCATCCGCGTGGTTCGAAATGTTTTCTTCGACGTAAAACATCATTGACCAGATCGACCATATTACTGTTTTTGATCCGTTCACCCTTATAGACAAGTTCGCCACGGTCATTCCACTTCATGTCGGGTTTTGATTTGATTTTGTGTAATAATAGTTCTGCTCTATTTCTCATAGTCTTTGGGACAGATTTTATAATTTCACTTTCAATCGGGTCTGTTGTGGAAGATCCTTGGTCAACTCCAATACTTTGGTCTGTATTGAAACTGGCATCATTTTTCGGTGCAGTAGTACCCCTGACAACTTGTACTTTGACCGGTGGTCTGTTCTCATATTTGTCATCATAGATGAGAAATCTTTGTAGTTTCTGCTGGTAAGCTTTAACTTTTTCTCCCATGGAAAGATCATCTCTTTGAAGAATAGACTGCATCTCGTCGTCAAGTCTTGTCATGGATTTAATTGTGGGATTTCTCACTACATCATGATGCTGCAATCCCTCCAACAGTTTGGGTTCTACCAGTAACATTTTCTTTGTGTGCTCCATCTCAAAGTCCTAATAATTTTGAAGCCAAAGGCGCAATCACTGGTGCCAACAAGGGTCCTAAAAGAGCAGGTAAGATACCACCAATTTGTAATACTTCTTTCTTTCTCTCAGTAGGAACTTTCTTGTTGACAAGCTCTCGGAGCTCCTCTTTGTAAGGAGCTAATGTGTTAAACTGGTCCTTTGTTAGGTCGACATTGCCTTTTAAAACATTCTTGGCACATTCACAGAGGCAGAGTATCAATGACCTATCTGCGTCTTGGATGACGCTTCTGCACATTGTGGGTTTCGCAAAAAGCAAATAGTTCAAATCAGCCGCATGGTCACGCAGGCGTTTGCAAGAATAAGGAAAGGAAGCATCTTTCTCTTCTACTAAGTCGTCATCTTCACTGTTTTCACTATCATCGACGTGAAAATTCTTCATGTGTCTTTTTAATGCAAAGCGTCTGGAGAATTTCTTTTGACATTTCATACACTGTAAGGAAGACATGTTGAGTCTTTGATGCCACTATTAAAACTGCACTCATACGTATCATGTTGATGTTTATATAATGCCCTTTTTCACGTCTTCCTTAAATACACCCATTGGTTTTGTCCTGGGAATATACGTGTACGAAGTCGTAGATGTTCTGGTGTGTCTTGCTTCAAATCAATGAAAAGGTACCCATAAGGATCTGAAGTGGCATCATAAAAAGCCTCCTGCATATATTTAACATTTCCTGGATACATCTGCTTGGCAAGATGTGTGATTTGGGATGCATCTCTAGGGTTTTTGAACATTACAATGTAATGAGAATTTAAACTGATCGTCCTGTTCTCTTTTCCTTTGTGAAATACATTCTGTACTATGTAGATAACACTGATATTTCTGTGGTGACTTTTCTTGGTGAATAAAGATGTGATCCTTTCATCTGTTTCTGACATTAAATCGTCAATAATAACTAAATGTCTCTTTTGAGGATCAAGAGCTCCTATGTCTGGTAGTCCCTCTACAAATTCAACTCCGCGTATAGTTGAGTAGATGGGCTGCCATTCCCCATAGTACCAGACTATGTGATCCGGTATAGGTTTCATCATTTCTTCTATGTGAGCTAAAAGACGTCTCACAAAGTATGTCTTTCCGCTACCAGTAGGTCCTGCTATAATGCATGTGAAAGGATGTTTCATTCTGGGATCCATGATCCTACTTATCTGATGGCTGATTCACAAATGCAAATACAACACATTGACTAACATTTAAATATGTATGCTAAGTGTTCGTGTCTTTCTATACATAGATTTAAAATTATTCTATACATAGATCAGTAATATAAATATCCCTGAAATTTCCACATTCTATAAATAACTATGGAATTTCCATATTCCATGAATAACTCTGGAATTTCTACATTCTATAAATAACTATGGAATTACCCTCTTCTATAAATAAAGTCGACTACATAGCCGGGCTCTATTGCGTGCGATACTGACGTCATAGTAAAGCTATTGTAATACTTACGTCATTGTATACTTGACGTCATAATACTGACGTCATGGAATACTTGACGTCATAATACTGACGTCATTGTATACTTGACGTCATAATACTGACGTCATTGTATACCTGACGTCATAATACTGACGTCATCATGACGTCATAATGCTGACGTCATAATACTGACGTCATCATGACGTCATAGCTGCACGTGCAGTTTCCTGACCTTGACAGCCGGGCTTCTTCTACTACTGACATTCACAACATTTGACAATTTGTTTAAATCCGGCCCGAAGAACCGGCGAAAATTTTTCTCCGACTCTGGTAATGGCTGAAAAAAATGGCCTGCTCAGAAAATTGCTGAAAAAATTTTACCGGCTGGCAATAGAATTCCTGCCCCCCCCCCCCCCCCCCCCCCCCCCAAATCAAATGGTTGCTCACCAACAATTATCGGTTTGAAAATTTAATGTTACTGCTATTTGAAAACTTAAATATATAATATAAATACATGTAATGTGACGTCCTTCATATTTCCAAACCAAAAATTGTATAGGAGGAAGACACTCTTGTTGCAACCGCAACAAGAAACCTTTCTAGTTATTCAGTATTATAGTATAGATATTCAGAAGTTGCACATTTTCAAGAAGCAGGACATGAAAGTAAAATCCAACTTGGGTGGGACTCTATACTTCTATCCTTTCCGAATAGATAAAACCCATCGGAGTGTTACTTTTATCTTGAATTTACCACTTACAAGCAACTGTGAACACCAAACTCGAGTCAATCTTCAAAGACCCTGATTTTATCACAGAGCTCACCTACCTCCAAGAGCATTAGGTCAGTAGACAAAGCTTCAAATAATTTACATGCAAAACTTACTATTTCGATACCGAAAAGAGTTCGAAGGAATTTTTAGAACATCTGAAATCCACTCATTTTAATAGAGTCCATTCGATAAAAGCCTTTGATTTTTCGACACTTTGCACAAAAATACCAGATTTTAATCTGAAAGAAAGCATCGTAAAAATAATAGGTATTAAAGCGCAAATATAAATTCATTGTTGTTAACTATGACAAAACTTACTTTGTAAAAGAACAGTCCAATTCTAAGAATAAGTACGCTGAAACAGATATAATTCAGATGTTATACTTCCTGATCGACAACATTTCTGTGGTGTTTGAAGGATAGTTGTCGGAAATCCAATGGGAACCAATTTTGCTCCACTCATTGTAGATATTTTTCTTTACTTTTTTTTTCTTTTATTCCCAAACTACTACATTCAATAAATGTATTACTAATTACTAGACATTTTGGTTTTTTTTTATTTTTTACTACATTCACACACTTTCGCACGCACTTACACACCAATATATCAATTTTGTATCATTATAGTCACGATAATTCAAAGATACTTATATTTATTAATATGAGAATATGTTGATGTTTATGATAAAAAGTTATGGAAACTTTTCCATCTATCCTTGAAAATTCTGTTCTTACACTTAATTGTATAGATATATTTTTCTGTTCTTTAATATTTTTTAAGATTTTGAATAAATTCTCCAATATTTAAATGATTACTTAAAATCTTGCTCTATAAATGTAGTATTGTCCTAAAACCATACACAGGTTTTCAGCTGCAAATTGTCTGCCAAATTTAAGAATTAAAATGTTTTGAATTGAGAATATTAATGTTATACCAGCATTTTCTAATGTGGTCTTGAGATCGTGCCAAAATTTTTGTGTATATCTGCAATAAAAAAATATATGTTCTATTGTTTCAGTTTCATCATTACATAAGCTGCACAGAGAAATAATTTTTTACAACTATCGAAACCAGATATTTATTCGTAGCAATTATTCTGTGTGCTATTCGATATTGGAACCAGATCAATTTAGTGTCAGCTGTAAAATTAAAAATATTTCGATATGTCTTGTTCCAATCAATGACTTCAGTAAATACTGGTAAAACTTCCCATTTTTGACATGATTTTGGATAGGTCTGAATGTTTGATAGAAAAAAGTCATAAATATTTCTTGATGCTTTGTTAGTTTTACATATAACTTTTAAAAAAATCAGGCATTTCTGGACCAAATTGTATAGCAATAATATTACTATTTTTCAACATTGGCCAATTGTTAAAAATTGCAATTTTTATTCCAAAATAAGTTGTGAATGGTAAGTTGGAACCCAATACTGTTACTTATATATTCTCTAGAATATATTGTTCCATCTATATTAAAAAGGTCTTTTATAAGTAAGATTCCCTTTTCAATCCATTGCTTATAAAACAAAGTTTTTCCATCTACATTGTATTTTAATGTCACAATTATAGAATAAAGGTTTATTTAATATGTCGTCTTTATTTTTTTTAAACAATTGGGACCTTAATTTATGTAAATACTGTAGAGTTTCTTTCCAAAATCTATTTCTTATGTGATTTATTTTTTGCAATATGTAGTCATCTCCAGTTTTTAAAAGTAAATCTAAATCAACATTTGAAGAATCAGGAAAAAGTTGGATCCACTTAACTGTATCATTGTTTTTAACAATCTTCTTATCCATGTAAGTTTTAGGCTTTTAATATCAATTTCTAACTTTACCATTCTACACCCCCCCCCCCCCAAATTCCACATTTTGATTAAGAGTTTTTCTGGCAATCCTATCTGGTTTATTACTCCAAATGTATTTCTAAAATATTTTTTCTATTTCTTTTATTGTTTCTTCTTTTGGTTTTGGCAAAGAGATGAATAGATGTTTAAGTTTTGGAAGTAATAATGTTTTAACAAGTCAATTTTCTACGGAAGCGTATAAGTGCCAATTATATATTTTTTATTTTCTGATTTTCCGACTTTTAATCTTGGAATTTCCAACTTTAATCTTGGAATTTCCAACTTTAAAGTCGGAATTTCCAACTTAAATCTTGGAATTTCCAACTTTAATCTTGGAATTTCCAACTTTAATCTTGGAATTTCCAACTTTAAAGTCGGAATTTCCAACTTTAATCTTGGAATTTCCAACTTTAATCTTGGAATTTCCAACTTTAATCTTGGAATTTCCAACTTTAAAGTCGGAATTTCCAACTTTAATCTTGGAATTTCCAACTTTAATCTTGGAATTTCCAACTTTAATCTTGGAATTTCCAACTTTAATCTTGGAATTTCCATCTTTAATCTTGGAATTTCCAACTTTAAAGTCGGAATTTCCAACTTTAATCTTGGAATTTCCAACTTTAAAGTCGGAATTTCCAACTTTAATCTTGGAATTTCCAACTTTAATCTTGGAATTTCCAACTTTAATCTTGGAATTTCCAACTTTCATCTTGGAATTTCCAACTTTAAAGTCGGAATTTCCAACTTTAATCTTGGAATTTCCAACTTTAAAGTCGGAATTTCCAACTTTAATCTTGGAATTTCCAACTTTAATCTTGGAATTTCCAACTTTAAAGTCGGAATTTCCAACTTAAAAGTCGGAATTTCCAACTTTAATCTTGGAATTTCCAACTTTAATCTTGGAATTTCCAACTTTAAAGTCGGAATTTCCAACTTTAATCTTGGAATTTCCAACTTTAATCTTGGAATTTCCAACTTTAATCTTGGAATTTCCATCTTTAATCTTGGAATTTCCAACTTTAAAGTCGGAATTTCCAACTTTAATCTTGGAATTTCCAACTTTAAAGTCGGAATTTCCAACTTTAATCTTGGAATTTCCAACTTTAATCTTGGAATTTCCAACTTTAATCTTGGAATTTCCAACTTTCATCTTGGAATTTCCAACTTTAAAGTCGGAATTTCCAACTTTAATCTTGGAATTTCCAACTTTCATCTTGGAATTTCCAACTTTAATCTTGGAATTTCCAACTTTAATCTTGGAATTTCCATCTTTAATCTTGGAATTTCCAACTTTAAAGTCGGAATTTCCAACTTTAATCTTGGAATTTCCAACTTTAAAGTCGGAATTTCCAACTTTAATCTTGGAATTTCCAACTTTAATCTTGGAATTTCCAACTTTAATCTTGGAATTTCCAACTTTCATCTTGGAATTTCCAACTTTAAAGTCGGAATTTCCAACTTTAATCTTGGAATTTCCAACTTTAATCTTGGAATTTCCAACTTTCATCTTGGAATTTCCAACTTTAAAGTCGGAATTTCCAACTTTAATCTTGGAATTTCCAACTTTCATCTTGGAATTTCCAACTTTAATCTTGGAATTTCCAACTTTAATCTTGGAATTTCCATCTTTAATCTTGGAATTTCCAACTTTAAAGTCGGAATTTCCAACTTTAATCTTGGAATTTCCAACTTTAAAGTCGGAATTTCCAACTTAAATCTTGGAATTTCCAACTTTAATCTTGGAATTTCCAACTTTAATCTTGGAATTTCCAACTTTAAAGTCGGAATTTCCAACTTTAATCTTGGAATTTCCAACTTTAATCTTGGAATTTCCAACTTTAATCTTGGAATTTCCAACTTTAAAGTCGGAATTTCCAACTTTAATCTTGGAATTTCCAACTTTAATCTTGGAATTTCCAACTTTAATCTTGGAATTTCCAACTTTAATCTTGGAATTTCCATCTTTAATCTTGGAATTTCCAACTTTAAAGTCGGAATTTCCAACTTTAATCTTGGAATTTCCAACTTTAAAGTCGGAATTTCCAACTTTAATCTTGGAATTTCCAACTTTAATCTTGGAATTTCCAACTTTAATCTTGGAATTTCCAACTTTCATCTTGGAATTTCCAACTTTAAAGTCGGAATTTCCAACTTTAATCTTGGAATTTCCAACTTTAAAGTCGGAATTTCCAACTTTAATCTTGGAATTTCCAACTTTAATCTTGGAATTTCCAACTTTAAAGTCGGAATTTCCAACTTAAAAGTCGGAATTTCCAACTTTAATCTTGGAATTTCCAACTTTAATCTTGGAATTTCCAACTTTAAAGTCGGAATTTCCAACTTTAATCTTGGAATTTCCAACTTTAATCTTGGAATTTCCAACTTTAATCTTGGAATTTCCATCTTTAATCTTGGAATTTCCAACTTTAAAGTCGGAATTTCCAACTTTAATCTTGGAATTTCCAACTTTAAAGTCGGAATTTCCAACTTTAATCTTGGAATTTCCAACTTTAATCTTGGAATTTCCAACTTTAATCTTGGAATTTCCAACTTTCATCTTGGAATTTCCAACTTTAAAGTCGGAATTTCCAACTTTAATCTTGGAATTTCCAACTTTCATCTTGGAATTTCCAACTTTAATCTTGGAATTTCCAACTTTAATCTTGGAATTTCCATCTTTAATCTTGGAATTTCCAACTTTAAAGTCGGAATTTCCAACTTTAATCTTGGAATTTCCAACTTTAAAGTCGGAATTTCCAACTTTAATCTTGGAATTTCCAACTTTAATCTTGGAATTTCCAACTTTAATCTTGGAATTTCCAACTTTCATCTTGGAATTTCCAACTTTAAAGTCGGAATTTCCAACTTTAATCTTGGAATTTCCAACTTTAATCTTGGAATTTCCAACTTTAAAGTCGGAATTTCCAACTTAAAAGTCGGAATTTCCAACTTTAATCTTGGAATTTCCAACTTTAATCTTGGAATTTCCAACTTTAAAGTCGGAATTTCCAACTTTAATCTTGGAATTTCCAACTTTAATCTTGGAATTTCCAACTTTAATCTTGGAATTTCCATCTTTAATCTTGGAATTTCCAACTTTAAAGTCGGAATTTCCAACTTTAATCTTGGAATTTCCAACTTTAAAGTCGGAATTTCCAACTTTAATCTTGGAATTTCCAACTTTAATCTTGGAATTTCCAACTTTAATCTTGGAATTTCCAACTTTCATCTTGGAATTTCCAACTTTAAAGTCGGAATTTCCAACTTTAATCTTGGAATTTCCAACTTTCATCTTGGAATTTCCAACTTTAAAGTCGGAATTTCCAACTTTAATCTTGGAATTTCCAACTTTAAAGTCGGAATTTCCAACTTTAAAGTCGGAATTTCCAACTTTAATCTTGGAATTTCCAACTTTAATCTTGGAATTTCCAACTTTAAAGTCGGAATTTCCAACTTAAAAGTCGGAATTTCCAACTTTAATCTTGGTAATTCCAACTTTTTTCAATACAATTCCCTTCATTGTTAATAGTTAACTTTATATACTTTTTATGCCCCTGGTCTTTAGACCAAGGGGGCATATTGCTTTGGATTCGTCCTTTTGTCATTCCGTCCGTCCGTCAGTCTTTCCCCCTTTCAATGAAAGGGCATCGAATTTTAAAAAGAGATGATATGGCTTTCATATTTTGCATGTGTAAACATCTTGAGAGGACCCATCTTTCGGTACTTATTTTTGGATCTTTTGACCTTGTTCTTGATCTTTGATATACTTTTTCCTATTTTTTGTAAAAAACATTTGAAAAACCATTAAAAAATTTATTTCTCCGTGATTTGCCCTCAAATTTTGTACAGCTCAAATGATGCATATGTTATGTTGTATATATAACGGGTTTTTAGACGTTTTATCATGCTTTTGAGATCTATCTCAACGAAAGGAAAGGGGATGCAAACTAATAAGTTTAAAAGTTGGCTAAATCTCTTGTACCATAAGTGGTAGATCTGACATATTTCACATGTAGATAACTTATGACAAGATCATTCACCTTAGACCATGATCTTTGACAGACCCTGAAATTTGATCTTCTTTTCTCAAATTTTAAACTTGGTATAACTTTGGAATAGTAAATGATAGGTCCTTTGTATTTCATTTATGCATTCATTTTGAAATATCATTGCTGTAAGTATCAAAAGTTGGGTCCGTGTAAAGTGCGAAACGAAACAAAAACGAAACGAAACGAAACAAATCGAAACGAAACGAAACAGATCGAAATGAAACGAAACAGATCGAATCGAAACGAAACAAAACAAAACGGAGCAGATCGAAACGAAACGAAACAAAACATAAAACTTAAAGAATATGAGAAAAAGAGGAAAAATCGCCAAGAACGAATATTTGAAGACGAGATCAGCTCTACATTTGTAACTAGTGTCGAGAGGGTTTCTTGAAAAAGTCGAAGTTGACAATTAGAAATAGTAAATGTCAAATGCCATTCATGTATTTAAGAGGAATAAAGGGGAGGGGAAAGAAAACCACGCTATGACACCGTAATGAGATCATAAAACTGGAGGGGGGCACATTTCAGGAAAAAAATCTTATCCTTTTTCAAACGAAATGTGCCCCCCCCCCCCGTATTTGTTCTGATTTTTCTGATAAAGTTTTCAAATACACATAACGGAACAGTTCCATTTCCTCTGTACTAGACTCCTCCCTGCTAAATAATACATGTATTTTTTTTTTCGCCTATGACGAGGTTATTCATCCTTTCATCCTTTAAAATGCAACTGTGCTATATACCGTATAGTATATATTATGTTTTAATCGTCAACTTTGACCCATTAAAATCCCTCCAGCCACAAGAACTGATGGCTGAAGGCAATAACATAATATTATGCAGATATTGATATCCTTGCTAGTTCTCTGGATTAAAATCAATTTTTCTCAAGTTCTTTAAGATTTATGTTTTGTTTCGATTCGTTTCGATCTGTTTCGTTTCGTTTTATTTCGTTTCGTTTCGATCTGTTTCGTTTCGATTTGTTTCGTTTCTTTTCGTTTCGTTTCGTTTTTGTTTCGTTTCGCACTTTACAGGGACCCTCAAAAGTTTGACCTTGTGACTTTGACTTATGATTTTGACCTTCTGTTTTGATAACAGGTTAAATATACAAATGTATTCTCAAAGCTGCCGCCGGGGACATTTATATGTTTCACAATTAAACAGAGCTTGTATTTACGTTTATAGATCTCAACAGTCTAGACTACGTTGGATTGTCAATGCCAGTAAACTAAATTGGGGGGGGGGATGGTATTGTATTCTCGGAATTAAACTTAATTAAACTCGTGTAATATGTTAACAATATACCTAATTTAACTAACACATGTATGCATAGACCGATCTCTCTCTCTCTCTCTCTCTCTCTCTTGTAGATGTTCGAGACATATATACTATTTTGTATCTGGAAAAAATATTTCAGCAGTACATGCATCTTGCTACGTTAAATATAATACAAGACAACATTTCAAGGGACTTGGTATTTTTGGAGACTTCAAATTTATATTCAGAAGAGGAAATGCATTGCATACAATGCATTTTGTTTTAGATGTACTTTACTGTTGAAATTTTCATATGTTATGTCTTTCTGGATATTTTTATTTATAAAAATCTGCCATTAGTCAAATAGTCATAATGGCAGATTTTTATAATAAATAAAAATATCCAGAAAGACAGTTAGCTGGAGAGCACACATGTAACGAGTCGGACAGTTTTACGATGGAAGTTTTATTCTACGACCCGGCGAGCGGAGTGAAGTTACTTTCCTTCTTTCAAGCCCCCCCCCCTCCCCCTACACACACACACACAAAAAGAAATTAAAATCTTTATTCTAAAATCAAATTAACTTTAACAACTTATATAACAAATTATCATAATGTCTCAGATTCCATGATTTCCATTGCATAACATTCATTATTCTGGTCGCATTATGAAAGCACAATCTCCTACGCATGCTTCCGGGACTCCGATTTCAGTTTCGCTTTTCTTCACTTTGAATTTATAATCAAACATTTACTTCAAGGAAAAATCATATGAATAAATGATCATTTAGTTAACCACTGAAAATGTTTTCTGACAGACTTGAGAATCGGGATCGAACGTTCCTCCGGACATAGGTTACAAAATACAGGTTTTTTTTTTCATTACGTCCACTGTTGACGCGCAGTCTAAACCCAGCGTCATATAATACTCTCATAAAATATAAACCTAACAAAGTATATACACGGTGAAAAGAATTAGTCTAACACTTTATCATACTTACACAAGATTATACCTATAACTTGGAATAAGAATTAGAAATGTGCTCGACAAAGGGGAAAATAGTAGAAATTTGGCAAATCCTATAGCGGAAACGACATAGTTTCGTAAATGTTTGGGGAATAAAATTTATATGAAATAAAGAGTGCATCTATATCAACAAAATATATAAGTGAATTAGATAGACTCCTTTAATGAGCGCCAGCTCATTGCCAATGAACACGCGTTTCAAAAAATGAAAATTTCCCATTATCTTGCAAATTTCTTACAGATTTTTATATCTTATAATTTGCAATGGTTTGAGTTTTCATGCATACAGTATGAACATTAAAGCCCCCTCCACACTTCAACTCCACAAAAGATATATCCGTGGCGAGTCGGGACGCAAAATGTTTGATGAACCATGGACCTACAACTCCAGTACGGAATGCTACGGGTTGATACATGTACGAATCGAGCGGGGATAGCTAAGGATTGCTATGGATATCGTCCTGACATTGCCACGACATGCGTACGGATAGATAAGGATTGCTACGACACGCGTACGGATAGATACGGATAGGTACGGATTGCTACGGATTACCACGACTCGAGTACGGATAGCCACGATTCGCACAAGGATAGCTACGAATTCAGTACGGATTGGTAGAACATGGGCGGATCCAGGATTTTTTTTATCAGGGGGATCCTAAATTCAGAATTTCTTGAAGATCAAATAAATAAATAAATAAGAATAATAAATAAATAAAAGAAAAAACATAAATGAATAAAGTCCTTGATTAACGTAAGTCAGTTCTGTTTCTTATTATAAATAAAACAGATAACTGGCGAACAGCTTAAAATCTTGAATTTTCACATTATAGTACTTACTTACATATGTAATGCTTGTCCGTTCTAATGTGTGAATACAACAAATGGCGAGCGATAGCGAGTCAGCCAATTTTTTTTTTTTCAGAATTGGAATGAAATCCTCTATTCGTGTCTTTTTCAGTTTCCACTCGTTATTGACCAAGGTGTATGTAGGAAAGCGCATCATTTATAGAATATTAAACTAGCTTCTAACGTTATGTTTGCGGACGGTAAATGCTGATTTTACGGTTACAAACTGAGTTTTTCTAGCGTAGCCAGTAAAACGGATGTTGCACCGTAAAAAATGTATATTCATGTATTTTTTAACTATGCTTCGAAAATTCCAACGGAAAGGTGGGGGGGGGGGGGTGTCCGGATCCCCAACCCCTCTGGATCCGCGCTTGTAGGACTGGCTTGAATTCCTGTCAACTTTTAAACAATAATTATTTACTAAAACACCCAATGTTTTCAAATTGATACAGTGTCAATTGTTTAATAGAAGTGTTCAGGTTTTATATCATTACCTATTGAAGTATTAACTCATATATTGACCGAAAAACGCATAGAGTACTGATAGATTTGAAGTTAATATAAGACAAAATCCGTGGCTATCCGTATAGTAATCCGTAGGTCAGTCGTATCAATCCGTAGGGGAGTCGTAGCAATCCGTAGGAGAGTCGTATGGCTATTTTTATCGCAAAAAATAGTCCCGGATTGCTACGGATGCGCTACGGGTTGCTACGACTCCCCTACGGATAGCTACGACACTACTACGGGTTGCCAAGACACCCTACGACAAAATTATCCATAGTAGAGCCACGGAAAATTTGTAACATGTTCAAAAAATTCCGTCTCATCCCAGATAGCTACGGATTGCCAAGAATAGCTACGACTTGACACGACGATCGAGCTACGGATTCCTACGGATAGATACGGATTAAATTAGGTTAGAGATTATGCGAAGCTGTTTATTGAAACCAGAATTTCGATTCCCCCGAATTAACCCCGATAAACCACGACTAACTCCGACTTCAAATAAGACTTTGCCCAACTTTTCCGGTTAACGCCGACTATCGCTGCCATGCGTCAGGGCGTGTGTGGGTGTGGGTGTGGGTGCGTGTGTCCAAATTTTCTTGTGAACAGCATAGAAGACAAAGTAAACATCAGAGAAATATCAAACCTTTCATAGATGTTTCCAATGGAAAGAGAATAAACCCTATTGATTTTGAAGGTCAGGGGTCAAAGTTCAAGGTCAAAGTGGACTTCGCGTGGACCTTGTGAACAGCATAGACGCCAAAGAAATCATCATAGAAACATCAAAACATTCACAAATGTTCTCCATGGGGAGATAAGAAACCTATTTATTTTCAAGATCAAAGGTCAAAGGCTTAAGCTTAAGATATTTGTGAACAGAATAGAAGGCATAGTGATCATCAAGAGACCACCTTTCACAAATTGTCCCTCAGGGATGAACACTAATAGTTTTCAAGGTCAAGGGTCAAAGGTCAAGGTGGCAGTAAACTTTATTTTAGAATCTAGACATACTTTCATTGTGCATAAGAGATGCTTATGGATAGCAGATGATGCTTTTACGAGATATTGAAAAGAAAAAAAAAATATCAAAAACAAAACTACCGAAGATAATGTTTTAACACATCCGTTCTAATTTCTTTTGTCCGTTCATCACATTTCATGAGTGACAACTCGAAATGTTTTTTTTTTAGTTAACACTGTTTATCAAATAGGTAGAAGAAAATGGAATGGGGACTTAATGCTATTACATGTATTCTATTTCAGGGGTTGTCCCCTTCTTGAAAAAAGTGCTATTTTCTGCACAGCAAATAACAAAGTCTTTAGTACTATCGTTTTATTACCTACGGTCCCGCATAGAATTAGTAATCACTGTGTCTGTCCGTCCGTTCGTCTGCCTGTCCGTCAAAAATCTAACATTAATCAGATAAAAGGGCCCGCCAAATGGCAGTTGCCATAAAGAAATAACTATTTGTCTGTCTGTCGGTCAGTCTGTCTGTCGGTCGGTCTGGCTGGCTGGCTGGCTGACTGTCTATCCCTGTTTTCCTGTCCGTCAAAAAATAAAATTGGCAATAACTTTTTCACCATAAGATATATGACTCATTTTTGACTCGTGTACTGTTCGGGTGGCGTCAATTTTTTTACCATTTGACATTGACAATAACCTTTTGACCTACATATGAGAAACTTTAACTTTGACCTTAACTACATCACCATAAGAGATAGGGCTCTCATATTTGGTATGGGTGTTCTCTTGGTACTATTTTATTTTTACCTTTCGATCCTGACCAATGACCTACATTTAAAAAAAAACTTTAGCGAAGACCATTCGCAGTTTTTGCAAGTGTATTCCTTGTAAAGCCATAGTAAAACTTGTTTTACATCGGGCGGGTACCTTTTGCTCAGACAAAAAAAAAACCAAAAACCAAAACCAAAAAAAAAAAAAAACCAGAACAAAACACACACACACATCCTAACAAACATGCATTTTTTGGGTTAAAAATGAGTAAATGATATTTGATTATATGAAATGCCTATTCCATCTTTAATTTTAGGTGATAATAGTGATTTTTATAAAAAAAATTAAGGGTACCTTATATTAATTATCGAAAAAGTTCAGGACTTAAAACAGAATATTAAATTACTATGGCCTGACAAGCTTTTCTGTTCGTACTAACATTTCTTATCGCATGACCTTGACATTGACCTTGGACTATATTCAAAAATTTTAACATATGTATTTTCATTGTGACAAGATCTTTCTCGTACAAATGTACATATAGTATCAAAATTTTAACAATGTTGCCTTGACTGTGACCTTCCCGAAATTAGCTATTAGCCATTACTGCTGTAACATAAGAATGGATCTGTCGGAAGATTGGCAGCTTACGTTAGAGTTGCACTTGTTGATATTTTTTTCCCAATAGATCCTTTAATATCTATCTTTTATAATTGGATGAATTTAAATGTCATAGAATGTACATTTGCCGATTTGGGCTGGCTATTTTTATATTGTATTCAGATAAAATCTTGAGCGGTCGTTATCTATCTGTAAGATCTGAAGTGTCATTACACAAACACGTTGAATGGTTGTAATGGACAATAAATGCGGACTAGTCATATAATGTATTTCACCGCCAAAATAAACATTTAAGAACGTTCAGTACTTCTAATAGAAAACACTATAATTATTAATCAGTTGCGATAACAAAATGACATTATACACTTAGTATAAAAGCATTGACCACATAGTGAAATCTCTGAAAAAAAGTTGGAAATTCCAAGATTAAAGTTGGAAATTCCAAGATTAAAGTTGGAAATTCCGACTTTAAAGTTGGAAATTCCAAGATTAAAGTTGGAAATTCCAAGATTAAAGTTGGAAATTCCAAGATTAAAGTTGGAAATTCCAAGATTAAAGTTGGAAATTCCAAGATTAAAGTTGGAAATTCCAAGATTAAAGTTGGAAATTCCAAGATTAAAGTTGGAAATTCCGACTTTAAAGTTGGAAATTCCAAGATTAAAGTTGGAAATTCCGACTTTAAAGTTGGAAATTCCAAGATTAAAGTTGGAAATTCCGACTTTAAAGTTGGAAATTCCAAGATTAAAGTTGGAAATTCCCAAGATTAAAGTTGGAAATTCCGACTTTGAAGTTGGAAATTCCAAGATTAAAGTTGGAAATTCCAAGATTAAAGTTGGAAATTCCAAGATTAAAGTCGGAAATTCCGACTTTAAAGTTGGAAATTCCAAGATTAAAGTTGGAAATTCCAAGAATAAAGTTGGAAATTCCAAGATTAAAAGTCGGAAAATCAAAAAATAAAAAAAATAATTTGGCACTTATACGCTTCCGTAATTTTCCAAGTATTATAAGATTTCTTTTTGACCATGAATTTATTTCTTTGTTTATTTTTCTGATTTTTTTTCTGGGAAGTTTAATGCCTCTAAGTTTTTCAATTCTGAATCATATTTTATACCAATTATTGTAAAACGATCATTTAGCCAATTATTATTATATTCTGGACATAATTTTGTATTACATTTTGATTTGGAGTCAACCCATACTGCAGAAGTTTTTTCAATATTAGGCTTAAGGCCAGAAAATTTAGCAAATTCATAGAGTAGATTAAGAGCATTCTTTAAGCTTTTTTCAGTTCCATCTAAATATATTGTTGCATGTGTCATGGGCATATTGGAATAGACGATATTCTTTATTACAAATAGTTATACCTTTTATATTCTTATTATGTCTAATAAGGTGAGCCAAAATTTCGACGCAGTGATTAAACAAATATGGTGAAACTGGATCGCCCTGACGACAGCCCCTCCCAACCCTGAAAATTTTTGAAAAGAACCCGTTTTGACGAACACAAAGACTGACTTCTGTATTTAATATTCTTATCCAATTTTGAATTTCTGGGCCAAATTTGAAGAACTTTAATACTTGTGAAAAAATTTCCATGAATAGAGTCGAAAGCTTTTTCGAAATCAACAATTAAAATTAGTCCTTGTAAATTATTTTCCTTACAAACGTTCAAAATGTCATATGTTAATCTGGTATTTTCGCCTATAAGTCGTCCGGCCATAAAACCTTTTTGATCTTCATTAATGAGAGAATCTAGGACAGTTTTTAATCTTTTTGCTATATATGTGGACAGTATTTTGTAAGTAACATTAAGTAAAGATATGGGTCTCCAGTTTGAAAGATATTCCCTACTTTTATTTTGTTTCGGTACAATAGTAATTATTCCTTGCTTTTGTGTTGGGGAAAGTTCATTTTTGTCAAAAGCGTTATTTATGGAGCGTACAATAAAGGGTCCAATGTCTTTCCAAAATACCTTATAAAATTCACTAGTAAAGCCATCAGGGCCTGGGGACTTAAAATTCTTCATGTTCTTAAGAGCAGTTGAGGCTTCTTTGTAAGTTATTTTTCCCTCTAAAGTATTATCGTTTTCTACTGTGAGTTTAGGAATATCATTATAGTTTAATATTTCCTCTAGAGAAATATTTGAAATTGTGTCATCTTTTGATTTATAAAGATTTGAATGAATGTCTCAATTTCTTTTAATATTGCAGTTTGTTCAGTTATAATTATTCCATGAGAATCTATTATTTTTCTTTACTCGTACGAAGCTGAATTCATTCAGTCTTTGATATATAAAGGGAAAAGGTACTTAGCTTCTGACTTTACCTTCACTTACAGATATATGGACGATGTGCTGTCCATTAATAATCCAAATTCGTGTTTAACCTCAGCAGAATCTATCATTCGGAGCTTGAAGTCAAAGAAATTAAATAGACAAATAATTCAGCATCCTATTTGGACATTATCATGTCCTACGACACTGATAGTTAAATGAACACCTCATTCTATGACAAACGTAACGACTTCAATTCTTGTGGACAGCATCACTTGCAAACTTACCTTTTCTGAGTAGCAACATCCCCTCATCGCCTGCTTATGGTGTGTTCATATATCAATTGATACGTTATGCCAGAGCAAGTACCAAATATACAGATAGAAGCGACGGGAACGTCTTGCATGCAAGCAGGAGATGCTGGTACCTGGTCTCACTCCAATAATGGGATTTCGCTTCTTTTCATCTGGTGGAAGTTTTTGTTTGTTTGCTTTGGTTCCTGCGTTATCCTGATTCTGTAAGGCTTCAGTTTATGATTTTCTGAATTATCGGTTTTTTTACTGTGGATATGAACATTACCCATATCTGTCGTGATTCAAGTATATCTTAAAGTTTACCGAAAAGTTCTTCATAAAGACAAGTCGAGACAAGTTGGGGTATCATTCCTGAAAAGGAATATCCGGACAACCCATCCGCAGCTCAGAACTGTAGCTTACAATGCCCTTGTTCGTCCTCAGTTGGAATACGCCTCATGCGTTTGGGATCCCCATACAGCTACAGCTACACACCAAATTGAAATGGTTCAAAGGAGAGCTGTGCGATGGGTTGTCCGCGATTATGCCACTACCTCCAGTGTGACATCCATCATAAACAACTTAGGCTGGAGGTCATTAGAACAGAGAAGGAGCGATGCACGACTCTGCCTCATATATAAGATTGTTCACAACCTTGTGGCTATTCCCTTCCATCAGTTGACCTCCCCAACAAGAAAATCTCGGCACATGCACCAGTTCTCTTTCATTCAAATCCAGGCAACAAAAAATGTTTTGAAATATTCGTTCTTTCCACTTGCCATTTTGCAGTGGAACAGACTGCCAGACAGCATTGTCTCATTGCCAACCATTGACCAGTTCAGGGTGGCAGTGAGGCATATTCACCATCTCAAACCTTAAACAGATAAAATTCTTTTTTCCTCTTTTAGGCTCACTGTTCTTCTGAACTTTTATCCCTACTCACTTTCTAACTCTATCTTCTTTTCTCCCTTAGAACCTCTTTTCTTCTCTATTTTCTTACCCATTTTATCTTTTAACCTGCAGCGCACCCTAAGCAGAGTACTCAGATTTGAGGGCGCTTAGTAAAGAGAGATAGATAGAGACAAAACCCCGTGACAACAAGACTGAAAAATCGAAAGCATTTGAGCATGAAAGACGCTGTATATACTATTAATTTCTACAGCGTCAGAGTGTAAAAATTGACCATTGACCCAAATAGTGATCGGAAATATACAAGTAAAAAGTTGTCGTTGAAGGGTAGTATCAGTCGGTCGGATTCCTCGGGTGATTACATACGTGAGCTCTCTACAGCCGGCAGAGCAAGGACTGTATTACGCATGCCCTCTTTTTATATCCATTTACATATTCATCTGTGTCTCTGGGGCCTCTGCGTTTCGCGATCTTGTTTGTGTGATGTCATCTTACAGTGAAGAGGTTGTTTTACATCACAATTGTACGGTCTTCGAGACCTCTGGGTAATTGGAGAAGTGAGAGGGTTGTGCGCACGTAATCCAGGATAACCACACCATTTGCTACTTGCGTGACAAATGGCCGTCCAAAGTCGGCACCGGTTGCCCATTGGTCTCGTCGGTTTATGTGTAGTCTTTTGTGTTTGATGTTTACATGTCGTGTGTCTCTTTTCCGTCTCGTGCTGTACTCGTCTTTTGTGTTTTTACATCGGGAAGTTTTGGTGTTTTGCTGTTGATGCTGCAGCGGGGTCTTGTTGGAGATCTCCTCCCTTCTTCTATCATACCTCGGAAAATGAAACTTTCAAACTACATATTGACTGCATGAAATCAATATAGAGACTGTTCTGTCGACAGATAAGAAAAATAGAGGAAATGGGGAAATAGTCACTTCTCAACGACGGGTTGGGCCACGAAGCCCGATATTGGCCTTATTTTGAACATTGTACTTTATAGAATTTTTAACTGTTATTTGACATTTTGAAACGTTCTCTACTGAATCATGAATCTATCTTTTGTGAACATTGCGTTTATCAATACTTTTAAGTCCTTTGAAAACACCAAAATAGGTCATATTCCGCGAAATTGATGCAAAAACTGCATACCGTATTTCTATTAAATTAGCAATGGCCGCATGCATTAACTAAGATGGAAAATTTATATGTGAAAGATTATCATTATATCCTTTCGCATAAACGTTTTGTCTCAGTTTACGCATGCGGCCACATTGAATTCTTCGACAAAAGGCAAAATTCCCAACGTCAAAATGACGTCACTTCATGACGTCATTACAGTTAAATGGCACTTTGTTTGGTGAAATTGTTCTTTTCATGAAAAGCAGTAAACATTCGTGTATTTTCAGCACTCAAAATAGAGCACCGAAATGAGCATCTCTCATGAAATTTATTTCTAGAGAAAAATCGAGGGCTGATTTAGGGGTCTCGTGGCCCTACCCCTTTAAAATAGAAGATGGATAAAGTGAACTCGTCACTATCAACTCATACACATATAATTGACATTTAATTCATTCATTTAAAGACATTAACAGTTGAACTACTTGGTGAGTGTCACTGCTGGTGGACCAAGAGTCCCCGAGGGCACATGTAGCCAAGTTCGATCAACTTCGGTTGATCGTCTGTCTCTTTAACGCATTTGAAATTTTCTGTTACAAAATTTCTTAAAATTTCTAAAACGTGGGTCCTGTAGCGTCATATCCCACCTATTCTGCTACGTCTTTGGGTACTTTTTTGGACATAATAATTTTCATACGTTTTAGTCAAGTTACATTGTTTAGACCGAGGATCACTGACGAGGGTTTAGTACCCGAAACGTGCATGTCTGGTCCATGCTGTAAATTTCTCAGGTTTTAAATGATGCTATTGAATTTAAAGACGTTTAACATTCAACTACCACCGCAATATACAGTAATTGACAATGAAAATACTCACACATGATATACGATGTTAAAGCAATACATGTTAAAAGATATGAAAACTAAATGACGAAAAAAATGTTTTTAATTGCCTTTGTTGAAGTACACAGGATGTTGCTTTTAATGCTTGGATGTCCGAAATTTCAGATCCCATAATAAGTCACCAACCACTCTATTCACTCCAATATAATACTTTATTGATCATATTAGATTAGATAAGTGGTTCTTATTTGTATAGAGAAAGAGCTTCATCGTAAATATTTATCCTTAAGTATTGAAATTATTTGTTCTAATATTCTTGATATCAAGTCCATTTTACTCCGAATACCGTTAATACTCTCTTATTTTCAGACATCGAAAATATACTGACAGTGTATGCTTTTTCATGGAATCATTAATAATCGTTATATTATTAAATCTAATGTCAGCAAGAATTGCAAGTAGTTTAACATTCACAAGTCTAACTGGTAAAAATGAGTTACAGTCTTCACATATTGAGAGTTTATACAGGACCGTGGCATCAAGTATATTGCCGTTCATTTGGTTACCATAAAATCAGCAGTACATGTTTATTGTTTTTTGTAAGCTTGCACGAATTACACGTACAAGGAACTGACAAAGGATGGGAGTATTTCGTTGCAACTGGTAAGCAAGTCAACATTATTTTCAAATATTCGTGTAGATTATACACCATGTACGTGTACTGATTGAAATATCTAAGTGGCCTCATGGAGTGTCTATTTATGTATTTTCATCTTTATAGAAACAAAATAGTGTAATTGAGCTTTCTTTATAATTTACTGAATAGTCATATTTTCCTTAAACCGAGAAGGATTGAATTAATTGAAAAAGAAAATAAGAGACTGGATATATGGACAGCTTGTTTAGTTCTTGTACTTAAAAATCGTACATCTCTTTGTAATCTAATTGTTCAAATGAAAATTTAAAAGCCTAGATTTTCTGCGCTTATATTCGAAAGACATGTTTTGGTTGTACGTATCGAAAGACATCTGGGTTTTCAAGTAAGTGTAAGGGTTATGTATGCACATATAATCCGGATAACAACACCATTATCTGCATTGTTCGAAATAGTTGTCAACAAATGTATGAGGTTTAGATTGAGGATCACTGACGAGGGTTAACGAGGCCCTGGACAAAACGTGTGCGCATCGTTTCGCGCATTCCCGTAACCGGTTCAATCTTTTATCTCTACATCGCACCTAACGCACTGTCATACTATGACGTCACAATCAAATGACGCGACAAAGCATTTAACGCCGCGCTAAAAATCTGTAGTAGTAATGGTTAGATGATGAGATCGTCAGACTAGGATGGACTCAAGGTTTTTAATATTATCATTATTTGGTGCACCTCCTCTCACTAAATAGTTATTTTATTCTATAACGGGGGCCTTTAGAAAAAACGAGAAACAAATAGAAAAATAAATAGAACTTCATTGATCAAAACAATTTTTAATTCATTAATTTTGTAAAAAACAAAAAAAAAACAAAAACAAAAACAAAAACAAAAACAAAATAATAAAAAAAAAACCAACATGTACTTTCCTGATACTATGTACACATATTTTTTTTTGCATCATAAATCATCGTATCATAATCCCAATGCTTTGGGGGAGGGGGGGTGCTAGCTAGTCATATGCACGGCACGGAAGCACGTGTTTTCTCATCATTATTTTTTTTTTTTTTTTTGTTCAGAAATGGCTTGATGTTCCTTTTCGTCTCATCGAGAGAATTATCAGCCAAATTGCAGCAAGTAAATCGTCTCACCTTGCTCGCAAATTTCATAATCAACAACGCTGACGAATCTAGCTTCATTTTACTTTAATTTTTTTTTTTTTTCTTTTCCTTTTTTTTTTTTTTTTTTTTTTTTTTGCTCTCATGAGGTCGGATGGCATTGTTAAACTAGAAAATTTTGCGAGGAACCTGCATACCTCTTATGATCGAGTAGAACATATTCAATTATTAAAGTTTTATATTGAATTATTTAAAGTATATTTTAAATATATCCTCGTAATACATATGAAGGTAAGCAAATGTATTTTACATAGATTTATGTCATTTTCTTTTTTTTTTCAGGGGAAAAAAGGGGGAAGTACTCAGATTAAAGTCGCTACATGATTTTTTTTCTCAAGGTTTCACGAGCAATTTATAAATATAACATATTAAACAAAGTACATTAATTGAAACGAGGCGCTCCGGTCCTGCAATCAGAAAAAGTATCTGTATAAATATATAGTATGCATTTTATTTTCAGGGTTTCATTCTCTGAAATTGAGCCGGAGCGAAAATTCACATTTACTTATAAGTTATAGAAGTTTCCGAGATATATACATTTTCCGATTCTTCATTTTTGGGGGTTAATTTCAGTATAGATACATGAGCAAATTTTGAAGGGGGCGCAAAGGGCGCACGCCCCCCCCCCCCCCCCTCCTCTGAAATCGTCGGAGTAAGGTATTTTGGGGGCTTAACCTTTATGTGTATACTCATTTTCAGGCTGTTTTGAGTCGAATGTCGGAAAATTTTCGCTGGTTCGCTGCCGCTCGCCACCTAACTCAATTTAGATTAACTTCACACCATTTGCTAAGCATGACCATTTCATGCTAAAATAGCCAGAATTATAAAGTGATACTACGCCTTTCATACCTTTACTTTACTGTGACTATTTGGACGGTCTTTTTCTGACATATGTACTAAGATTTTAGTCAACAAACATGTAGTCTTGCAGCAAGGGGGATGCCATTTGGGTTGTGTACCCCAACCCTCTCTAAAACAATTTTAGAAAGTTCGCTGGTTCGCTTCGCTCGCCAGATATATTCAATAATACATAGTTTCAACGTTTTTGTATGAATTATACATTTTCCATTCTGGTGGTCAAAGGAACCCAAAACATGACTTCGTCCTGGACCCACTAAGGGAGGGAGGAAGCGGTCCCCAGACCCTTTGCCTTTTTTATATTCATGACGCCCCCCCTAAACCCAAATCTTGTATCCGCCCCTGAGATAACTCTTACCAATTTATAGTGCGGTTCAACCAGAGAACACTTTGTCCTACAGCATACTCCATTCCATAAATGATTATTACCACGATGATGGACGTATCATTGTCTTCAACGTACATTTTAGCTCAGCGGTCGGATAAAATCGCATGGAAAAGAAATATATCAGAGAGGGTGAGAGGTGGTCCAGCTCGGTCATTGCAACTCATTTGGTCCATTTTATGAATTTAAAAATATTATGCGCAATAATCGGAAAAAGGGGAAATAGGAGTCGCTCATAAACAACTCGACCCAATCTATTCCCGCGCATGGGGGGTAGCCCCTTTCCACTTTCCTTATTCTTTTGAATTTTACTTTACATTTGGTACATGTATCCATCCATGATCTTTTATCGTATTCGAATTATTTTTGCAATTTCGCGTGAGCATGCAATACTATACTTAATCTTGACAGTGGCGTAGCTAGGGTGATTTCTTTGTGGACGTCTAGAGAAAGATGAATTAAGTACATCAACTCCTCCCTCGGAAGGGGGAGGGTCACTGATACTAGGGAGGGGGTCGTTTACGGGAGAGTATGGTTTTGGGTTCGGCCGCCTTTATAGTATAGTTAAAACGCCTATAGAAACGCTTATATAGATCCGAGACCTGTCGAGTACGCGATTCTGCAAGGGGAGCATGAAAAGTTTAAAGATTAATGTGTGATATGTGAGTAATCCATGTAACTTTTCAGACGTTTCCCCCAAAATACGATGTATTAAAGTTTTAGAATAGTGAAATAGACAGCGATATTGCTGAATCAAATTGGACAAAAGATAAGGCAATAAGAGAAAAACGCTTTGTTCATTTCATCTTCGAGACTTGCAAGTACAAGTTATATGTTTTAAAATTACACAAATTTGATTTGAGATTGTCCCTTACATACATTATGTAAATTCTGGCGATAGCATTTGGCTGTTTTTCCCGAGAGGGATATGATACGTCGTATTATCACGCCTCAAACTAATTTCAGCCAATGACGTCGCAGTATTAAGTCACATTGTGTCCTACCTTGACGCCGAGTTAGGTCACTAAATTTTCAAACGTTAGAATTACACAAAGTATGTTACGAAATGGTTCTCGGTATGATTAATTCGTTATAGGGTTTGTTCCTGTCACACTTCCTACTCAAAGTACCTTGAGTAGGAAGTATGACAGGAACAAACCCTATAACTATATGAGCACATTCGTTCTTTATTCAAAATTAAGGGAAGATATGTTAAAAAAAATGATTTTGAGATGTTCCCCGAAGCTCACACAAAACGGCTGGATATCAAACTTGAAAAAACTTGATATGTTCTGTCTTATGTTTCTCTTTATAATATATAAGAATTTGCCATCAAATTCTCTGTTTCGGTTTTATTTTTAAATTTCACTTTATATCTGCGAGTACAAGTTATGTGTAAAATTGCAAAAATATGCTTTTAAATGGTCCCTTACATATTTGGCAATATCATTTAGCTGTCTTTTTCTGGATAGATATATGCTAACGAATATGATATGCCATAAACAATAAATATACGAGCACGTTCATACTTTATGAGGCCTTCTTTCATAATAAAGGGCAAATATGCTAAAAATATGATTTTGAGATGTTCCCTGAAGCTCAACCAAGCGGTCAAAGTTGTACAGAACTTGATATATTCTGGCTTATGTTTCAGTTTTCAATGTATGAACATGTCATCAAATTCTCTATTTCAGTTTTTTTATAATTTCAATTATACTGATAAAGACAGAGTACAAGTTATGTGTAAAATTGCAAAATATGCTTTGAGATCACCCCTGATATATTTTCAGGATTGAATTTTGTTGTCTTTTTCTAGAGAAATATATACTAACAAACATTATATGCCGTAAACAAGAGCTATAATGACATATTCATCCTTTATGATGTCTTTATTTGAAAAAAAGGGGCAAATATGCTAAAAATATGATTTTGAGATGTTCCCTGAAGCTCAACCAAGCGGTCAAAGTTGTACAGAACTTGATATATTCTGGCTTATGTTTCAGTTTTCAATGTATGAACATGTCATCAAATTCTCCATTTCAGTTTTTTTATAATTTCAATTGTACTGATAAAGACAGAGTACAAGTTATGTGTAAAATTGCAAAATATGCTTTGAGATCACCCCTGATATATTTTCAGGATTGAATTTTGTTGTCTTTTTCTAGAGAAATATATACTAACAAATATTATATGCCGTAAACAAGAACTATAAGGACATATTCACCCTTTATGATGTCTTTATTTCAAAATATAAGGCAAATATGTAAAAATATGATTTTGAGATGTTCCCTGAAGCTCACACAGGCAGTCAAACTTCCACAGAACCTGATATATTTTGTCTTATGTTTCTCTTTTCAACATATGATAATCCTATCAAATTCTCTATTTCAGTTTTTTTATAAATGGCAATTATAATGCAAAAAATCTTGTTTTTCTATGAAATCATATTGAGAAAACAAGGAAATTTTTGAGATGGTCCCCCCGAAAAACTAAGCGGTGAAATTGATTCATTTTTCACCAAACTCTTGTATATAAGTAAATGACATTATGATATGAATTTAATCAAAATCTCTATTTCTGTTTTTGAGTTATCTTATTGTCCAGGGCCTCGTAAAGTACCCGAGAGGTGCATGTCTGGTCCATGCTGCAAATTTATCTGTTCTTAAATGATGCTATCGAATCTGAAGACGTCTAACATTCAAAATTGAATCGGAGGAGGTTAACATCTTATCACCATCCCTCCAATGCTATTTTGAAGATATATTTTTTTTGGATATGCTACTGAATCCCCTAGAGGAATTTTGGAGCCGCGCACTTTCTGTAAAGTAAATGGACAAATCTAGATTTTAAAAAGATTAAACCAGAGGGCACTGCAGCAATGAATTTTGGCGGCTTATGAAAAACACTTTCAATTGGCTGCAAGCATCACTAATGAGGATTTCCTATCCGAAACACGTGTCTGGTGCATAGAAATTGGTTTGAAATTTTCTTCAAGAAGGTAAAGAGTTGGGACACTGTATTATTACAGAAACAAAAACTTAGATTTTAAAAGCTCCACCTACAATGTATTCCGAACTCTAAAGTGCCATCTGCCATGGCTTTCGTACTTGAACTGGACTCTGGAACTTGTTCATTGAATTAAGTTGTCATTCGTGTTGTGAAGCTGTGATATTGTCAAATTCTCTTTTCTCGTGAGAAAGTTCTGTTCTATTTTTTTTTCTAGAATTAGTCAGCCTTTCTGAACTGATTTTTGGAATCTGATTTTGGGTTTTTAGTAGTTTCTATATAGACTTACCTCAGACAGTGCATGTGTTTCAGACATAGTTTTCATTTTCTTGCATGAACATCGACGGCGGGTGCGGCTAGCCAACAGGGGATGCTTACTCCTCCCGGGCACCTGGTCCCACCTCTAGCTTGCTAGGGGTCCGTCGATGCTCTATTTGGTGCTCTATTGTGAGTGTTGTTGAGATTATCGTCAGGATCTTCTTTAACTCATTTGTGTCACACTTATGCCCTTTGCCGTGTGGAGCTCGTAAAAAAGTTCCCCGCGAGGGGTTTGACAGTAAGTGTTTTGAATATTGTTCCCTGACATGGTCGCCATAGCACTTTCTATATAGACTTACCTCAGACAGTGCATGTGTTTCAGACATAGTTTTCATTTTCTTGCATGAACATCGACGGCGGGTGCGGCTAGCCAACAGGGGATGCTTACTCCTCCCGGGCACATGGTCCCTACTCCAGCTTGCTAGGGGTCCGTCGATGCTCTATTTGGTGCTCTATTGTGAGTGTCGTTGAGATTATCGTCAGGATCTTCTTTAACTCATTTGTGTCACACTTATATATGCCCTTTGCCGTGTGGAGCTCGTAAAAAAGTTCCCCGCGAGGGGTTTGACAGTAAGTGTTTTGAATATTGTTCCCTGACATGGTCGCCATAGTACTTTCTATATAGACTTACCTCAGACAGTGCATGTGTTTCAGACATAGTTTTCATTTTCTTGCATGAACATCGACGGCGGGTGCGGCTAGCCAACAGGGGATGCTTACTCCTCCCGGGCACCTGGTCCCACCTCTAGCTTGCTTGGGGTCCGTCGAGGTTCCAATTGGATCTCTATTGTAAGTGCTGTTGAGATTATCGTCAGGATCTTCTTTAACTCATTTGTGTTTGACTATCATTCACTGATTCACGTTAATATATACTGTAATTTCTGCAATCAAGGACACATTGCTGGAATATATGTATAGGATTTCTTGCAAGACTACTCTGCACCGACAACAACGGTCAAACACGTCAGAAATTAGCAACACTTCATGTCATCTTGTAAAACAAGTCTCAACGCTAGCATTTATTCATAAATTAACAACAAAAATGCGGGGGTTTCATTTATTTTTACAAAGAATCTTCACTTGATATATTTTCTAAATAAATGGGAACAGCGTTCAAAACATGTGTACCGTTATCACTACATAAACATTCCCTTCTTCATGAAAATGAACAGTATCAAATTTCGATGAATTTCAAGAGTATAATTTGAAAAGAAATATTAGTAAACTTATAATCTTTTACAATAATGTCGAAGGGTTCAAACTCTATATACCTTCTTGAAGAAAATTCCAAACCAATTTCCTTGCACCAGACACGTGTTTCGAATATTAAATTCTCATCAGTGATGCTTCTTGCGGAGCCACCAAAAATTATTTTAGTAGCGCACTCTTTATTTTTTTAATTTAAATAGATTTGTACATTTACATTACAGAGATTGTCCTGTAGGGTCGATTCAGTAGCATATCCAAATAAAATCTAAGACAAAGGATTGTTCATTCCTCTTAGCTTAGAATATTTTTTTAAAGAAGACTTTCAGCATGTGCACTCCGCGAACGAATATTATTTGAAAAGATTCTAGAGTTTTCACGAAACAAAATTGTGCACCTAGAAACGCAAATTATTAACATTCTAATTATGCGGACAAAGATATAAAAGAAATACACATAAAACAAGAATGGTGAATTGCAAAGAATTACGTATAATTTATCAGTTTAATACATCAAGTGTTGGTTTCCATTGTTCATCATGGTCAATTTTAATACTTGGATTTCCTCTCTTTTGGCCTTGAACATAACTGATGATACATTAATTGTTGAATTGCACAAATCGCGCACTAAAATTTGACGAGAGAACATTTATTTTAATATTGACAACTTTTCTTTTTCGTGCAGATGAATGCAATTATCCTTGGGTCCAGTACCGTTACAGCTGTTATAAATTGGAAACAATTCGACGCACATTCAACAACGCAAGGGTACTAAAATTGAACTATACACATACATCAGTAATTATTCCCCCCGCAACGAAGTTATGGGGTATACTGGATTCACCCTGTCCGTCCGTCCGTCCGTCCCCTGTCCGTCTGTCCGTCCGTCTGTAGACGAAAGCTTGTCATCGCAACTCCTCCCAAATCATTGGATGGATTTAACTGAAACTTTATACAATGAAAGATCATGATATGCAGATGTGCATGAAGAAAGGGGATTGCTGTCGAAAAATTAAACCTGAGTTATGGCCCTTGGACTTAGATTTTTCGTGTATTTACAATGTCAAACCTTGTCATCACAACTCCTTCCAAACCATTTGATGGGTTTTATTGAAACTTTACACAATGAAAGATCATGATATGTGGATGTGCATGAAGAAAGGGGATTGCTGTCAAAAAAATTGAATCTGAGTTAAGGTCCTTGAACTTAGATTTTCATGCATTTTCAATGTCAAACCTTGTCATCGCGACTCCTCCCAAACTATTTGATGGATTTCATTGAAACTTTACACAATGAAAGATCATGATATGTATATGTGCATGAAGAAAGGAGATTGCTATCGAAAAAAATAATACTTGAGTTATGGCCCTTGGACCTAGATTTTTCATGCATTTTCAATGTCAAACCTCGTCATTGCAACTCCTCCCAAACCATTAGATGGATTTCAATGAAACTTTACACAATGAAAAATTATATTAATTTTAGATGTGAGTAAAGAAAGGGAAATGCAGCCAAAAAAGGTTACACCAGAGTTATTGCCCTTTGACTTAGATTTTTATAATTCATTTTAAATGTTGAATCTTGTCATCGCTCATCTCATAAGACTGTCTTATATATATCATAAATCATTTAACATACTAAGCATTAAATATTTGATATAGTGACCTTAACCCTGAATGATTACTTTATACATCGTGGGGTATCACGTGATACGTAAATGGCATGTTCAACGGGAATCCCCTTTGATCAAACCAAGTAAATTCCGTCTAAATCTACTTTAAATGAATTTACTTTAGCCCTATCATATGGCCATTATCGTCTATTATATATATTATGGTAATCTATTCTGGTCAAGAATAGACGTGTATTCGGAGAACAATTAAACAGAATTTTTTTCAATGATCACCACATGTTATGATATGGTCCACGGACAGATACAAAATTTTCTGTTTAAGTGTTCTCCAAACATATGTCTATTCTTGATCAGAATAAATTACCATCATATAACTAATAATAATGACCATATGATAGGCCTAAAATGAATTCATATAAAGTAGATTTAGACGGTTTTTACTTGGTTTAATCAAAGGGGATTCCAGTGGAACATATCATTTGCGTATCACGTGATACCCCACGATGGAATATTTATTTGGAAAATTTAATGTCAGGTCTGGTCATAAATCTGGTAGGATCTGCTCAGAATAAGTATTCAGGGGGGGGGGGGTATAATTGTCCCTTTAGGGCAGTTTTTCATGTTGAATTGAAATTTCTGACAAATCAAGGGAAATGCTCAAATCGATTATGGCAGTTCACCGAGTCCTCATAGCTGCAGCCAAGTCTTGTTGCAGATCTCCTCTTTTCTTTTGCATTTAATTCTATAAAAATAATTAGAAATATATCTTCTTCTTCCTAATTTCTAGGCCAGAATTCCTCATCTATTTCATATAAATTTCGTGTTGTCTCCTGTATGAATTAAAGAAATCAGATACCTATCTTCTTATTACGCTTCAAACTTTGAATTGCAAGGTTTGAAGTGTAATAAAGTAAAAAAAAAAACGAATAATAAGTAATAGAATGGAAAAAAAACAATAAAATGAAAAAAGGCGAATAACAAATAAAGAATGAAAAAATCAAATGCAAATAGAACATGAAAAAAAATTAAAAAGAATGATGATAAAATTTGAAAAAAAAAACAAAAACAAATAATAAATAAAAAAAAAACAAACCACTCCTTATCAACAAAATTTATTTTGTGAAGAGTGAGCAAGTACAAATTTTCTGTGGCCTTCGTTCAGAAGCGAAATAGAAATCAAAAACATATAGCAAACATCTCCTTTATTTTGATCATGATCTAGAACTAGATGGGGAAAAAAGATACTAAGATCAACGTATATATACGTATTTATTTAAGAAATGACAGTCTTACTTTTGGTGTTCATGGGTGTATAATTCTGGTTGGTCACGTGCAAATTCCGTGAATCGTGAATCACGTGCAAATTCCCGAAATTTCACGGAATTTGCACGTGACCAACCAGAATTATACACCCATGAACACCAAAAGTAAGACAGTCATTACTTATATTTACATTTATCCTAATTATCGGTCATTTTTATTTGAATGAACATCGCACAATTTGCCTGTAACAGCGTCAAATGTATCTTCGCTTTGGTAAATTCTCCTTACATGCAAAACTTGCACGTGGCGTCACGATAGCAACCCATGTTATTGGAATATAATTAGGGTTGCCTAATGGGCGTTCAACATGGGGAATTTACTAGTAATGTAAATATTTTCTATTGGTCATATATTTTTTTCAAAACAACGATCTCATTTTCCGTGTTTGATTTGTTTATCTCTTTACACAGCATGAGTGTGACACACAAGATGCCCATCTCATCAATATAGAAGATGTGCAAGAAAATTCTTTCGCTGGAATTTTGATTGATGCTACAGTACCAGGTAATGTCGGATTGCTCTTCTGAAAAAAAATCCTACCTCTTTCTTTCTGCTTCATATAAAAGAAAAAAAATGAAGCATCCTACTCTACGACCAGAGAACAGCGGTCGATAAGGGAACTCGTCGTACACTATGCTGTCCCATTGTCTAGAATGGTAAATGATATTCTGTCTCAGACCATTGGAACAATCCAACCACAATTTGAATTTCTTGTATCTTCCGAAATGGAAGCACAATGTAGCTGGATGTGGCAATTCTACTGAATTGAAGTGACGGGGTTCGCTTATGTTCATATGGTGGGCCTTTTTATTTTTTTTGGTTTGTTTGCTTTGGTTTGTTTTATCATGACTTCATATGTCCTTCAGTAAATGACTTTCGAATTTTCCGTTTTGTTCTCTATATTGGAATATGGTTCTTGTCCATATTTGTCACTTCTAGACAGACATTACTAAAGGTAAGTCAATAAATTGTAAAACAGTCTGATTATTTCAAAACATTTCCAATTGTTTGTGTTATTATTTTCACTACACTGCCCATCATAGATAAGTTACCAGGTAGTATAAACATGATAAACATTAGAATTTTTTCTGAGTTCAAAAATGCATGAATATTTTCAACATATTTTTATATTATTCATCTTTTTACCAAAAATGGAGAAAAATAAAAATTTTTAGAAAAAGATGGGTAGTGTAATTTTTTTATGCATACTAAAGATATTGTAACTTATCAAATTATGTAGATCTAAATCATCTTGAATCCAATAATCGAAAATCTCAACAACACTCACAATAGAGTACCATATAGAGCATCGACGGACCCCTAGCAAGCTAGAGGTGGGACCAGATACCCGGGAGGATTAAGCGTCCCCTGTTTGGCTAGCCGTACCCGCCGTTGATGTTCACGTGCGAAAATGAAAACAATATCTACAAATGAGTTAAAGAAGATCCTGATGATAATCTCAACAGCACGCAGTATAGAGCACAAAATTCAGCATCGACGGACCCCTAGCAAGCTAGAGGTGGGATGCAATGTCTGAGGATATTTCTATATAGAAAGTGCTATTGCGACCATGTCAGGGAAATGAGAAAAGAAAATGGGACAAACAGACGGAGTCAACAATTAGTATAGTTTAAACATGTTCAAATATTACTTGAATCCTGCAATGTGTGATTTAAGTTATAGCACCCCAGTAAACAGGATCAAAAGGAAGCCTAAATCTTAATATCTAAATTTCTCTATTCGTACATTTTTAACACAAGGAGGGGGGGAGGCGCTAATTGGCCGCGGTATGAGACCCTAGAGTAAGAAAAGTAACAAAAATGCTTGTAAGCAGTGCCACCCTGAATAAATTCGATGAAGGTATTAGATGTACACTGTAGCTGAAAAATGCAATACCGTTTATCCTAAATCCTGCAGCCAAGCATAATAATTTCTTTAATTTCCCTTTGCCGTGTGGAGCTCGTAAAAAAGTTCCCCGCGAGGGGTTTGACAGTAAGTGTTTTGAATATTAATCCCTGACATTGTCGAAATAGCACTTTCTATATAGACGTGGCCTCGGACAGTGCATGTATTTTATATATTCTTTTCATTTTCGTGCATGAACATCGACGGCGAGTGCGGCTAGCCAACAGGGAATGCTTACTCCTCCCGGGCACCTGATCCCACCTCTAGCTTGCTAGGGGTCCGTCGAGGTTCCATTTGGTGCTCTATTGTGAGTGCTGTTGAGATTATCGTCAGGATCTTCTTTAACTCATTTGTGTCACACTTATGCCCTTTGCCGTGTGGAGCTCGTAAAAATGTTCCCCGCGAGGTGTTTGATAGTAAGTGTTTTGAATATAATTCCCTGACATTGTCGCCATAGCACTTTCTATATAGACGTGGCCTCGGACAGTGCATGTATTTTATATATTCTTTTCATTTTCGTGCATGAACATCGACGGCGGGTGCGGCTAGCCAACAGGGGATGCTTACTCCTCCCGGGCACCTGATCCCACCTCTAGCTTGCTAGGGGTCCGTCGAGGTTCCAATTGGTGCTCTATTGTGAGTGCTGTTGAGATTATCGTCAGGATCTTCTTTAACTCATTTGTGGAATCTCCTATTACAAATTATTATTGGAAAATATTTCCACAACACTATTTTTTGAATGTGATATCGTAAAATATTTTAATTTTAAAAGATACATATATCTATGTGTTGAAATGCTACTTTTCAGCTTTTATCCTTTTAGCTTGAAGTGCCACTGATGAGGATTTATTATCCGAAACAAGCACGACTGATGTATCATATTTAAACATCCCTCTCTGGCAGAAGAGTTGAACATTTCAAAGATTCGGGGCATATACCGTAAAGCCAGAAATTTTCGCGAGGGACTAATTTTTCGCTTTATTCGCGAGTGATTTGAAATCGCGAAAAAATATTCTCGCGAAAAATTGTGTATGGTATGGTATAACATAAACTGGTATACTCGTATTAGCTACACTTTGTTCTTATTTTACATGTGTCATTCTTCACTTTTCCCGATTAAACGTAAAGAGAAGTTAATGATAGAAATACCTATGATAGAAGTACCTAAAACAGTCTTATGATAGAAATACCTAGAAATTCAATAACAAAAGGTACAAAACACACCAATCATATCTATTTTTTCTTTAATTTATTAATTTTTTTTTTTTTTTTTTTTGTAGTCAAGGAATCGCAAAAAAATTGTACTGCCGAAAATAAAGGTAGTTTTTTGCCTGTCTTTCTGTTTGTCTGTTTGTCCGAAAACCTTTAACATTGGTCATAAATTTTGAATGGATCTTTCATATTTCACATGTGTATTTCTTATAACAAGATCTTTCCATTAATAACAAAATGTTTGACCCCGTGGCCTTGATCTTGACCTTTAACCTTCTTTTGTAAATCTTCAACATTGCTCTAACTTTTGAGTGAAGGATGGCAGAGCTTTCATATTTCACTTGTGTATTTCATTGATGCCCAAATGTTTTACTTCACGGATTTGACCTTTGACCTTTGACCTACTTTTGAAAATCTTTAACATTGGGCATACTTTTTGAAAGCAAGGCGATAGAGCTTTTATAATTCACATGTGTATTCGTTGTGACAAGACCCTCCTATACCTAATTCTTTTTACGTTTCACGTACATTTGAAAAACGTAACTTTTGAATTGAAGGTCATAGAGCTTTCACATTTCACATTTGTATTCATTTTGACAAGACTTTCCATCGAAAGTCTCCATGACCTTGACTTTCTTTTGAGAAAACGTTGAACATCAACCCTTAAGACAACAATGTTGTTAATACTGACAAAAATGCAGACAAGGGCATTCGTCGTTCACAAACACATGTTTTATTTCTTCATTGGTTACTACTCTACAATGTAATGTTTCAAAAAACTTTTTTTTTCTTTTTTTCCTTATGCTGGTTTCGTATTTCCCATGATTGTGAATTTCAATTCTGATTTTAGTTTTCTATTTGACCTAACCTCACTCAAAAGGAATAAATAGATAGAATATTCATTACAAAACTTTTAATTTGTTTTGTAGGTCTAGATTACTTTTGGATTGGACTCTCTGATGAAGTGGAAGAAAACAAGTGGATTTGGTATCCATCATTAATACAGACGAACCTAACGATCTGGGATACTACTGAACCAAGCTCTGGTGCACTTGAACACTGTGGATTCCTTTATAAACCATCCATAAAGTGGCATGACGCTGCTTGCAACTTTTATTTTCCTTTTATTTGCGAGAGAGAACTTCGTATGTAGGAAGAAATTGCAATGATGACAAAAACTGTAAATATTTGTAACTTCACAATACATGACTTTGTGCATTTACTAGCATAACTACTCTATATATTGAATATATTGTCACGAAAATGAATAACTTAACATTTATTTTTTGTCATAATCAGTCTGTCAAATATTTTCGTTTTATTCTTCAAACAAATAGGAAAAGGAATAATTTCAGAGCCATTTAGATCGATGGGGGTTGCCAAGTTTGACTATACGTGTCAAACTGTTTCTAAATCTTACAAGATAGTTCTCTAATTTCGTTTTAGAATTTAGAAACTGATTCTAAAATTAAACTGTTTCTAGATCTTATAAAGTAGTTTTGTAATTTCTTTGTAAGAAAAAAGACTGAAAGCATCATTGTGGAAGTGCTTATAGGTCGCTACGGGTCGCTACGGGGATATGATAAAAGCATATCAGATCCCCCTTTTCAGCATGACCAGTGGCATTCTGGATTGTACTTGAATGGATGCCATATTCACCAAGCAAGAAATACTTGCCTAATGTGTACATCAATATGTACATCGAGACAATTACGGAATTTGACAAGTTTCTAGTGAGCTGTTGCGACGGATGCTGTATGCAATCAGCAAGCTAGAAGTGGATACCATTCATAAGGCCAGATAAGCCTTGGTGCTGAGTGTGTCTATGAAAGATGAGCAGACTGAAGAACTAAAATCAGTTCCGAATTCGAATTACACATCATTGTTTTATTTGGTTGACACTTTGACATATTTGTTTGCATAGCAATGTGCGTAATTTTCAATGATAACTTTCAGATACGTACCCCCTGATATGCTAGTGAATACGATAAGGAGGGAAAAGGTAGCGAGTTCCAACAAAAACCCAGTGGAGTGAATTTTTAAGTTTGATAGGAAGGGTATTATTATGATTATAGCCAAAGTGTAAGAGCAAAACTCATACTAGATTGCGCCAATTAGAAGAATTAATGCCGAATGAAGATGCCGAACAAATTCAGGAAAGTTCAAATAAATACATTTAAATAATTTCCGTCGTAGAATGGTCAAATTATGTTAATCACCGGTATCACGCCTCGTACTCATTTCAGCCAATGACGTCGCAGTATGACGGTCATTTGGTGTGCTATCCTGACGCTGAAGTAGGATACTAGAACTTCAAACGTAAAAAAATACAAATAAACCCTTACAAAATGGTTCTCGGCGTGATAAATTCGTTATAGGATTAGTTCCTGTCATACTTCCTCCTCAAAGTGGGTGTGTAAATATGTAGGGGTTTACAAATAACCCTAAACTAAAAGAAGTAATCCGGATAATTACATCATTTGCTACAAATGTGGTGGATGGCCGTCTTTTGTTGGCTTTGGTTCCCCATTAATTTATGGTTTATGTTTTGGTATTTGTGTTTGATGACTTTCTGGAAAATTCACAAAAGATATTGTCAGTTGATCTTGAAACTCGGCCCAACCAAGCAACAGTGTATATTACCATGATAATTTCACAATCTGTCTTTTATGGTGAAATAGTAAACAAAATAAGAAGGATCAAAGTTAGACAGAATTACCATCGACATTTTGTATTTGTCACCAGACGAATACATTTTTGTATTTGTCACCAGACTGACGCTTGGTACTTGACCAATCTACAGCCTTTTACTAGCGCATTCTTAAGAATTGCACTCTGCTGACTATGACGACAGGACTCCATGACGGACCCTGTCCATTCCTCTTTAGAGAAGACAGGACCCCAACCACCCGTCCTCTTTGAATGTCGGTCGGACTCCTCGGGTGATAATATGCATGAGCTCGCTACAGCCGACAGATCAAAGACTGTATTCCGTATGCCCTGTTTTATACATTCATTTACATATCAATTTGTGTGTTGATTTGGGCCACTGCGTTATTCTGTCTGTGTGCACGTAATCCAGGATAATCACGCCGTCTGCTACTGACGTGGCAGATGGCCGTCCTGAGTCGGTACTGATTGCCCATTGGTCTCGTTGGTTTATGTGTAGTCTTTTGTTTTTGATGTTTCTCTGTGATTTGGCGTTTCTTGAACCATTTGCGACTCTTTCTGTGCTTGTCGTCTTTGTGTTTTTACAGTGGGAATTTTGCTGATGGTGCTGCAACTAGGTGTTTTGTATAGTTGTATGTTTTCATTTGTATGGTCATCTTACAGTGAGGAGGTTATTTTACACATCAATTGTGCGTTCTTCAAGACCTCTGGGTAATCAGACAAGTGAGAGGGTTGTCTACATGTAATCCAGATAATCACACTACCTGCTACTGGCCTAGCAGATGACCGCCTTATGGCGGCTACGATTGCCCAATGGTCTCTTTGGTTTATGGGTAGTGTTTTGTGTTGTGTGTTTCTATGATGTGATTTGCTGTTCCTTGTCCTTTTTCCCAGCAGGTATTTCAACGTTGAATCAACGTTGATTCAACGTCGATCTTCAACGTTGAAACAACGTTGAATTTTGGTTGAAAATGAAAGTTGATCAACGTCATTTAAACGTTGTTTCAATGTTGAAATAACGTTGATCAACGTCTATTGAACGTTGAAATTTGGTTGAATTATCGTTGAAATCTACAGGTGATGATGCAAAGCACTGATTGTAAAGTATGTGTTATTTATTGCAAATCAAAGAATACATAAGACAGCTGCATGTTGAGCGGGTCAAGACAACGTCCCCTTTCCATCAACCTGACATCTTTGTTGCTTTTTTAGCTATTCAGCATCGGAGTTGAAACGAAATCTACAAAACAGACAAAAGAAACAATACAAGAGCGTATCCATATTTGATTTCATAGGTATAAGATTTATTAAATGGATATACTTTTTGCAAATATTGTGAAACTTTTAAAAACAAAAATACTTGCATGTATTCAGTTACATTTTTTGCGACTTCAGTTTGTCCCTTATCATAAATACTCGACATTTTCCATTGTTCGTTCTCTGCAATTTTCATATCATCTTATCTGCTTTTTTCATGGGAAACGGAAACTTTAATTTGAATTACTTGAAGTTTTTAATATAGTTATGAAACGTTAAAAATTGGAAGAAAATCGAGTTACAAATTTCGCCCCCCCCCCCCCTTTATTTGATGGGTTGAAAAACGTAATGACTTTTCCTTTTCTCGAGTTTCAGATTTCAAAATGCATTAAAAATTAGGCAGATTGGGTAGAGAAAGGGGTAGGGAGGGGCATGTTTCCACTTTAGAAATTTAAAAAAGTGCCCTGTTTACTCTCAGATATTAATTACATGTATATCTAAAATGCAATTAGGATGCCGAGTTCCTCAACCCTGTAAGACATTCTTATTTCGATATATCTAGACGGGAATTTTTCCAGGTGGGGAAGGGATGACTGGTCAGAACCCTCCGGGAACTTGTTATAAAGGATGTTTTTTCTGTTTATTATTGAGTAATTACCCCTATTTAAAAATATCTCGGTGCTGACTTATTTATTATCAAATTCGTCACTGAGAATAAAGTACTTTTTTAAAATTTGATACGAAAGGATAGAAGTTTGAACTGTGGAGATTCAATCGATCGAATAGATTATGGTATATATACCGGAAGACAAATTTCATTAAATACAGAACGAGAGAGAGAGAGAGGGAGAGAGAGAGAGAGTAAAATCGTCGGATTCTGAAGATTGCCGGATAGCAAACACGTTAAGATTCGAGAATTCAATCCTAAAACCATATCAAATTAGATTGATCAAAATTCACCCCCTCTCTGAGTAAAAAAAATGTGTTAATATAAGAAAATTATAATCAAAATACTAAAATACTTACAGCGAGTGCCTTCCTCTCCGCTCTACTTTATTTGAAATTCTAACAGGAGCGGTCAATTTGACCTGCTCGCATCTGTTTCTCAAGCGAGCCCGTCCAGAATTGCATAACAAGATTGCGAGATAGTGACCACGCTGTGAGTGATCACACAATGATAACAAAAACGTACTTAACTATAAGACTCCCAGACATGTTGTTTCATATCTATTTCAGTTAGAATGCATATAATGTGTTGTGATTTAGATATTTTCTGAACTTTTTTTAAATAATATATATATTTTTTTAATAATGCGATGTTTTGATTTGAACGTACAAATGTAGTGACTTTCTAAATCGAAATTCCAGAGAAGTTTTTTTTTCATTTAAAACTCTATTAAATCAGCATAAAGTGGATTGTGCAATGGTATGTCATTCGAAATGATATGAAAGGGGGGATGTCACATTCCCAACGTGTTTTTTTCCTGATCGTATATTTGATTTTTTTTTAAATGATTTAAGATTATAATTAGTTTCATTTCCCTCATCGATAGAAGAAATGCACACGTCAAGTTTCGATGATTGGTAGTTCTTGTTTAAAATTAAATGCAGTATTTTTTGTATTTTTCAATTTATGTCATAGAAGAAGAATAATGTTCAGATGAAAGGTTTTAATTGTCTTATACGTCGAACATTGGTCGAAGATGCAACGTTGTTTCAACGTTTAAATAAGGTTATGTTTTCGACGTTGAAGATAGGTCAGAAATACAACGTTGTTTCAACGTTGAAATGAGGTCGTGTCTTCGACGTCGAAATCCTCAACGTTGTTTCAACGTTGAAAACATGTCATTTCTTCAACGTCAAAATCGTCAACGTTGTTTCAACGTTGAAATCACGTCATTTCCTCGACGTCGAAATCTTCAACGTTGTTTCAACGTTGAATTTTGGTTGTTCGACGTCGTCGACCTAGATCAACCAAATTTCAACGTTGAATCAACGTTGAATGTCTGCTGGGTTGTGTCTATTTCAGTGTGTGTCTGCACTGTGATTTTGCATGAGGCGTTTTGGTGTTTAGCTATGGGTATTGCAACCGAGTACTAGTCTTGCTGGAGATCCCCTCCTTTCTCGCATAATGGAAGGTATTTTTAAAATAGTGTAAACCCTATAGCCTCTAAAACCTGGTCAATATTCCTTATATACATGTATAGTGTCAGAGGCTGATTTTGCTGTAGGTAATTAAAAAGAAGATAAGTTTTAGGGTATCATTAGATTCTGAAAGATCTTTATGAGATTTACATGGGTTCTATTTTTGGATATACATATAAGTATCAAACTGGAAGAGTCACATGTTACAGGTGATTTCCGGTGAGGGACTCAGATTTGCTTCCTCATTTATTGTTGATTTCTCAAAAACGAATCCGCGAAACCCTTAATAATTTTCAAATATAATGAAGACAGATATGGCGTTCAAATCGGCAAAATTTTGATGTTAAGAATTTTCTGGAACAAACGCCAAAACGAGACCAACGTTCATTTGAACAACATGCTAAAATCTCTACTTCCACTCTCACTTTTGTTCTTAGAGTGAAAATGGTATCGGAAGGGTATATACCATTTAGTTTGAATAGAAAATTATACCATTTTCTATATCAAATGTATCTATTTATTTTCAGTCAGTAGATGACGCCAGCTTTTTGGTGTAGAACAGTAGTTTTTAGGTCAAATCTCTACACTGTTGTAACCCAGTTCACAACGATTTTTTTCAACTGCGTACATTTCGCCAATCAAACAATTATTAGAACATTTTCCTATTGGCTAGTCTCTGACAACAGAGGTGTGATGCTTCGTATTTTCCATAGAAAGGAGGGAATCTTCAACACAACAAATCCCCAAAATACCCAATGCAAAAACACAGAGCAGTCATCCACAGAAAGAGACGCAAAGGGACAACGCACAGCCAACCCACACCATAAAAACATGAAAAACAAAAGACCACACATTAACCAAAGAGACCAATTGGCAACCGGTGCCGACTAATAGGACGGCCATCTACCACGCAAAATTATCATATAGAATCTGTGAGTAATTTCAGAAAGCAAGTTGACAAACACATTAAACACATTTCTGGTATCTATCTAATTTACGGAAAAGCATTTAAAAGAGCACGATAATTTTGTTTGTCCGCAGGATATTTTCCCACGGTTCACTTATTTTACGTCATATTATAGAGTCAAATATATAACGATTATCCGAAAATGAGCAATGCTCTGTCATCCTCAATTTATCAATTTGTGATCGACATGTAGTTGACTTGTTTACTTTTTATCAAAAATCCATTAAATATTTAGGACATCCGGAATATGAATTACGGACGTCAAGGAAGCACAAAAGAGAAAGAATATAGTTCGTCAGTCGAATGCAAATAACTTTCAAGGTCAGTATGTCAGTATATAATGAACTCGATTTGTGGAGCATCTTAAGTCGTTACATTGTTAAATATCAGCTGACATGATTATTTTCCCTTTCAAAGTGACTGTCATTGCCTGCATATCTATAGTGAATGCAATGAATGATATACAATTTACGAAACTGAACGGCAAGCTTAGCTTGGATTCAAATTATGTTTATATAGACAAATTCAAGATAGCATCATTAATACAATGTGCAAAGGAGTGTGTAAACTACGAACAGTGTTGGTCATATGGATATCATGAGGCAAACGGTACTTGTCGTCTTGTGTTTTCAAATCTGAATGAAACAAATGTTGAGGGAGCCGATGAGGGATGGACATATTTTGTTGGTAAGTAAATATTTTTATCACAGATATACGTTAATGTCTCCAAATATATTTCTTCATTATCGATGTTATAAAAAAAAACTTTCATTTTATCGCTTGATTTCTTTTTTCATTTCTTGATGTTGTTTTGATGGCTTCGTCAACAAAGATTTCCGTTTTGATTGCGAACTGCTCGTACTTTGTAGTAATTAGTCCAATCGTCCATTTTCAAGAAAATATTTATGACCGTTTTAAAACTTGATTTTATATGCAAAGACACCAGACATCATATCATTTGGCAAAAATTTTAATTGTGATGTTATATTTGATAGCACTGACTTTATGCGTTGTCATGTATTCTGTTGTGGCATCACAATAAACAAAAAACATCGCCAAATTGTGTGTTGTCTGGTGTCAGACCGCCCTATGAATCTACTGGAAAGTCAGTTTTTCTTCTTTTAATGTTTTGTCTTTCGTGTGTCAATGTTAAATGGTCGTTTCGTGATTTTTCCCTTTGTCCCACTCTGTTTGGTCACATTGATCAATGTTTTACGTGCAGTTTCCCTTCTGGCTATTCCAAATGTCGTGGAGTTGAGATCATCAAATGCCACAGAAAAAGTTTGTTAAACAAAAGTATATAAATGTTTTACACATCTTTTAATTCACTTAATTAAGGAATGCCAGCATTTAAAAATGCGATAGACGGACAACGGCTCATTGAAATTTGTTATCTATTTTGATACACCCGATAAAATACCTTAGAAGAACACTCTATCAGTGACATTTTACCCCGCCCATTGATGATTGAGTAAATTTATATCTGAGTCCTGTCTTCATATTCTTGTCTGCGATGTGTTGGCATATAGTGACCTGAAAATATATCCTTCCTGTTTCTATGGTGATGTGTTATTGTCTCTTTCCGTTCGTCCAACGTTCCTCTGTTAGGGATCTCCTATTGATTGTGATATTTTTATTCTAATTTTGGGTTTCATCCACCATAGAACATCTATTGATAATGTTATTCGTTATGGTGAAACTTACAGAAATTTCTTGTTCATATTCATTTTGCCACACAATAGAAAATTTTCCGATCTTGATTAACTCAAATGTCCGAGTCAACATCTTTTGGCGTTGCTTTTCATTATGACGTCACTGTTAAAAGACGCAATTCTATTCTGACGTAACAATGAAATAGTGCGCGAAAGTTGCCTGCCTCGGACATTTTTTGTAATTTTGTCTAAAAGCTATTATGGATTTTGGCAAGTGGTCTATTGTTCTTACTAAGAGATCAATTTGTTTACAGGAATTTGTGAGCCAACATGGATATCTTTTAGAGGTAGCTGTTATAAAGTAGAAGAAAACATTGCATCATTTAATGAAGCTCAAGTAAGATTTTATAAAGCATTATAAAGAAAATGCATATACTCTGGTTGAACAATATATTATAATTTATAATCTTTTATGCAAAACAAAGCAAATGACGTAAACATTCTAACAGCTTTTGATATAAGATTGTAAGGAGGATCGTACAATTAAATTGTATGGGCTTATGAAGTCGGATTTAGGACCTTGCAACCAACATTTTTAATTATGCTCCTGCTTTTTACAGAGTCGTTGCTCGTCGATCCAAAGTCATCTGATCATGATTGATGATGAGGACGAAAACCTTTTCTCTCGAGATATCGTCAGACAACCAGGTAATGCTTACTACACACGGTGAACTAGTTTTTATCTTTCAAATGACTTTGAAGACGCCACGAAACCCAAATGTTGTCATGTGTTGGGCAATTTTTTGTTTAGAAGGGAATGTTTTTGAAGTTCTGCAAGTGTCACTTTACAGATATTCCATGTAAACTATAATTCATTCTACTTACAGGAACTAATCACTTCTGGATTGGTCTCTCCGATGAAAACCATGAAGGTGTATGGCTATGGTACCCGTCAAAGGAGGTACCAGCATTCACAGACTGGAATTCACACGAACCAAACAATGCCAATACTCAGAACTGTGCTGTTATTCATAAACAACACCTAAAATGGCACGATTATCACTGTAATGGAAAACATTCATTTATCTGCGAGGCAGAGAGGTCTTGGAAGTAATAGATTATTAAGTTGTAATTTCAAACGGATTCTTTTTCATCCTGATATATACAACTAATAGTAAATACTTTTCAAGAAAATACATTTTGTGTAAGCTTGATAATCAGAATTCATGACGGTGACCTCAAAAATAGTGTATGCCCATCGTGAAAAGTTCTTAGATTATATGAGTTTTATGATCATAGCATCATTATTAAAGTTTTTTCCCTTTTCACAGTCTCTGCACAGATAAAAACCATTCTAACGGAATTAATTTTCAACATAGTCTAGTTGCCAAATAGCTGTTTTGGGGTGAACCCAAAAAAATGTTACGCACAAAATGTTTTTGCATGAAAGTGATGTTAATACCCTCTACTTTGATAATCCGGCGGATGCCACTCTGGCATCCTTGGGCATTTCGAAATTTTGGGGAAAAATGTCATTTTTCAACGAAAACCGTTGAAAATTGGAAAAACGCAATTACTTTGTCCATGTTGTAGCTAGAACAACAAATTTGGTATCAAAAGAACAGCAATGCGATTGCCTTTAAGTCCCAAGCTCTTTTTATCAATTTACTTCTCCATAAAATGGGGAAACTATGCATTTTCGATGAAAAATCGTTGAATTTTGGGAATATGTCATATCTTTTTTATACCGTAGATAAAATAACAATTTTTGTACCAAACGCACAATAAATGTATAGCCTTTCGTATTAAATATCAGATTAGCAATTTGCAAGTACGAAAATGGGGGAAAAAATGAATTTTGAATGAAAAATCGCTGAAAATTGGGATATTGCAATGTTTTTTCCATGCTGTAGTTAGAAAAACTTGCTTTAAATTCAGAATTCCACTCAAGCAAATTGAATCTTCTTGTTTTGTTTTGTTTTTGCTGAAAACAGGTTTTAAAATGTAAAAAAAATCGGTTTAAAGAAATTCTTAAACAACAATTTTCGTATCAAAATGATTGCATATTAATAGTTTTAGATTTGCACTCTCTTATTACCCTTTATTCTACTCTAGATATATAGCATTCCAAATAGTATAAATGTCCTAGCATCATCTTACAATATCACGCATCATTTCACGAAAAGAATGTTCCATTTTAATTGCATAATTCATACATTGCTTATTTGATGTTTGATGTCGTGTTTGCTGTTCCCTGCCCGTTTGGTTTCTCTTTCTGTGTTTGTCTTCTCTGTATTTTTACTTGAGGTGTTTTGATGTGTAACCCAGTTTTGTTGGAGATTACCTCTTTTCTTATTGCCTTGTTTTTGTCATCAACATGCAATTGTAATTCTTGTGTGCAACTACTTCTAACAACAAAGAACCCCTCTTACATGGTTGATCAAAATGCCTCCTTTGCATCGTACTCTGACAATTTTCTACTCCAAAACATTTACAGAATTAAAGAAAATTGAGCACAGAATTTGTCACATCTGTTTGTTACACAGCTCAGATTTCATGTGCGACTACAACAATCAACAGGATAACAGCTAGAGGTTCAGACGCAATTGGCAAAATATTATCACAATAGGTCTCAACATTTATTTTAAATGTAGTTCTTTCAGCAGATCCAGGTTTGATTGAACTGCATGTTAAGAATGTTTCCTTATGCATGGCTAAAATATTTCGTTTTTCTTGACATTTTATCGAAATTCTTCAATTAATAAAGTTGGTGGTAATGGTCATCCAAGAGTTTTGAACTCTGTGAGGAGGTTGTTTTACACCATAATTGTGCGTTCTTCGAGACCTCTGGGAAATCGGAATAGTGGGAGGGTTGTGCGCACGTAATCCAGGATAACCACACCGTCTGCTATTTACGTGGCAGATGGCCGTCCTAAGTCGGCACCGGTTGTCCATTGGTCTCGTTGGTTTATGTTTAGTCTTTTATGTTTCATGTTTCTATGATCTGAGTTGGTGTTCCTTGTCCCTTTTGCGTCTCTTTCTGTGGGTGTCTGCTCTGTGTTTTTTTTTGTTTTTTTTTTTTTGCATGGGTGTTTTGGGATTTTGCTGTGGGTGCTGCAACCTAGTGTTGTTGGAGATCCCCTCCTTTCTCTTATAGCCCATTTCATTCAATCGTACACTGGACCTGACATCAGATATACTGTCTAGATTCTCTAAACCATAGTAATTTTTTATGAATACCATGGCCTCAGTCACCATCTTTTCAATATCTGAATTAACTTCTCTCAAATTTGACACGGAACACCACTTCAAAAGATTTCCCACAGAACAACCTTTGTCTCTCCTATACCATCATATGTTGATGGTATATATCCATCATCATGATCTGTTCGCAATACCTACATCTTTAGAATAATGTGTAGAATGCGAGTTCTTAATCAATCAGATTGCTTTCTCGATCAAATGATTGCAAGTACATGTAATATCAATCAGTTGCACTTCATTTCATGAGATGTAGCTTTCTTGACTGAATCTTATTTGTCATTGTGATCGTAAGTAGGAGTCAATTGAATATCATTTAGATTTGCTCTCTGCAAAGTAATAGCAATTTCAAGTTCAGAAAATAGGGCCAGGGGAGCTCCTGGAGAGGATTTTGGCTGTACCATGAAGTCACTTTAATTGAAAGCATCACAGATGAGGATTTTTCTATCCGAAACACATGTCTGGTGCATTAAAATTGGTTTAAAACTTTCTTCAAGAAGGTAGATAACTGGAACACTTGTCATTGAACATCTGAAGTGTTTAGTTATTTTTAGAATTATATGACCAGAAACAATCAAGGTATTAATTCTGCCATTTAATGGTCAGTTGATACACCAGAGCCCTGCATACATCAATCGATCATCAGCTCCTAGGCATTCTTGTCGAATAAATAACCTGGAGCTTATTTGAAGAACATATTTCGAAGTTGCAAAACTGAAGTAATCCTTTTAACATTGAACAATGTCACCTCTAAGCAGGTCTTTAAGATCCACTTCAATGATTGAAAACAACTTCACAACCCTGGCAGAAATCATCTATGTTAAACATCTTCAAATTCATTAGCATCATTTAAAAGCAGATTAATTAACAGCGTGGACTAGACATGCACGTTTCGGATATTTAACCCTCGTCATTGATCCTCAATCCAAACAATGAAATATGGCCAAAATGTGTGATAACTATGTCCAAAATATAAGACGTAGCAAGATGACTAGGATATGATGCTACAGGACCCAGGTTTCAGAAATTTGTGACAATTTTGTAAACAGAAATTTTCGAATGCGTTTGAGACAAAGGAGGGGATTTCCAACAACAGCAGGTTGCAGCACCCTTAGCAAAACCCCCAATGCAAAAACACAAAGCAGACAAGCAAAGAAAGAGATGCATAAGGGACAAGGAACGTCAACGCACAACACAGAAACATCAAACACAAAGGACTACACATAAACCAACGAGCAACCGGTGCCGACTTAGGACGGCCATCTGCCACGGAAATAGCAGAAGGTGTGGTTATCCTGGATTACGATTTGAAGAAACGACCAACCGAAATTGATCAAACTTGGATACATGTATCCTCGGGGACTCCAGGTCCACCGGCAGTGACACTCACCGAGTGGTACAAATGTTAAACGTCTTCAAATTCATTAGCATCATTTAAAAGCAGATTAATTAACAGAGTGGACAAGACATGCACGTTATGTATCATAGACAGTAACCGCTTCCTTTTGAACAATGCGTCTAATTTCACCCACATCTTTCAAAAGCTAGCTACAAGACTCCATGTACTAGTAAATTGTTTGTTTTTTTTAAACTGTTGAATTGAATACTTATATATTTGTTCTAGATTTTCTCTAAACGTTTTGCATTTTTCAAAGTCCCAACTTTGTATGGAAAAAAAACCTTCAAAAATCAAAGTTTTCTCCCTCATTGTTCTTCTCCCATTTTATTTATGAGCAAGTTGCTTAATATGTATTCAGATTAAAAGACAATAACAAAAACCTTTAATTTGGTACCATAATTGCAGAACCTCATACTGCAGTTTGAAAAAGTCATTGCATTTTGCAAAATTTTCAGCGATTTTTCATCCAAGAGTAGTTGTTTTCCCAATTTTTTGTACCAGCAAATTGCAAATCTGACTTCTGTACTAATTAAAATGAAAGGCAATAAATTTATTGTGCGTTTGGTACCAAAATTGTTTATTTAGCTACAGAATAAAAAAAGATATGATGTTTTCCCAATTTTCAACGATTTTTCATCGAAAATCCATAGTTTTCCCCATTTTATGGACAAGTGAATTGGTAAATTAAGCTTGAGACTTAAAGACAATAAAATTGTCGTTCTTTTGGTACCAATTTTGTTGTTCTAGCTGCAGCATGGAAAAAGTAATTGAATTTTTCCTATTTTCAACGGTTTTTCTTCGAAAAATTCCATTTTACCCCAAAATTTCGAAATGCCCAAGGATGCCAGAGTGGCATCAGCCGGATTATCAAATAAGAGGGTATTGACAACACTTTCATGCAAAAACATTTTGTGCGTAACAAATTTTTGGGTTTCGTGAATGGCACCTAGACTAACAGTTCAGTCGCATGAAAGAAGCTTTGTTTTGGCCCTTTTATCATTTTGACATCATACATCACTTTGCTTTTTTTTTGGAAACTTATCATTTCATCCTAAAATATCATCTATATCAAAGGAGGGTAACATTCTTGCACCATCCCTCCTTTTTTGTTCATATATTTTATTTAAGTATGTCACTGAATCGACGATACACAAAATTCACACGCAATCTGGAGAATTTGAATTAGAAAATGAATGGAGCGGACACTACAAAAATACATGTCACTGTGTCTGAATATCACTTTGGTTTAAAGTACAACTTAGAAATGTTAAACGTCTTTAAATTCAATAGCATCATTTAAAACCTGAAAAATTTACAGCATGGACCAAACATGCACGTTTCGGGTACTAAACCCTCGTCAGTGATCCTCGGTCTAAACAATGTAATTTGACCAAAACGTGTAATTTGACCAAAACGTATGAAAATTATAATGTCCAAAAATGTACCAAAAGACGTAGAAGAATGGGTGGGATATGATGCAACAGGACCCATGTTTTAGAAATTTCAAGAAATTTTGTAACAGATAATTTCAAATGCGTTGAAGAGACAGACGATCAACCGAATTTGATCGAACTTGGCTACATGTGCCCTCGGGGACTCTTGGTCCACAGATTTGTTATTCGAAAGTGCATTAGAATTGGTTTGAAATTGTGTTCAAGGAGATAACGTGTTGTAACATACAATTTTCTTGAACCCATGGAAATGATCATTGGTCATGCGTTTCAGCATGTTCATATTTGTTGTAGAATAGTAAATATAAAATTATTCAATAAACATAGATTAAAAATGGTTTAAATAGTCACGAAAATACTTAACTCCTCTTTGCATGCAACACCCATCTACACTGTTCAACGGAAGTGTTCAAATTCTTTGTCTACGTGATGATGTTTCGTTTGGTGATGTTGAAAGCCATTCAATCGCAATCTAGAATGTCAATGATCATTCTGGAAAGAGGGATCTCATATGGTTTCATCAAAGAAGGAGACAATATATCATTGAAACATGAAGGTCATCAGAGTGAAAGTGTAAGAGCGAATTTCATTATAGATTGCGTCACTAAGATGAATAAATGACATACATGTTAAAATAAAAATGTTTCAAATATATTCTTGTCGTCGTAGAAATAGTTATCCGCATAATTCTATCTTCTACTTCAATCATTGCGTCCTAGTGCGGCACCGGTTGCCCACTGGTCTCTGTGGTTTACATGTATTTTTCATGCTTATTGTTGAGATGTCATGTTTGGTGATATCCTTATCTTTTATTGTACTTGTCTATCCTGTGTTTGGGCATAGGTGTTGTTTGGTATTTTGATGTGGGTGCTTTAACCTAATCTTGTTGGAGAACCCATCCTTTTTTGCAAAATGCCTCAAATTCACATTGTAAATTGTTTTATCTGCGTACACTAAGCACAAATCGCATCTTTTTAGAATATCTAGGGTCAGTGATGACTCACAAAATACATCATACATGCTAATTTATGTGCACATATTTGAGTCTCAAAAAGGGCAAAAATGTTGAAGAAACGAACAGAAAGCTAAACATACGTACCGTACATACTTTATATTTTCAAATAGATAACGGAGTAAATTCCAGTTCCTGTAGCATATTTCGCCTTTTTCCCGTCAACAGTAATTTACAACTGTTTACATAGTGAATCACGTGACTTACTTGTCATGCTTGACAAGTTTTCTTGACATGGATTTCAAATACAGTCTTGTGAACAAGAGGCGAAGAGATCACTGCATGAAAGTATTAACTCCGCTTGATATTTATAGCTTATATTGTCTTCTTGCTACTATATCAATCTTAACTTCTATCTAAAACAACTCGATTACTTTCCTGAATAGCAACACTCCTTTTTCTCCTGTATATGGTGTATCTGTATGGAAAGTGTTCTCGAAAGCAAACTCAAACGGCATTGTGCTGAGGGTAAGACGACGATTTGAAAAATTAAAAGGACTCAAACAAGAGTGTATGTGTGAGCGACTGACTCTCATAAATGAACATATATATCTCGTTGTCCGCAATGTTGAAAGAAAGTCTATATTTGAACCGTTAAAACCACAGAATTTGACACACACGTTTATTTTGACGTTTTATGCAATAATAGGTGTTGTAAGTGCGTTGTTCACTGCTCCTGATAGCCTGGTTTAATCTCCTTTGCTCCTTTGTAGTTTGTTCGGTCTTGTAGAGACCTAGTTGTAATGACGATAAGATTATGTGTTTTTTGTTTTATGTTCGTTTACTTATCCCTATATCCAAACTTTATATCAAAATCACAAGTGTTCCCCATGTGGAGCGGATGAAACCTATAGATTTTCAAGGTCAGCGTTCAAAGGTAAATGTCACTGTAGACTTAGCCTTAAAATCAATCTTCTCTATGATATCTAACATGGAATTGTGAGAGAATATGCTACCTTTGTATTGCCTTTATTTGCATTCGTGAAATCAAATGAATGTATGATAGAGGTGTGTGACAATGATGGTGATATATTGACAAAATACTAGAAATCCATTTTCATTACGCAAAGTAAAAAACTCGGGACACAGTGTGGAAGCTTCCAACAGCATGTTATTATGCCTCTGATAGAAAACAAAAATAACCCTCTAACTCTTGCCGGATTTATTAAATGCAATTTAATCAAATGAAATGAAACGAGGGATGCATTCAGATAAGTTTGGCTTCCTTGAATAATTTTGCTTTGAAGAATTACTGATGAAGATTGTCACAGATGGTGGACGAGGAGTTTCCGAGGGCGCATGAAGCCAATGGGTTAAAGTAAATCCTGACGATAATCTCTACAGCGCTCACAATAAAGCACCAATTGAGCATCGACTGACCCCTAGCAAGCTAGAGATTGGACCAGGTGTCCGGGAGGAGTAAGCATCCCCTGTTTGCCTAGCCACACACGCCGTCGAATATGGAATTGTGAGGAGATGCTACGATTCACTTCGGTTGATCGGTTCTTCACAAACTTGTAAAGACATTTTGGAAATTTACAAAAATCATTGTCAACTACTTTTGAAATTCGGACCCATACAAGCAACAGAGTATATTACTTTGGGTATTTCACAACCTGCATTTTATGGTGACATGATCAACAAAATTAGAAGGATAAAAGGTAGACAGAATTACCATCGAAAATGCGTCAGAATCATCAAACGCCTCTTATACCATGGATATGATCCTAATGTCACCAAACGGACACTGGGCTTGATACTTGACAGATCTACAGTCTTGTACAAGCGCATCCTTAATACTCGCACGCTGACTGACTGTGACGACGGGACTCCATGACGGGCCCTGTCCAAACCTCTTTAGAGAAGACAGGGCCCCGACCACCTGTCCTCTCTGAATGACAGTTGGACTCCTCGGGTGATAACATACATTAGCTAGCTACAGCCGGCAGAGCACAGGTTGTATTACGCATGCCCTCTTTTTATACCCATTTACATATTCATCTGTGTTGCTTGGGCCCCTGCGTTTTGCGGTCTTGTTTGTGTGTGGTCATCTGACAGTGAGGAGGTTGTTTTACACCACAATTGTACGTTCTTCGAGACCTCTGGGTAATCGGAATTATAGTAGGGTTGTGTGCACGTAATCCAGGATAACCACACCGTCTGCTACTGGCGTGGCAGATGGCCGTCCTAAGTCGGCACCGTTTTCCCATATGTGTAGTCATTTGTGTTTTATGTTTTTCTGTGATTTGGCTTTCCCTGTACTACTGCGTCTCTTTCTGTGCGTGTCTTTTTTGTGTTTTACAGTGGGTGTTTTGGGAGGTTGCTGTTGGTGCTGCAACTAGGTGTTACCGGAGATCCCCTCCTTTCTTCAATACATTCGAAAATCTCTGTTATCAGAAATTCTTGTAATTTTTAAAACGTGGATGGTCCTGTAGCATCATATCCCACCCGTTCTGCTACGTCTTTAGGCACATTTTTGGAAATAAGAATTTTTATACTTTTTGGCCATTTTGTTTTGTTAAGATTGAGGATCACTGACGAAGGTAAAGTATCCGAAATTTCATGTCTGGTCCATGCTGCAAATTTATCTGTTCTTTTAAAATGATGCTATTGAATTTGGAGACGTTTGACATTTGAGAGGGAAGTATCAGGGAAAGGGACGTTACTCAAAATTGATCTCGCGAACGTTTGTTGCACATGTAACTAGCGTTTCCATCGTTTGTTTTCACGACAGGCATCTGTATGACTTAAAAATGACGTCATAGTAGGGGAATTTCCTACGCAGTGCACGGAGTAGACTGGTACCCGTTCTGGTTCCTTCGCTACTCAGTAAGTAGGAAGTTAATACGAACGGGGAAAACCAAGAATGGTTACCTGTCTATACACGGAGATAAACGGGCTTTTTTTTTTTTGATGTTTGTTTTTTTTTTCATAGTATGCCTTTCATTTTTCTGTTTTTTATTTCTATAGATTGAGCATTACTTATAGATTAAATGTTTCCGACGTTTATACATTCTTTATCTTAATATTTTCAGTATCCATACACGAATCCCTTGCCATACGGCATGTTTGATTCCGTAAATGTCGAAAGAATTATGATGTAATCTGATAATTATGACCATGATCACTTCGATTTTATTTGAACGTAATAAGTGTTAATAGAGTACATGTAGCTATATTATCCCTTCCTTTGATAAGACGTTCATCTAGAAATGTATCGTAGAAATGGGTAAATGGTCTGACTCGGCAATTGGGGACAACATCTTTTTATTTAGAAAAAAAATAATCGGGAGTGTGGAAATTTTCAAAGAAGTTACCCGTTCAGTCGTTACGTGTAGAGCGCGCGTCGTTTACACGTCCATAATGTGTAGCTATACGTCACGTCATGACATCATTTAATCAAAGATCGCAGAAAGTGATGACGTCATACGTACACGTCGCTCTAAAACCTATCTAAACCTCTCTATTGTCATGACAAGCGCACGGATAGATACGGATAGGTACGGATTGCTGAGGAAGACCTACGGATTTTCACGACTCCAGCACGGATAACCACAATTCGCGCACGGATAGCTACGACTTCAGCACGGATTAGTAGGACTGGCTTGAATTCCCGGTGTGCTTTTAATCATAATTATTTACTAAAACATCCAATATTTTCAGGTTGAGACGGTCCCACTTGTAATGTAATAGTATTGGGGTTTTATAAAAGTCTTTATGGAATAACTGAAATTGAATAGTATCACTGATGAGAATTTAATATTCGAAACACGTGTCTGGTGCATGTAAATTGATTTGGAATTTTCTTCAAGAAGGTAGAGAGTTGGAACCCTTCAACATTATTGTAGTATTAACTCATATATAGACCGAAAAACTTACATAATACTGATAGATTTGAAATAAACAAAAAGACTCAGTCCGTAGATATCCTTAGCTTTTGCTTATCGAATCCATGACTATCCGCAGCAATCCGTAGGTGAGTCGTAAGGCTATTTTTATCACAAATATTATCTCGGAATATTTACGTATGTTCATTCATTTGTATAGAATTCACACTGTGATTATAGGAGTATAACCGCGGTGGCGTGATTTGAACTAAAAATGATGTTTGCATTATCTTTGAAATGCACATCTGATAATGAGAAAATTTGCAGAATCATAGAGTACCTGAGAACGAATCGTGACAAAGTCGCCTTTTCAAAATTTGGAAAACGATTGGTTCGATTTCTTCAAACTTTAGAAAAAGATGCATGGCATCATGGTTCATTAATATTGCAATTACGACAAAATTTGAATTAGGAAAATAATGGGGGGTATGGCGAGACTACCACCGTAAATAGCCTTAACCTGCAATTCTAGTACAATAATTAAAACATATCTGCTCTCTGTCAATAGAGGTGAGACGCCTCGTTTTGTTTTCCTTATTTTCCTTTATAATTACATTGAATGTGTAATGAATTTCAGGAGCAAGTAAACAAGCCAATTATCGTTTCTGGTTTATATTTAGTTGACGGAAAGCTATTTAAAAGAACACGAACATCTGCTTCTTCACATGATATTTTCCCATGCTTCACATTACATCTCATTTGTCAATTTTGTAACGACTATCCAAAAATGAAAATTATCATCAGTCACTCTTCAGTTTTCAATTCAAGCTATGAATCTGAAGACTTGTAACAATGAATGCTTGAAGTTGAAAATATATTAAATCAAATGCGATATAGACGTCAAGAAAGGAAAAACAGAAGGAGAGCATAGTTCGTCAATCGAAGACAAATTGTTTTTGTGATCAGTATGTCAGTAAAAAATAAATTCGATTGTGAAGCTTCTTAAGTCCTTAACATAATCAAATATAAGCTGACATGGCTATTTTTTCTTTCAAAATGACCGTCATTGCCTGCATATCTATAGCGAATGCAATGAATGATTTGCAATTCACTAAACTGATCGGTAAGCATAGCTTGGATTCTAATTATATATATGTAGACCATTTCGAGACAGCATCATCAATACAATGTGCAAAGGAGTGTGTAAACTACGAACAGTGTTGGTCATATGGATATCATGAAGCAAACGGTACTTGTCGTCTTGTGTTCTCAAATCTGAACGAAACAAATGTTGAGGGAGCCGATGAGGGATGGGCGTATTTTGTTGGTAAGTAAATATTTCAACACCAATAAAATGCTGCTGTATCCGCATTTACGTCTTAATCATAATTTATTATAATTATTATAAATATTATTATTATAACTTGATTAATTTTAATATAAACTTTTTTTCTTTTCTTGATATTGCTTTGATCACCTTTTTATGACAAGCGTGATGATTTCACCTTTCACATATCTACCTTCCCATACACGAGTGGCAACAAATAGCCTTCTCTTGCTAAGAGCGTTCTTATTTCTAAGCTTACTGGGTACGCCAGGGCACAATTTCATCGTTATAGCAAGACAGCTTGCATGTAAGCTACTAAATTAGGGCTATATTTGACAACGGTTGAATCTTCGGTCGCTATGTTGATCTTATGGAAGAACAAAAGGTTCTCTCACGATCTACTGAGTGAGACATAAAAAATTACACGAGTGACGGGAATTTCGTCATTTCCCGAATGGAGCGTAGCGGAACGAGGGAAAAGATGAAAAATTTCCGTCACGAGTATAAATTTTTATGCCTCACTCAGTTGAAAGTGATGGAATCTATTTCTTCTTCCATGAAGCATAAGAAAAAAGTGAATTCAAAAAACGTTTCATGCATCTAGCGCCATGTTTTCTGACGACGTGACATCACAATGAGATTCACTCTTATCATTGGTCAACTGGAGCCTTTGCGACAACTTATGTGTCTCACATAGGCAGTCTCACGGGGTACGAACAAAACTGGAGAAGAAGATGAAATCCCTCTTTCCAGAATTATCAGAGGATTTCTCGATTGCCACTGATTGGCTGTCAACATAACCAAACACGTTATCTTAATCTGATATGTACATCAATATGTACATAGAAACAATCACCGAATTTGACAAGTTTTCATATGGTTCTGTTGCGACGGGTGTTGCATGCAAGCAGGAGATAATGTCTCACTTCAAAATACTGTTTATTCCGGGGTTTGCAACTGTTCCAATGGAAATGATATTTGCCTTACCCTCTAATTTTTTAGGCTGAATAGCCGATGCGTCCTACTTTGATGTTTATTTGGTGACGTTATCAACACAGATGCGATCTGCCCGTACTTTGTAGTCATTGGTCCCATAATTCTTTTTTTTTTTCTTCAAATGTTACTTGAATTTTGTGATTAATTTCGTTGCCTCTTCCTGGTCACTTTGATGTTTTACATAAATGAGTTAAAGAAGATCCTGACGATAATCTCAACAGCACTCATAATAGAGCACCAAATTGAGCTTCGACATAATACATTGTCCCCTTCTCGCTGTCATCAAGCAACTTCGTGGAGATCCTCAAATTTTTCAAATTTACAAACGCTTTTCATTTCTTAATTCAGTTACTTAAGGGATATCATCAAAGATAAGTCATAGCCGGAGGATGATTCATTAAATTTTTTGTTCTTTTAATTTGATGCAAACCATAAAAACACGATTAGATTATTGCTTGGATTTTATATATTTGGCTTTTTTTTTTAATTCCTCATACTATTAACTGCATATGTATGATATATGGTTAACTGAAATATTACCAAAGAACATGCATTTCAATATCGATTATTTTAACTTTTATGGTGGATCACATAAATACAGTAAAGGGGGAATGATTGCGCTGGTTTTAATTTCGCTATGTTCGTGGTTTTTGAATTTTCCGCGAATATTAAACCACCGCAATGATTTTGTATAAAAGACCAAAAATAAAATAGACATCTGATAAGATTTTTCCAGCTGAATCTTTTGATACCCTAAACATGCTTTCGCTTTAAGCTGGTAAAATAGTTTGTTCATTAATAGGTATGACAATATTAATTAATAATTATTAAGGCTTCCGATCATAACCGTATCATTAATTGATAAAATGAACAGAGATGACATCTAAACTGCGCATAAGATTTCTTTTGCAAAATATACGCTATTGCATGTACTAAGTAGTAATCTTTTCACAAAGAAATAGCTTCAATCTAATTAAATCATACTCTTCAATAATGACGAAGGGTTCCAACTCTCTACCGTCTTGAAGAAAATTTACATACAAAATCAGGATAAAACAGGAACCAAAGCAAACAAACAAAAACCTCCACAATATGAAAAGAAGCGAACTCCCGATATGGGAGTGAGCTTTTTTAACCGCAACCTTCGATGCCGCGATATTAAAACCATCGCTTTTGGCTACACTTTGAAAACCGCGAGAAAATTGACACCGCGAAAGTAAGCCAGTTTACAGAAGGATTTTTTTTTTTTTTTTTTTTTTTTTTTTTTTTTGGTTTTCATCAAAGTTTATATTACAGAAATTTGTGAGCCAGCATGGATATCCTTTAGAGGTAGCTGTTATAAAGTAGTAGAAAATGGTACATCACTTGATGAAGCTCAAGTAAGAGTTTATAAAGCATCTTGGATGTTTAAATCTGATTATAAGAATCTGAATGTACTCTTGTTGTCTTTGCAATATTGCATGTAATGAGATGGTACTATTTTCTTATCTTAATTTTCTTAATTTCTGCAATATCTGTAATACAAAGCAAGTGACGTAAACATTTTAACTATTAGAAGTTTACTTAATATAGCATTTTTGATGTACGTTAGTAATGAGTGTTGTATAGAGTTATGAAATCCTACCTATAGCAAATTTAGATGATGCTCTTAATTTGAAGACGTTTAACATTTGTGGTAACAGGACGATCCGGCCACTATGAAATGGGAACCGGCCCCAGACGATCCGGCCCCAGTCGATCCGGCCCCTAGTCACTCCGGCCACAAGTATCCAAGACGATCCGGCCCCTGTTATATCAAACACCTAAGACGATCCGGTCCCTGTGTATATTATCTTTCAATTCTTGTACCCCAAGACGATCCGGCCCCTGTGTGTCTTATATAAATTAACATTGTCTCCAGACGATCCGGTCCCTGTTTAATCAAACACCTAAGACGATCCGGCCACTGTGTATATTATCCTTCAATTCTTGTACCCCCAGATAATCCGACCCCTGTGTATATTATATAGTGTCCCCAGTTAACCCGGCCCCTGTATATTCATTATAGAAAATGTCACTACACCATGTCCATGGTCTACCCGCCCCCTGTACATGTACGTATATTGTTTCAGCTTGTCATACAAACAAAGTCACGTATTTTGTCTTCTGGCCTTAGGTTCACAACATTACTTTGTATGTTTGAATTTGATAAACATGCATTTCTCTCTTTAAACTTAATTAATATGTCAAATTGGTGATTTGATTATGATATTTTGTTATTTGTTGTTATTAAAAGATTTACTAAAGTCATACTTCAACTACAGTTATATGTTAAATGTGAAAAAAAACTATCATAAAGAAAGCTTGATATTTATTTATGTTTATTATCAAAGCATTTTATATCATATTATACATGTTATATCAGGTGAAAAAAAAAAGAATTAAAGAAAAGCTAAATGTGAAAAAAAAACATATTCCATATATATATACAAGTATACAGGGGCCGGATCGTCCGGGATTTATACATTGACAGGGTCATTGGCCATGGTCAATCTATGTAAAAGTATACGGGGGCCGGATAGTCTGGGTTACCTGTGGCTGGATGCGTCAGTGGCCGCATCAACTGGGGTCAGAAAGACGTGGCCGGAACGTCTAGAAATCAACATTTGTACCACTTGGTGAGTGTCACTGCTGGTGGACCAGGAGTCCCCGAGGGCACATGTAGCCAAGTTCGATCAACTTCGGTTGATCGTCTGTCTCTTCAACGCATTCGAAAGTTTCTGTTATCAATTCTTAAAATCTCTACAATGTGGGTCCTTTTGCATTCTGTTATCAAGCTTTCTTGAAATGTCTAAAATGTGGGTCCTGTAGCATTATATCCCACCCATCCTTCTTCGTCTTTCGGTAAATTTTTGAACATAATAATTTTCACATTCTTTGGCAATATTACATTGTTTAGGGTGAGGATCACTGACGAGGGGTAAGTACCCGAGCCGTGCATGTCTGGTCCATATTGCATATTTATCTCCTTTTAAATGATGCTATTGGGTTTGAAGACGTTTAACATTGCAATAAATATTTTTAATAGTGCACCTGGTGTTTTTACAGAATTATTGCACATCAATCCAGGGTCACCTGATCAAGATTGATGACGGGGACGAAAACATTTTCGCTGTAGATTTCGTCAGACAAGCAGGTAATGCTTACATGACACATGCGAATTGGTTATTATTCTTCGTAATAATGTCGAAGGGTTCCAACTCTCTACCTTCTTGAAGACGAACTTGCAATTTCTGCTTTCAAATTGAAGCACTTCGGACATTTGGTTAGCTCACCTGAGCGATGCTCAATAATGCGGAAGTGATGTCACGCTTATGTCATAAAGTGCTGTCCTCGGTCTTTCGTCCGTCAGTCGTACACTTTTCACATTTCCAACCTCTTCTCTAGAACCACTGCAGGAAATTTCGCTGAACCTAAATATGAATATCCATGGTCCACAACAATAATTGCTTTTATTTGTCCGGATCCCTCAGCAGATGGCGTCATAACAGGCAAAAGTTGGTCACAGGGATAACCCTTGTTTGACAAACTTCCTCTTCAGAGTCACAGAACAAGTCAACAAACCGAAACAGGATGTCTAGAGGAATGTCTCAAAACTAAGGAGGGGATCTCCAACAACACCAGGTTGTAGCACCCACAGAAAAACACCAAAAACACTCAATGCAAAAACAAAAAGCAGACAAGCACGGAAAGAGACGCATAAGGGACAAGGAACGTCAACGCACAACACAGAAACATCAAACACAAAGGACTTCACATAAACCAACGAGACCAATGGGCAACCGGTGCCGACTTAGGACGGCCATCTGCCACGGAAAAAGCAGAAGGTGTGGTTATCCTGGATTACGTGCGCACAACCCTCCCACTTTTTCGATTACCCAGAGGTCTCGAAAAAAATGTGGTGTAAAATAACCTCCTCACTGTCAGATGACCACACACAAACAAGACCGCAAAACGCAGGGGCCCAAGCAACACAGATGAATATGTAAATGGATGTAAAAAGAGGCCTACGGAATACAATCCGTGCTCTGCCGCCGCGATCTTATGTGTGTTATCACCCGAGGAGTCCGACTGACATTCAGAGAGGACAGGTGGTCGGGGCCCTGTCTTCTCTAAAGAGGTTTGGAAAGGACCCGTCAAGCCAAGTGTCCGTCTGGTGACAATAGGATCATATCCACGGTATAAAAGGCGTTTGATGATTCTGACGCATTTTCGATGGTGATGTGGATAAATAACATTTTTATAATTTTCAAAAACAGGATTGTCGATAGTAAGAATATCATCCAGGTATCTAGAAGTACCAATGAAGCATTTCACATCATCATTTTTTCTTTGCTTTTGAAGATTTTGGATAAATTCCTTTTCATGCGTGTATAAAAATAAATCTGCAACAAGAGGCGCACAATTAGTACCCATTGGAATCCCTACAACCTGCTTGTAGAGTTTCTCACCAAATCATACAAACATATTGTGCAAAAGGAAGTACAAGGCAATACACAGGTCACCACATGTCCATGATTTGTATGATTTGTAATCGTGGCGCAAAAGAAACCCTTCGATTCAGAAGTACAAATATAAGTTTCCCCTCTCGATCAAAACACCATTTAATGAGTTTGGACAGTCGAGCATTTATTTTGTCGTGAGGAAGCGTGGTGTACATATTAGAAAAGTCGTATGAAGATATCGTATTTGCTTCAAAATTTCTTGATTTCATTTTGTCAATCACATCCCCTGAATTTTTAATAGTCCAAAAGAAGTTTACGCCATTCCTGTTCATGACAGTTTCACAGTATTTTGCAACTTGTTCCTTTATAGCCGTGAGTGTTTTAGTCAGATTTCTAGACAAAATTGTTGTTGAGCAGTTGCTAGAATTAGCAATGTATCGAAATTGTAAGGAGACTTGTGAAGTTTTGGTATACAGTATATTGTAGGGAGATCCAGTTTAGAAATAGGGATGTTAAAAGAAGAAATTTCACTGTTATGTTTGTTCAAAATATTGGGAACACTTTCGTTGCTTTTGATATAAGTATTAGTAGAGGGAAGTTCCGAAACTAAAGTTGATATGTAGTAGCGTTTTCAAATAATTATGGTGTTGTTGGCTGCTTTGTCTGCAGGCGCGAAGACATATTTTCATGTAAATTACGTAACTTGGATTTGAAATTTCTTTCAGATTTAGAAATTGGATTTTCAAAAAGATGAGGATTTTTGTGGTAGTTATCTATTCGAATATCGGTAATATCCAAAATAAGGTTTCTTCAGTCATTCAGAGCATGCAATTCGACTCCTTCCGACTTACACCATCGTTTGGTATAGTTATCTAAAGCTTCCTTTAGCACTTCGCTACATTTAATAAAATCTATCTTGGATGGGATTCTATACTTAGGTCCTTTTTGAGAAGACCACGGAGCTGCCTGTCTTTGATAATTGAAAAGTCACCTGTAATAATAAGACCAGCTGGTTTATATAGATGTTCAGACGTTGCACATTCTCAAAAAGCAGGACATTATTCAAGAATTTTAGGATCCTGTGTAACTTTGTTGTAGTTAAAAACGAAATTACGAATAGGTCTCTTATATTTGTAACAAATACGAGGAGGTTCTAAATTTTCAAAATATTGAGGAATGACACTTTGTATGCGATGATCCCGAAAAATATTAGAGATGTTCAAAAGATCAAATCCTTTGTTTATAAATGGAATTTTTATGAATAGTCTTTTAGGGGAGGTGTTTTTAACCTAAGGATATAGTTTATTTTGTGCGAATGCAACAATGATGTTTAGCCTGAATCAATCAGTGTTTCTTAAGAATGCAACCAGGGCTTCATCCAAGATAGATTTTAATTGAACTGCTGGAACTGAAGAGAGAGCATGTAGCAGTTCATGTCTGCCGCCGTTGCGTGCAATGATCAGTAGATCTTTGAGGATATATGATGTACTCTAGCTCTTTTTATGAGTTTTTTGTTTCCTTTTAGTGTTAGGGCGTATTGAAAAAAAAACATTAATATTTGAAGAGGTCGAAAAAATGTTTCCTTGTCCATAAATCTGATCGTTTAGACCAAGGGGGTATGCAGTTTGGTTATCCAGGCAAGTTTAGCTTGAAAGCGGCGTTTTTTAGTTTCAGTTTTACTTTGATTTTTAAGTTTTGGGAATGACTGAAATGGAGTAATTGTTATATCCGAAATTGAATGATTGTATTTAACGAAGTGATTATATAGGAAATTTCTTTGTTTTTTCTGACGCGAGTTTCTTATCTGATACGAATGACTTCGAAAACAAGATTTTAAGGCCTGGCCTGTTTCCCCTACATATTGGGCGCCACATCCCTTAGCGTGTCATGTGATGACAAAGATGACATCTTGATACGATCAATCAATATCCTTATCAATATCGATTTTTAAAGGTCTGCCCATAAACACTAGATTTAATTGTGGAATTGCAATTGATGAGCGGACACATACCGCATCTTTTCCCATTGCACCTGCAAATGGTTGAGAACCCTCTATGCTTGATGTTAAATGTAGAGCCAGCTGCAGATGGAGAAGTGGGTGCAATACGTCTACGGGGTTTTAATTTAAGAGGTGATAGAAGTACATTTGGTGAGGAAAAAAGTGTCTTACTGCTAAATGTTGATGATGGGAATGTGACCGTAGTAATAGAGGGTAATCTCAAAGGAGTTAATTTGATACGAGGCGACCTTAAAAATGCCATGATGAAATGATCGGTGAAAGGCGAATTATGATCCTGCGTAGACGAGACCAATTGGCAATCGGTGCCGACTTAGGACGGCCATCTGCCACGGGAATAGCAGAAGGTGTGGTTATCCTGGATATGGATTTTGATGAAACTTGGTTGGATTGAAGTACTCATGGCCATATATTATCATTGGTTTTTATTCGAATAAGAAGGCATCGCAACGGGCAAAGGTAGGTAACGGGAGTACCCTTGTTTGACAATTTTCTTTTTCAGAATAGAAGCTCATATTGACAAACCGAAAGCATCAGGATGATGTAGAAAGATGTCCGAAGAAGTGTTCCACGCCGAAGTCAAATTTTTGACCAGATGATATGTTTATGTATTTTCTGACTTTGAAAGAAATCATCATCTTTGAACTATTTCTTTGAATAACTGTATTGATGTGTGGTTTTGTGCACTCATTTTCTTTGTATTTGTAGTATTAGGGTGTCAAATATGATACAAAATAATCCCAAAACATGACATAAATATCATGATATTCTTAACACATATGAATGATAATATCGAGTCTGTTCAATGTACTATATCTTTCAAGTTTAGTGTAAAAAAGTAAAAATGTCTTGTAGTAAAACAATAAATTGTCTTTAGAAATGCCTACAAATAAAATGAAACGAAGATAAGGGATAAGCAACATGGGAATCTATTTTATTAACCGAAACTTCATACCAACCAAGAGGCTAGAATATCTTATCAGAATCTAATTATATTTATAGACGTATTACTTATACTTGGCGTTCAAGACAAAAGAAAAATGTCAAATTCAAATATTGTTAACGCTGTAAAAGATAGCATAAAGGTATTTCCAACAGAATTTAATCAGACTCCTTCGTCTGGTTATCATTGAAAGATGGAACCTTATTTAGTTTCATCGTCATAGATCAATACTCATAGAAGTGTGAAATGTATCGTATGCTCTATAGAACATGTTTAGTAGATATTTTGTTTATGTTGCGATAAAGAATCCATTTCAATCTCAAGGTTAATTGCTAAAAGTCATGGTCACATGAAGATTTTTGTCAAAATATTGCGTGGATTCTGTGTCCATGAAGAAATTAGGAATGATTAAATACCAAGGTCAAACACGCCAATGGCTTTGGAAAAATGGTAAATGGACAAAACCCTTGCAAACACTTTTCAAGAGTGGTATATTTGATAATAATCTCAAGAATTATCCCTTTAGACTTTGGACGCGGGTTGCCAATTTGCCTCGGTTCTTTATGTGCGGTACGTTGTGTTTTATGTTTCTGTGTTCTTTTTGTTGTTTCTTGACTCTTTTGCGTCTCTTGCTGTGCATGTCAACTCTGTGGTTTTGCATTTTGCTGTTTTGCTGTGAGTGCTGCAACCAAGTGTTTTTAGAGATCCCATCTTCTTTCAATGACAACGCACTATATTCAAGGTCAGAGGTCAGATTTAGCGATATCCTCTTGATACCAGAATAATGTAACCTATTGATTTGAAGATTATTTGTTGAAAAGTCATTCAGGTATCTTTTATGTGCATGTCTGATTCTTGCTGCGAATTTGACTGTTCTTAAATGATGCTATGAATTTGAATACGTAACATTTGCAGTTCATGAGCACTGATGAGAATTTAATATTCGAAACACGTGTCTGGTGCATGAAAATTGGTTTGAAATTTTCTTCAAGAAGGTATAGAATTGGAACCTTCCGCATCATTCATGTCAGTGTAGATGAAGATTAATAAGATTACTTATCTGTGTGGGAAAACCATAGCCGTTTATTTGTATCAAGATTAGATTCATGACCATTTATAAGAGATCGAGATAGCTTTACTTTAAATGATATTTTTTCAATCACGTTGGCTTGAAGAAAAACTTATTCAGGTCTCATTATCCGAAACATAATTTTCGTCCAACTGAGAGATGTTTTGTTTTTGTCCAACTCTGTGTTGGACCCCGAGAGATGTTTTGTTTTCGTCCAACTCTGTGTTGGACCCCGAGGGATGTTTTGTTTTCGTCCAACTCTGTGTTGGACCCCGAGGGATGTTTTGTTTTCGTCCAACTCTGTGTTGGACCCCGAGAGATGTTTTGTTCTCTTCCAACTCTGTGTTGAACACCGAGAGATGTTTTGTTCTCTTCCAACTCTGTGTTGAACCCCGAGAGATGTTTTGTTTTCGTCCAACTCTGTGCTGAACACCGAGAGATGTTTTGTTCTCGTCTTTTACGAATTTGTCACTATATACAGTTTTGCTATTTTTCAAAAATATCATCAAACTTCATGGAAGTTAACATCTTAGCACCATCCCTCCAATGCTCTTTTGGTCGTATGTTTTATTTAATAATGCTACTTAATCAAATCTACAGGAGCTGCACACTCTTTATAACATAAGTTCAGCGTATCATACTATAAAAAAAGGTGAAAACTGACTGTGTCTGAAACTTATTATTGTTTGAACTACAGCTGATAAGGAATTACTTTCCGAAACACGTGTCTGGTGTATCTAAATCGGTTTGAAATGTTGTCCAAGAAGGTAAGAAGTTGGTACACTTCAATTTTCTCTGCACAGCATTTGAAATGATTGGCAGCAAATTGGGATACTTCGTTTTTGTTTACAAAGTCGATTTTTCAAGCATATGAAGTATATGCATGTCGCTGCATAATATCAGCTAATACCGGTTTCTCCTGGCACAACAGTGACATGTGAATACAATACATGATTCTGTGGAATTATCATTTTGAACAAATAAATAGCTTTATAAATCTACTTGTTTCATACATGTGTTAAATGTCTTGAATTCGTTTAAGAGACAGACGATCAACCGAAGTTGATCGAACTTGTCTTTATATAATGCGGAAGGATTCCAACTCAAAACCCTCTTGAAGAAATTTCAAACCAATTTATTATGCACCAGACACGTGTTTCGAATATAAAATTCTCATCAGTATTGCTTCCAGCCAAATTGTTTTTTTTTAATCAGCCGCCAAAATAAACATTACAGAAGTACCCATCAGTTATTCAGTCTCATAGTCGAGAAGGCAAGGCAAAAATTGAATCAATGGATTTTCCGCAGGAAAGGTTGCGAACATCGGAATAAACAATATTCCGAAGTGAAACCAGGTGCCCGGGGAGAGTCAGTGTCTCCTAATTGCATGCAAAATAAAGGAGGGGATCTCCAACAACACCAGGTTGCAGCACCCACAGCAAACCCCCAAAACATCAAAAACACAAAGCAGACAAGCACAGAAAGAGACGCAAGGGACAAGGAACGTGAACACACAACACAGAAACATCAAACACAAAGGACTACACATAAACCAAAGAGACCAATGTGTAACCGGTGCCGACTTAGGAAATAGCCACCGAAATAGCAGAAGGTGTGGTTATCCTGGATTACGTGCGCATAACCCTCCCACTTTTCCGATTACCTAGAGGTCTCGAAGAACGTACAATTGTGGTGTAAAACAGCCTCCTCAGCTGACCACACACAAACAAGACCGCAAAACACAGGGGCCCAAGCAACACAGATGAATATGTAAATGGGTATCAAAAGAGGGCGTACGTAATACAGTCCGTGCTCTGCTGGCTGTAGCGAGCTCATGTATGTTATCATCTGAGGAGTCCGACTGACACCCGTCGCAACAGCTCCATGAAAACCTGTCAAAGTCATTTCTCTAACGCACTCTAATTTTATTTTTAGAATTAAAATTTGCGTATTTACTTTGCACAGATTACGTGAATCCAGCTTTCCTGTAGGGTCGATTCAGTAGCATATCCAAATGAAATCTATGTTAAAAAAAATTTTCAGGGATGGTGCTAAGATGTTAACCTCCTTTAATTTCGTTAAAATGTTTGGATGAAATGACAAGTTTCCGAAATAGCCAAATAGAATGTATGATGTCAAATTGATAAAGTGCCAAAACAAAGCTTCTTTCAGGCGACAGAGCTGGAAAAAGTAATTAATACACTTAGGAAAATTCAATGTCACGGGGAACGAGTTTAACTGCTCCACATTGCAACAGGAAATAAGTATTTATATTAATGATGCGGAAATAACATGTAACTGAATAAAGCGACACTTCTTGATATTTCGATATTTATAATATGCAGAGGGATGACATATCCCAAACTGTTTGTCGTGTTTTTGAATATTTAACTTTATTGGGAGCATGTTTGTGAACTTCTGCAAATGCCTCAAAATCATGATATTCTAATTACAGGAAATAATCATTTCTGGATTGGTCTCTCTGATGAAGATCACGAGGGTGTTTGGCTTTGGTACCCGTCAATGGAGGTACCAGCATTCACGGACTGGAATACACACGAACCGACCAACGTCAATACTCAGAATTGTGTTGTTATTCACAAACAATACTTAAAGTGGCATGATTTGCCATGTGGTGGAAAAAATTCATTTATTTGTGAGGTAGAGAGAAATTGGAAGTGATAAAACAGTTAAAAAGTTATAAATCCTGACATATTAATAAAATTTATAAATTATTGAATAATTTTCATGTAGGAATAATTAAGGGAGTTTTTTGTAAACTAGAATGATAAGCATCAAAATTTGATCGTTTCTTCAACGCAATCTAATATTTCTGTTATCAAAATTTCTTGCAATTTCAAAAACGTGGGTCCTGTAGCATCATATCCCACCCATCCTGCAACGTGAACGACGAGGATTAAGTACCAGAAACGTGCATGTCTGATCCATGCTGCCAATTTATTTGTTCTTAAACGATGCTATTCAATTTGAAGACGTTAAACATTTATTACATGGATTCCGATGATATTGTGTGTCCATCGTAAAAATATGAGGGTATAGGAGTTTTATGATCATAGCATTATTATTCAAAATCTGTTTTCCTTTTTACAATTTCTGCAATTGTTTTTCAATTTGGTCAATTTAAATTGAAAATTCTATGGGAATTAAGTTCTATCAGTATTTGTAGAAGTTTAATCTTAAGTTTATTATGCTTAAAATATAGAAATCATCATCACCAGGCTGTTTGCGCTTGGGCTGATAGAGAAATATGAAAAATCCAAATAGAAAACAGACCATGACGTGCTTAAATTGCAATAACAGAAAGGATAACTAGATGGCTACACAATCATATAAATCAAGGTAGCGTATGACATGGCAGACAATTAATCTCTAGCCTGGGAATCCCCTTCGATTAAACAAAGCTAATTCTGCCTAAATCTACTTTGTAAGAATTCATTTTAGGCTTATCATACGAATATCACTATCATTTATATGATAGTTATCTATTCTGGTCAAGTATAGAGTTATATTCAAAGAACACCTCAACAGAAAATTTTGTTTTTTTACGTGTACCATATCATAACTTGTAATCAAAATAAAAAAAATTGTTGAAGTGTTCTCTAAATACACCTCTATTCTTGACCAGAAAAAAATTCCATCGAATAAATGATATTTATGCTCATATGATAGACCTGAAATAGTTTCATATAAGGTAGATTCAGACAGTATTTACCTTGTTTAATCGATTGGAATGTCCGGGCATATCACGTGATGTGCTACAGTGTAAATGGGTGTTTCTTTTCTAAGAATTACAAACAAACACCATATTACGAATTATTTGTTTTATGTTGAAAAATACATTAAAGTTGCCGCCTCTTAAATGAACTTATGCAGCATCATTTAAATCATAATTATGATAATAAGTAATAAAAAGTTGGCTTAAATAGTCAGAACAAAAACTAAATGCTGTCGAAATGTTTTCTGCGTATCTGTAAACCCGAAAATAAAGCTGAATGAAGTTAAAAATAATTCAAGTCATAACGCATCAGGTTTCATGAAGTTGTACACTATCTGATACCTTTCGTTTAAAATCCGAAAAAGGAATCTTCGAAATGAATGTTCTGAATATTGAATTTCTTTAAGATAGAGAACTAAAGAATGGATAGTGCGCAATTACGTTGTCCATTAGATTACAATTTGTTATAACGATGTAACAAATGTTGACGTCGATGTAACAAAAGTTGACGACAGTGCGACTAGGGGATTTCTCCAAAAAGTGACATTGAAGTTTTTTTAAGAAAACTTCACTAATGCCTTGAAACAAATATATTAACAAAAAGAACTTTGATAACTTCGTGTGTATTTATTTCTCAGCATTATGTAAGAGTATTGAATTCACGTTTGGTACCTAATGATTCAGAAGGAAGTCCTGCATATGAAAATGAAAAGAAAATGCTGAGTTTGTCGGACCATCAAAGGTTTACCGATTTTTGTCGAATATCAGTATACCATTAGCATATCATAATTCATCGGCAGAAGGCGTAATTTTTAGCGGAAGTAGACTGTTGAGGGTTTACTACCATAATAGCCGCTTTGAGCGATCAAGTCTCTGTAGATAATGTAAATGATATTTTAGGATGAAATAACAAGTTTCAGAAACAATGTATTATTATGCCAAATTTATGTAGGGCCACATCAATGTTTATTTCGAGGTTTCAAAAATATTGTATCCCAAAGTTCTTCAAGGGTCTCCTTGGTGACTGATCATTGACAAGGGCACATTCTATTCTTCAGCATTGGGGTCGATCAGTATCATATGTCCTCGGATCCCTACGTGTAATATTCAGCTATGTAGAGACATTCTATAGCTATGGGCAATAACAGTATGTTTTTCGAAATTGGTATCCGAACATACAAATTATACAAAACATATGGGATCCCTCTTTACCTCTTTACAAATGAAGCAAAGCATATGAAATTCCTCTTTCCAGAATCATCAGTGACATTCTGGATTGTGATTGAATGGTTGTTATCTAGCCTGCTAGGTGTCCGTCGATGCTCAGTTTGCTACTCTATTGTTAGTGCTGTTGAGATTATCGTCAGGATCTTCTTTAACTCATTTGTTTTACACTTATGCCCTTTGTCGTGTGGAGCTCTGCGAGGGATTTGACAGTAAGTGTTTTGAATATTTTCCCTGACATGGTCGCCATAGCACTTTCTATACAGACATAACCTCAGATAGGGCAGTGCATGTAATTTATATATTGTTTTCATTTTCGTGCATGAACATCGACGGCGGATGCGGCTAGCCAACAGGGGATGCTTACTCCTCCCGGGCACCAGATCCCACCTCTAGCCTGCTAGGTGTCCGTCGATGCTCAGTTTGGTACTCTATTGTTAGTGCTGTTGAGATTATCGTCAGGATCGTCTTTAACTCATTATCATCATCAAACAAGTAATATTTGCCTGACATGTACATCAACATGTACATCCAGACAATCATCGAGATGTCAGGTACTGTTGCGATAGGTGTTGCATACAAACAGGAGACGCTGACTCTCCCCGGGCTCCTTCTATCACTTCGGAGTATTGTTTATTTATGACTTTTATTTCAATAACTTCCATCGTAGTATGGTCAAAGCATATTATACATGTATAGATAAACCAATTATTCTCCGGATAGCCACACCGTATGCTACAAACGTCATGGATGGTCGTCGTAAGTCGGCAACGATTCCCCATTGATCTGTATGGTTAATGTTTCATTATTTGTGTTCGGTGTTTTGATGCCATTTTTGATGATATACTTGTCCCTTTTGTGTCGCTTGTTATTCTGTTATACCCTGTTGTTTTTGTGTTTTGTTGTGGGTGCTGCAACCGAGTTTTAATAGAGAATAGAGAGTCCTTCCTTTCTCGCAAAATGCCCGTTTCACAACGAAAAAAATTTCACCTGCGTACATAAAATGTCATATAGAATCAGTGATCAATTTCAGAAAGGAAGTGAACAAGCACAGCAAACAAAATAACATTTCTGGTATCTATCTTATGTACGGAAATGCATTTAAAAGAGCAGGAAATTTTGTTTATTCGCATGATATTTTCCCATGTTCCCTTATTTAACGCCTCATTATATCACGATTATCCGAAAATTGGCAGTGCGAGTCCATCCTCAATTTATCAATTAGTGATCGACATGTAGTAAGTTGTTTACTTTTTATCAAACATCCATTAAGTATATAGGACAATCGGAAATAACGGACGTCAAAGAAGCACAAAAGAAAGAAAATAGATCGTCAGTCAAAGACAAATAAGTTTCAAGGTCAGTATGTCACTATATAATAAATGTGAGAGTGAAGCTTACTTATAGTCCTGTTATTGTTAAACATCAGATGACATGATTATTTTATCTTTCAAAATGACCGTCATTGCCTGCATTTCTATATCGAATGCAATGAATAATTTGCAATTTACGAAACTGATCGGCAAGCATAGCTTGGATTCAAATCTTGTTTATATAGATTACTTCAAGATAGCATCTTTAGTAGAATGTGCAAAGGAGTGTGTAAACTACGAACAGTGTTGGTCATATGGATATCATGAAGCAAACGGTACTTGTCGTCTTGTGTCTTCAATCTGAACGAAACAAATGTTGAGGGAGCCGATGAGGGATGGACGTATTTCGTTGGTAAGTAAATATTTCAACACCAGTAACATGCTGCTGTATCCACATTCAATTCTTAAATATTGTTTCTATATGAACCTTTATTTCATTGCTTAAGGAGGTATTGAACACTTGGATGTCAAATTCAATTTTTCTAAAGTTTTCAGAAATTATATATTTCTTATAAGTCCTTGGCTATACAAACTTACATTTGATTCTATCCACAGGAAAATTTTCTACGAGACTTTGAAATATGCATAAATCGACGTTTTCATGAATTTCTTGATGACGTCATAATATTGAAAGTGTCATTCCAGTTCTCGTAAAGCTAGTGGAAATTAATTTTGATTTTACTTCCAAAATATCCATAAATATATTGCACTTACATATGGAAAAGGTAAATTGAATTGTGTTTTAAACACAAGCAGGATACTTGAATAAAAAATGAAACTGTCGCTAAAATAATTGCAATTTCGAGCCATTTTACTGTAGTTGCTAGTTAATTATTAGGAAACCTGTGAATGAATCTTTGTTAAAAACTATCAAAATTATCAAATATGTCCAGAGATAATTTCATGATTAAATGGGATATATTGAATTTAGGATTAAAATATTACAAGGTTTTATATTTTCCCAATTTTTTCTTCCAAATCGTTCATTTACAATGAAGTGACACCCGCTTTCCTGTAACGTAAATTTGTCAACGAATACACTGTGATGAAGATTTAATTTTCTACTTTATACATGCTAAGTTTCAATGCAATATGTTTAGTTATAATGTTTTTATTGCATTTTGAATGCGAAGATTTGTGACCCCATTTATCCCGGTAACGTTGAAATGACGTCGTGGTTTGCTTATGGATAAAACTCCCAAAGTCCTAAATTTTGAAAATCGCCATAATTTCTTCAAATGACTCCGGAAATTATTCAAACTTCATCAGGTTACTCAAATGCGTATATCAATCAGAGTATCAAATGTTTTAAGGGAGTAAAGACTGTACTTTTCCTAGGAAGCGAGAAAACAAATAATGTCGCCGCCATCTTGGTGTTCAAACCCTCCTTAAATGAAACATTTTTTATTTCTTTTCTTGGTATCATTTTTGGTGGCTTCATATCAATGAATTCCGCTTCGATTGCGAACTGCATGCCCATATCATGTAGACAATGGTCCTATTATTTTGGTTCTTCGTGTGTCAATGGTATATTTTCTTAGTTTGTGGTTATTCTCGTCTACCTCCGTTTTGAGACGTTCACGTACTATGTTCTCGCTGTTCCATTGCAGATCTCCAAAATTGTCAAAGCATGCGTTTGTTATATCAAAAGTATACAAACGCTTTTCACTTCTTACTTCAGTTTATGTAATGAAAACCATTAAAAAGAGCGATAGACGGATAGCGTTTTAATGAAATCTTATTCTTTTAATCTTGATATACCCTAATAATTGAATTTTTCTCGTATTAAGGATTTTGATGGGTCGGTGGAAACATATAATACCTCCATAAATTGGTTTGCTTCATTGGACATGTCCACTCCGGAAATGCTTCCCGGAACTCCTTTCGATCAAAAAAGTAGTTTTAGCTGCACTTATTTCGACGTAAAAGCCATAGTGACGTCAATATCTTCACGTGAAATGACAGTCAAATTCAAAACAAAATTGAAACATGCTTCCATTAAGTTACTGTGTACAACCCATATTTTCCATATTATATGAAAGCCGTCCCTATTTTCGGAGAGTCTGCGACGCAAGACAGTTGGATATAGAAATGGAACTAAGATAGGGATATTTGCCCTTTTAGAAACATCATTTTTCTGACTAGGACACTGTCGTGGGCTGTTGCTAGAACCATCTAAGAGGATAGTTTCCTCTGCTCTTGTTAAATTTTGTTTGTAGTTTAAAGATGTTAATTAAATATGAACAGATGTTAATCGAAGTTTTCTAGTATTTCATTAAATTATAAGGATTAACTTGAACAATTTTGCAGTTTATTGAGATATGATATGGTTTGAGGCGGTGTGCGGATTATAAAAAGCGTGCACTCAAACCATATAATATCTCAATAAATTGCAAAATTGTTAAAGTTAATCCTTCATAAAAATACCTCGGGCAAACACTCGCGTTGTGACTTTTTTTTCGATTATTAGATCATGGTGTAAATTCATACCAGATTCGTGTCTATATTTAAAGACCCTGATGTTATCACAGAACTTACCTACCTCCAAGAACATTATGTCATCACACCAGCGGACAAAGCCTCAAATAATTACACATTTACTTGCAAAAAGTACTATTTCGACAGTCTAGTTAAAGAGTTGGGTTTAAATTCGACACCTGGAAATCCCACTTACACCCCAACAAACCTTTCTGCCTCTGAAATAATAGATAACCACAAATCAGCTCTTGCTTCCTTTGGCTTCGACACTACCAATTTAGATTTAGATTTACCATATTTATACTGCATACCTAAAATGCATAAGAATCCGTACAAACAACGTTTCATCGCTGGTTCCTCAAAATGTTCTACCAAATCTGTATCGATCTTACTCACCAAAGTTTTATCTGAAATCAAATCTGGGCTACAAAAATATTGTTCGACAGTATATTCTCGCAGTGGTATCAACCAGATGTGGATTTTAAAGAATTCGAAGGAACTTTTAGAACATCTGAAATCCACTCATTTTAGTAGAGTCCATTCGATCAAAGCCTTTGATTTTTCGACACTTTACACTACAATTCCGCATTCTAAATTGAAAGAAAGACTCGCAAAAATTATAAGTAATGCGTTTACAAGTAAGAACGGTAATCGCAAATACAAATTTATTGTTGTTAACTATGACAAAACCTACTTTGTAAAAGAAAAGTCAGATTCTGAAAATAAGTACACTGAAACAGACATTATTCAGATGTTAAACTTTCTGATCGACAACATTTTTGTGGTGTTTGGAGGAAAGGTCTTCCAGCAAATTGTCGGAATTCCAATGGGGACCAATTGTGCCCCACTCCTTGCCGACATTTTCCTTTACTCGTACGAAGCTGAATTCATTCAATCTTTGGTCTCTGAAGGGAAAAGATACTTACCTTCTGACTTCAACTTCACTTACAGATACATAGACGATGTGTTGTCCATCAATAATCCAAAAGTCGCGGATTACCTGAGCAGTATCTATCCTTCGGAGCTTGAAGTCAACGAAACTACAGAGACAAGTAATTCAGCATCCTATTTGGACATAATGTTGTCCTACGACACTGATGGTCACATGAACACCTCACTCTATGACAAACGTGACGACTTCAATTTCAGCATTACGAACTTTCCTTTTCTGAGTAGCAACATCCCTTCATCGCCTGCTTATGGCGTGTTCATATCTCAGTTGATACGCTATGCCAGAGCAAGTACCAAATATACGGATTTTGTTCTGAGAGCTAGGCGTCTTTCAGATAAGCTTCTCAGTCAGGGATATGTTTGTGACCGACTAACATCGTCACTGAGGAAGTTCTACGGTCGATATGGGGAACTCGTCATACACTATGATGTCCCACTGTCCAGAATGGTGGATGATATTCTGTCATGGACCATTTGAACCATCCAACCAAAGATTGTACTCTATATCTTCCAAAATGGAAGTAACCGGATGTGACAGTTCTACCGAATTGAAGCGACGGGTGTTGCATGCAAGCAGGAGATGCTTACTCTTCCTGGGCACCTGGTCTCACTCTCATATCGGGAGTTCGCTTTTTTTCATATGGTGGAGGTTTTTGTTTTTGTTTGCTTTGGTTCCTGTTTTATCCTGATTTTGTATGCCTTCGGTTTCTGATTTTCTGAATTATCGATTTTGTACTGTAGACAGGGATATGGTCATTATCCATATTTGTCAATTAATCCCGTCTTTATTCTTCATATTCTTATTTACGATATGTTGGCATGTGGTGGACTTGAAATATTACCATAGAATGCATATTTCAATATTGATTATGGTAATTTTTTATCGTGGAGCATACATTGTACATAACAAAAAGTATTATTTAGTTTTTTTTTCAAAGAATTTTCAAGCCTTTCGGTTGTGAAGTTTTGAATCTGGTTTTAACTGTTGTATTTGACTTTCATTCACTAATTGATCAAGGTCATTTTGCCATCAATATTGTTTGATATCTTTTAACAGGAATTTGTGAAACATCATGGATATCTTTTAGAGACAGCTGTTATAAAGTAGAACAGAATTGTACATAATTTGATGAAGCTCAAGTAAGATTTTATAAAGTGCCTTAAAATACGAATCTGTGTGTAGTTTTATTGTTAAAGATGGTAGGATTTTTATTCATTTATGTCTGCAACATTATGCAATATCTGCATAACAAAGCAAATGACGCAAGCATTCAAAGCTATTAGAATTTGCCAATGATATAAATTTTATAACAAGGATTTATGAAATCGTACCGTGCAATAAAAATTTAATAATCTAGGAATGCACCTGCGTTTTTACAGAGTCATTGTTCGTCGATCCAAAGTCATCTTATCACGATTGATGATGAGGACGAAAACCTTTTCTCTCAAGACCTTGTCAGACAAGCAGGTAATGCCTATCACGAAGAATTACCTAACTTTCGATTTCTGTATAACGAAAAAGATACCAAGAAATCCTAACATTCTTATGTGTTAGAATACTGTGTCACTATAAAGATTTTTCTTATACATGTAAACTATTCTACTTGCAGGAAATAATCACTTCTGGATTGGTCTCTCCGACGAAAATCATGAAAATGTATGGCTATGGTACCCGTCAATGGAGGTGCCAGCATTCACGGACTGGAATTCACACGAACCGACCAACGTCAATACTCAGAATTGTGCTGTTATTCACAAACAACACTTAAAATGGCATGATAAACCTTGTACTGGAAAACATTCATTTATCTGCGAGGCAGAGAGGTCTTGGAAGTAATAAATAACATTTCAAACGGGCTCTTTCTTATTCTGACATATACAACTAATAAATAACTTTCATGTTAAATATTATTAGGGATGTTTAATCAAAAGAATGGCTAGATGGTTACTGCTACAGGCAACATTCGGATTCCTGCATGAATTACTCTTCCTCAGATCAGATTTGTTCCAATCCAAATAAAATTTGAAAAAAAAACATCAAAGAATAAGGGAGAAAGAATAGGCTTAAAGAGCTAATGTCTAACTCAGAATTCTTATTTATCAATGAAATAGAAGAAAAAGACAATGAATAGCTTCATCTTAACGAAAGCTTTAAAATCCATAATCTATCAACTTTAAATCCTATAAAATTACTATCTCAAAGCAAAAATTGCACAATGATTTTGTAATGAGAAAATTTATATAAATAGATAATGACAACCATGCTACTAAGAAAAAAGGAAACAAAGAACAAGAATAGAATAGTTTTCTTTCTTATTCCAAGCTTATCTCACTAAGAAGGACTAGTTGTGTGAAGTATAAATAGTGTAGCACAAAAATTGTGTATTCTACAAGTAAATGTCAAATTTCTTCAATTTCAATAGCATCATTTAAGAACATATTAATTTGCAGCATCGACCAAACATGCACGTTTCGGCTACTTATCCCTCGTAAGGGGAGAATAAAGAAAAGACATTGCAATATCAGAAAGGATTCCGACGGAATAGTCGGATTCCTTGATAAAGAAGATATTGCAATAACTAAAAGGATTCCGACGAAATAGTCGGAATCCTTAATAAAGAAAAGACATTGCTATAACAGAAAGGATTCTGACGGAATAGTCGGAATCCTTAATAAGTATATATGTCAGTGATACGAAAAATTTTGTCCGCCATAGAGAATCATTCTTATGGAATAGGAATTTTTCATCATGAATTATAATTTCAAACTTTCATCTTGTTTTCCTTTTCACAATTTATATACTGGGCAAAACATACCTCACTTTGCTTATAATCATTTGTCATGTTTTACAAAATGTTATCACTATCTAAATTTCATTAAAATAGATTATGCCAGCGAAGAAATACCAATCGTAGTTCAGGACACAAATATCTAGGGAAATTTGACAAAATTTTGTAAGTTTCCATTCACAAGCAACCGCAAATCCCAAAGTGAAGGTAGGACCAAGTGCCCGGGAGGAGTGAGCGTTCTCTAACTGCTTGCAACAACCGCCGCGAATACCAAATAGAAGCGTGTTAAATCCGGTATCCGGTTATGTCCAAATAGGGAAGGTCCTGTTGCATCATATCCCACCAATCCTGCTACGTCTTTCGGTAAATTTTTTGACATAGTAATCTTCATACTCTTTTTTGGTCATATTGCATTCTTTAGATTTAGGATCAATGACGAAGGTTAAGTACACGAAACGTGCATATCTGGTCCATGCTAAAAATGGTTCTTTCTTAATAATACGGAAGTGTTCCAACTCTATATCTTCTTGAAGAAAATTTCAAACCAATTTTTCATGCCGACTAGTGCCAACCTAAGTGAAATTTTTTAAGTCGTAATTACGACATATTAAGTCGTAATTACGACTTAGTCATCTCGTCATTGGGACTTACTTATCTCGTATTTACGACTTAATATGTCGTAATAACGACTTAGTAATATCGTAATTACGACTTAACTATCTCGAAATTACGACTTAATTATGTCGTCATTACGAATTAATTTGTCGTAATTACGACTTAACTATCTCGTAATTACGACTTAGCTTTGTCGTAAATACGACTTAGATTATTATAAATTCCACTATGATCAAGGCCAACATGAACCATGACTGCAGCTAGGGAGATCGCAGGGATTTTATGCAAGGAAAAACAGGAGTCCTAAGTATGCCTATATCGCTCACTCGACAACCCTATCCACCTTAAGCTTGTTGAAGAAGGAGAAGGAGAAATAAATTCAAGGGGATGACCCATTCACCCCCTTTCTTCAATTAATCAAAAATCATGAAAACTCAAAAAAATAACTCATAAAAAGCATTGTATGAATATTCAGCTATTATGTAAAAAGAGTTCAATAGATAAAAGAAATAATACAATCTTAATACTTTTTGAAAAACTTGAAAAAGACGTAAAAATGCGTCAAATATTCACTTTAGAGTGAATGATATTACGAAACAATTAATAACATAGTTAAGTCGTAATAACGAGAAAGCTAAGTTGTAATTATGAGAACACTAAGCCGTTATTATGAGATAACTAAGTCTTAATTACGAGATAATTAAGTCGTAATTACGAGATAACTAAGTCGTAAATACGGCATACTATTCGTAATTACGACTTAAAAGTTTTACTTAGGTTGGCACTAATCGGCTTCCGTACATTCTTGAGTAAGAATGTTTCAAAAGCGCACAAATTTATGTAAATGCACAAATTTAGATTCTAAAAATAAGACCAGAGGGCGCTAGTGAAATGAATTTATGAAAGTACTTTGGCTGGAAGCATCACTGATGAGGATTTAATATTCGAAACACGTGTCTGGTGCATGAAAATTGGTTTGAAATTTTCATCCAGAAGATATACGGTTGGAGTCCTTCCGCATTATCAATATAAACAATTATTTCTTTTTGCAGTGTGAAGCAGTTAAAATCGTTCCCCGTGACCTGATGTTTGTCAAGTGTATTAATTACTTCTTTCCAGCTCTGTCGCCTGAAAGGGATGAGATCAAGGAGAAGATCCTGACGACAATCTCAATAGCACTCACAATAAAGCGCCAAATTGAGCAATGACGGACCCCTAGCCAGCTAGAGGTTGGACCAGGTGCCCGGTAGGAGTAAGCTTACCCTGTTTGACTAGCCACATCCGCCGTCGATGTCCACGTACGAAATTGAAAACAATATGTACAAAACATGCACCTCTAAGATTAAGTCTATTTTGAAAGCGCTATGGCGACCATGTCTGGGAAAGACATTTAAAACACTTACTGTCAAACCCCTCGTGGGAAACTTTTTTACGAGCTCCGGACTGTAAAGGCATACGTGTGACACAAATGAGATAAAGAAGATCCTGACAACAGTCTCAATATCACTCACAATAGAGCAACAAATTGAGCATCGATGGACCCCTAGCTTCGATATTCTCCCGTCTCACACGTTGTTCCTATTCGGTTATTTATGTGTGTGAGAGGGCTTCAGTTCCTTCCCATATTCTGCTGTGGCGCAAGCCGATTGTGTATCACAATTGCATGTTACCGCATGATGACAAGATGGTGATGCAGATATAATTCAAATTGGCATTAAACTGTATGATTTCTGCCTTCATAACGGTAAATTTCGGCGTCTAGATCCGATACTCCACGATAGATTTTTCAGCAAGATTTTTCCAAATAATTGTAGAACGTGGAATATATTAGACATTTTGCCGGCTTGTGCTACAGCAGTCTATGGTAAGGAATTTAACCGAATAGAAACAACGTATGAGAATATTTTGAAATATATGAAATATTTAAGCTAATAGACCCCTAGAAACAACGAAAATATTGCCCACAAACATTCCATCGTCTTGATGATGTCGTCTATAGTATACATGTGTTCTGAATCAGAGCATTCTTTATAAAAAAATAAGTGTCTTAATTTGTGTTTTGTTACGGGTATGCAACACACAGCAAGTGCATTTATCGTACATGTGTTGCGCGTAACAAAACACAAATTATGACATTCATTCTATATATATGCACCACAGTTATCTGCTTCATCGTTGTTTTCTGGAATCGCATTTTTCTTGGTAACAAGGTGACGTTAATATTTATGTCACCGCGGATAAGGTTTGAAGATTTGGACAGCCGTCGCGGCATGTTTCTTTAGGTCTTATGCATTGTTACGTCACGAGCGTTTTCATACGAAATACAAGCACGTTCCTTTCAATAGTTTTATCTCAGGGAATTACATTGGTTGTGCATATATAACAAAATAAGTTTCTAAATATCCTTTATAATAAAAAAAATGGCATTATTGAATAAGAAATAGACCGTGACTAACTTCCTTTCACAACCTGCTCTTTATGTTGAAATATGAAACAAAATCATTAGGATCAAAGGCTTTGCAAAAACAGAAATGACGAGAGACGCAAAATAGACAAGGAACACCAAATTCAAAACAGAAACATCAAACAAAAACCAATGAAACCAATAGACCATTTTCCGATCTTGGCCGAAAGCTCAAAATATCCGAGTCAACATCCTTGGCATTGTTTTTATTATGACGTCACTGTTAAATGACGCAATTCCATTGTGATTTAACAATGAAAAAGTGCGCAAAAACTGCCTACCTCGGACATGTTTCGTCAAATTGTCGGCCATTATGAATTACGTCAAGTGGGCTATTGGCAACCGGTACCGACTTAGGATGGCCATCTGCTACGTCAGAAGCAAATGATGTGATTATCCGGATTACGTGCGCACAGCCCTTCCACTTTTATTGTTACCAAGAGGTCTCTCTCGAAGAACGCGCTGTTAAGTAACCTCATCACCGTTTATATGACCATGCAAAGAAGACAACGAGATGCTGGAGTCGAGAAATTAACGGATGGATTTATAAATGAATATAAAAATAGAGGGCATACGAAATCGACCCGTGCTCGGCCAACTGTGGTGAGATCATGCATGTCATCACCCGGGAAGTCCGAACGACGTTCCAAAGTACCACTGGTGTGGATTTATTATCCGAAAAACGTGTCTAGTGTATTAGAATTTGTCCGAAGTTTTGAAAGAGGAGGTAAAAAGTTGTAACAGTTCAATCTTTTATATGATAAAAAGAAGATTGTGTTGAGTTTGATATTGAATAAAAGATATTGTCGTGTTCGACATACATCTCGTACTACGGTATCTTGCTTCTCGAATGAACGTGTGCTTTCTCAAACAAGATGAAAAATACAAAAATAAAAACAAAGGTAATCACAAATTATGAAGCTCTACTCGTGACAGCAAAATTCAATTTAAACATATTTCTAGGTACATGTATAGTTGTTTTTAAAGGCAAAATCATTCAAGAGGAGAAAACAGGTCAAGGTCATTTTTTGAAAGCTTAATCAAAGATACATCCAATAAGCAAGTTTGGAAAATATAGCCCTTATACTTTGCTCAATATTGGATTTTAAAGGCAAAATCATTCAAGCGGAAAAAGTAGATCAAGATCATTTTATGAAAGTTTGATCAAAGATACATCCAATATGCAAGTTTGGTACATGTAGCACTTATACTTTGCTCAATATTGGCTTTTAAAGGCAAAATCATTCAAGCGGGAAAAGTACGTCAAGGTTATTTTATGAAAGTTTGATCAAAGATACATCCAATAAGCAAGTTTGGAAAATATAGTCCTTATACTTTGCTCAATATTGTGTTTAAAGGCAAAATCACTCAAGCGGAAAAAGGTAGGTCAAGGTCATTTTATGAAAGTTTGATCAAAGATACATCCAATCAGCAAGTTTGGTACATGTAGCACTTATACTTTGCTCAATATTGGCTTTTAAAGGCAAAATCATTCAAGCGGTAAAAGTAGGTCAAGGTTATTTTATGAAAGTTTGATCAAAGATACATCCAATAAGCAGGTTTGGAAAATATAGCCCTTATACTTTGCTCAATATTGGCTTTTAAAGGCAAAATCACTCAAGCGGAAAAAAGTAAGTCAATGTCATTTTATGAAAGTTTGATCAAAGATACATCCAATAAGCATGTTTGGTACATGTAGCACTTATACTTTGCTCAATATTGGCTTTCAAGGGCAAAATCACTCTTGCGAAAAAAGGAGGTCAAGGTCATTTTATGAAAGTTTGATCAAAGATGCATCCAATATTCAAGTTTGGTATATGTAGCATTTATACTTCTCTAAATATTGGCTTTTTAAGCGAAATCAATCAAGCGGAAAAAGTAGGTCAGATGCTGCGTCCGATGCATAGGTTCATCTCAGCATCTCGAGATGAATCACTTGTGCAAGTTTGGTTACTGTAGCATCAGTGCTTTGCCAAGTACCTAACTACCCCAACTTCGTAACCGGACGCGGACGTGGACACGGACACGGACGCGCGGGGTTATAGCATAAGCTCACTCAATTTCGTCGAAGTGAGCTAATTATCCATTCTATTTTTATCTTTCTTACGTAAGGGGATTGCACAGGTCCAATATGGCCATTGATATTTTGACGTGTAGAAGATTAAGTACGTCTCCTCTCACGAAACTAAGGTATACATAATCTACATTTGCTCTACTGAAATGGATTCTTTGTTCCATCTTTCTGACCTAAAATACAATATACTGTAACAGTGATCACTCTCACTGAGGAACAATTCACGATTATTACATCAGAACGTCATGCTTTGGGGAAATATTCTTTGTAAGAATATAGAATTTGTTTTATTGATACGTGTACATATTTGGTGAAAGCAGCAATCTAAAGTTCGGTTGGGACAATGATGCAGTATAAACCTTCCCGTTTTTATTGATTTCTATGGGGGAACTGTCGGTATTATTTTGAATAATTCATCAAAACAGTAGATTCAAATGTTGACAGATTTACAAGTAGTTGTCATTTCTACGAAAAAAAAATCACATTTTCGCATTTTGATATTTCGACTTTTCAAGGCAGATTTTACTCCTTATCTTTCCAGCCTTCAGAAATAGGATAATCAAGAGCAAAACTCATTTTCTTCGCTTTAATTCAGTAGATTAATTCATACTGAATCATCATGTAAAACTTGAAATCAGTACCTCACTTACAAACCGAGATATACCCCTACCCTGTCTCATACGAGCGCCACATTTCTAGGTAGGACTAAAAGGTTTTCGGTGATAATCAGCCAGTAAGAACAACATTTGGCCAACGCCCGACTATTTAATAATCCGAACACATAAATCATACAACTATATGATATCACCTCTTCATATGCTTGAATGGTACCATCTCAAAAATAACCCCTCATATGTAAACGTCTTCAAATTGAGTAGCATCTTTTAAGAACAGATAAATTGGCAACGTGGACCAGACATGCACGTTTCGGGTATTTAACCCTCGTCAGTGATCCTCAAATCTAAATGTAATATGCCAAAAAAGTATGAAAGTTACTATGTCAAAAAAGCGTATCGAAAGACGTAGCAGGATGGGTGGGATATGATGCTACAGGACCCACTTTTAAGAAATTTCAAGAAATTTTGATAACAGAAATTTAGAATGCGTTGAAGAAACGATCAACCGAAATTGATCGAACTTGGCTACATGTGCCCTCGGGGAATCCTGGTCCACCAGCAGTGACACTCACCAAGTGGTATAAATGTAAACGTCTTCAAATTGAGTAGCATCATTTAAGAACAGATAAATTGGCAACGTGGACCAGACATGCACGTTTCGGGTATTTAACCCTCGTCAGTGATCCTCAAATCTAAATGTAATATGCCAAAAAGTATGAAAGTTACTATGTCGAAAAAGCGTATCGAAAGACGTAGCAGGATGGGTGGGATATGATGCTACAGGACCCACTTTTTAGAAATTTCAAGAAATTTTGATAACAGAAATTTAGAATGCGTTGAAGAAACGATCAACCGAAATTGATCGAACTTGGCTACATGGCTACATAGCTACCGAACTTGGCTACATAGCTACCTCTGTTGCACGTGCATACCATTTAGAACGTTCCACGTTAAAGGGTAGGGACAAAATTTGCTGTTTTTGGCCTCATTTTGTGCTTTCTTCAAAAATTGTTTTCTTACTTATTTTAATGTTTCATATAAGGCTTGCGATGTTGATGTTTATTGAAACTGAATAGAAAAAAAAGATATTATAAATGTATATGAGTGTTATCTTCCGCCAAAATTGCCCACTTTTACCAGAATTAATGGTAAAATTATTACAATTAACCAGATTTCCACATAATGGTTTAAAGTATATATAGAGCAAGCACATGTAGCAAAGTCATACTCTTCATGTGCATCCAGAATATTGAAAGAAATGTCTCATATGAGTTTGAACAAGTTACATGCCCTTGCCCTAAGGCCTACAATTGTAAGAATGTTTGCATCTGGCTAAAACTATGAATTTCTATAGTGAAGACATAAAAAATTCTTGTACCAAGGATCTATAATTAGCATAAGATGGATGATGCTAGGATGTTTTAACCTCCTTTAATTTCTATGATTAGATGAATTGACAAGTTTCCGAAATTATATGCTGTCAAACATATACAGGCCAAAGCAAAGCTTCTCTCTATAAGTTTCAAAATAAATTATAAAATCTTGTGTCAGAAAAATTGTCATTATAATTAAGTTAAATCTAAATTATTGTGATTAAACTGGGCGAACGATATCCTATGGGACCAACAGACCAGCAACACGGAATAAAGGGAAATCCAAATAGTGGAAATAAATACAGAGCGGAGTTTTCAACACGACTTAAAATGTGCAATTTCTGTTGTCTAAAGAACCAGCTAAGGACAGAGCTATGCCATGAAGGAGATGCTCTTGAGTTTTAACACTACCTCGAGTGGATCAATAAACCACTTGCCTAAAATAAGAATGGCTAACAAAATGATAAAAAAATGTCCGATGTACACGACTTTTGCAAACTTTTTCATTGTAATGTCTTAATGGAATTGAGTGCCGTCATAATGAGAACCAACACAAAAAGATGTTTACTCTGACATTTTGAGCTTTCAAACAAGATCGGAAAATAGTCTATTAATCGACCAAATGTAATTGGTAACATATAATTACGTAAGAGACCTATGACCAATTGTAGTTATTTGAAGTGTTTATCTACAGATAATTGATCTGAAGAAGTCATCAATTTGCATTGCATAAGCAACTGTAAACTTTACTAATATTTATTCAGTAAATGGCTAAATGTATATTTCAATAAAACATAGATTATATTGAACATGTACCATTTAGCATAATGAAAACAAATAGTAACTCATCATTCTTACATAAGTAAAATGATGTCAAATATAAGATGATATAATGCACGTAATTTATATTCTTCAAAGACAGTCGTGATACTCGACTTTCCCATCAACCCGATGAAAATGTTCAACTTTCTTGTTGCCTTATCAATGATATTTGCATGTGATACAAGCCATGTTTTCTTCACGAAATTAGTCGGTAGAAATGACTTAGACCCTAGTTTTACCTTTATTGAAATGTCAAGGATATATTCAAGCATATCATGTGCAGAGACATGCACCAACTTAGATGACTGCTGGTCCTTCGGCTTTCATACGTTGAAAAAGATATGTATTTATACATCACTCATTTTGAACGAGACAGTGGTCGGAGGAACGGACCATGGATGGGATTATTTTGTTGCTGAAGGTAAAGACATAAGAATTGTATCTCATATAATTATGATTATGAAAATAAGTGTTTTACTAATTATAGTTACTGCAGGCGTAATAATAATAATTATCATTATAATTACAACCCATCATTAACAAAAAGTTACTGAAATAGCACATGTATTCGGAGGAGGCTCATTTGTTCCTTTTTATCTTTTTCTGTATTTGTTTTTATTTTCATATGCCTGAACATTACGCGTGGTAATTATTTTTGTGACAACTGGAAAATTCTATTTTAGATTATGTTTTCGTAATCATGCATTGAATGTATTGAACAGTTAAAGAAATTGAATATTTTTTAACATTGTTGACTGCAAAGAATACATATTTCGTCATTTTTCTTTTTTTTTTCACTGAAATGAATTGTAATTTATTTATAAGCTATAATATCATATCAAAGTAACATTGTCATTCCACCAGACGAACACTTTATTATGTTGTTTTTCTATATGTAGTTAAATGCATTATTTCTAGATACATGTGAAGCATCATGGACCAGATACGGTACAAGCTGTTATAAAATAGAAGAAGATCCACGCAACTTCAGCGATGCACAGGTATCAGACAGATGCGATTGACAGGGTATTTTCTGCCCTCCCCCCCCCCCCCCCCCTACGGAGGAAGAAAAAATAATGTTTCATGCATTGTTAATTTAATCCTACCAAATAAGTGTTCTTTGATTAAAATGAACCTTGGTCAGGTGCACACAGCATATTTGCGAAGGTATGTATATAACATATTGTATATCCTCAGTCAGGGATACGTTTGTGGCCGACTAACCTCGTTACTGAGGAAGTTTTACGGTCCATATGGGGAACTCGTCATTCATTTTGATGTCCCACTCTCCAGTATGGTGGACGATATTCTGTCTTAGACCGTTTGAACCATCCAACCACTGAATATACTTTTATCTTCCGAAATGGAAGTAACCGGATTAAAGTGACTCTTCCTGGGCTCCTGGTCTCACTCCCATATTGTGAGTTCGCTTCTTTTCATATGGTGGAATGATTTCTTTATTTTCCTCGGTTATATCACAGCTAATCTGATACGCTAGAGCATGTACTGAGATTTTGGATTTTCACAGTAAAAATTTACAAATTACCAAAAAACTTTTAGGTCAAGGTTTCCGCTTTCATAAACTAGTTAAGGCTTTCTGGAAATTTTACAAAAATTACAGTCAAATTCTTTTAAAATTCGAATTTATACTCGCAACAGAGAACATTACTTTGCGTACTACACAACCTGTCTTTTATGGTGATATGATAAACAAAATTAGAAGGATCAAAGGTAGGCATCATAGCCATCGCCGCCTTTTATAGCGTGGATATGATCCCAATGTCACCAGATGGACACTAGGTTGGTACTTGACCAATCTAAAGTCTTGTGACAGCGCATCCTTGAGACTTGCACTCTGACTGACTTGACGACGGGATTCCATGACGGGCCCTGTCCAAACCTCTTTAGAGAAGACATGGCCCCGATCACCTGTCCTCTATGAATGTCAGTCGGATTCCTCGGGTGATTACATACATAAGCTCGCTACAGCCGGCAAAGCACGGACTGTATTAAGCGAGCCCTCGTTTTATATCCATTAACATATTCATATGTGCTGTTGGGGCCTCTACGTTTTGCGGTCTTGTTTATATGAGGTAAACTTACAGTGAGGAGGTTGTTTTACATCACAATTGTACGTTCTTCGAGACCTCTGGGTAATTGGAGAAGTGAGAGGGTTGTGCGCACGTAATCCATGATAACCACACCATTTGCTACTTGCGAGGCAAATTGCCGTCCAAAGTTAGCAGCGGTTGCCCATTGGTTTCGTCGGTTTATGTGTAGTATTTTGTGTTTGATGTTTACATGTCGTATGTCTCTTTTTCGTCTCATACTAAGCTCGTCTTTTGTGTTTTTGCATCGGGTGTTTTAGTGTTTTGCTATTGGTCCTGCAACAGGGTCTTGTTGAAGATCCCCTCCCTTCGTTTATCCTGGTTTGTATGCCTTCGGTTTATGATTTTTTGAATTATCGATTTTGTACTATGTATAGGGATATGGTCATTATCCATATATGTCATTGAGTTTATTTCTGTTCCATTCGATAGTCGGCGTCTTTCCTTGGTTTATAACCGCCTGGTATCACTACAATTGTTCTATAACGGACATCTTATCTTAAATTTTGCGAATCGCATATGGTGCTTACTAAGAACCCCTATTGCTAATATCTGATCCATCATAAGACATTAATCGATGTAATTTACTAACTGGTTTGCACAACTTTCTAAAACAAAAAAGCAAAAGATCATCCTTACCTAATGAGTTTGTCCCTAAATACGGTAGAGATGTAAATATAGAAAAATTTTATAGATCTATCTTACTTTCCGATTGGAAAATTGCAATACGATACCGGTATATATCTTTAAATATCAAGAAAGAGGTAATTTCGCAAACCAAATATCTAAAAGAAATCAATACATGTTTTATAAAGGAGTAGGTGCGGTAACCTATATTGGGTCGTTGAAAAAAGTTGTTTTGGGCGAGGCGAATATATTTTTGTATCCTCCCTGTAAAACACTGTATAACGAATTTATCCCATCGATGGCTTTTGGCTTGTGTATGTAACATCAACATATTTACAAAATGTAAAAGCATCTCGGTGACGTCAATATCGTAAAGCGTCTTAGTAGAAGCAGGATATTAAATAAATATCTTGCCAGTAAAATGATACAACATAATATTTGGTTCTTTTCGACCAATCATATTGCAAGAAATTTGCCAGAGGTCGGATAAGATAGCATATCACGTGATATGCAAATGATCTCTAGCATGTGTATTTCCTTCGAATAAACCAGGTAAATACTTAAATATTTAATCTACATGATATGAAACTGTTTAAGGCCCATAATATGCATGAGCATAATTGTCATTTATATTATGATAATCTATTCTTTGGCAGATATACTAGGTCATGTCTAGAAGTTTCTTTGATAGTTTTATCTTATTTGTATTCCCTCCTTTTTGGTCTCGATCATAACTGATGAGACATGAATTGTTCAAATGCGCACATGCTGCATCGAGTTTTTTCATATACTGTAAGAATTTCAATGACATGTTGACACAGTAGGTCATGGATTTTAGAGATTTTTGGTATGGAAGTTCAAAATGAAGTACTTGTATGTAAATCCCAGTTTTTCCAAAAAGGATGTCGTTGCCATGGTAACTGTGTCTGAAGTTTTAAAAATCGGGAAAATTCATAGGACGAGGCATATTTGTAGGCTTCGTTACCATGGAAACGGATATTTTTTCATCTGAAATAACTTTGATTATTTTCTTTTAATCCTTATAGTTATACATATTTGTAACGTTTTTTACATTCATCTCAGAAGCCGTTTGTATACAAAATGGGAGATTATGCCGAACCAGGATTTCAAAAGGCTCTGTTTTGGGCACTTAAAGACCCTTTTTTTTTGCATGTTTTACTGTTTTACAAGGTTGACAATTTCATAAAAGCACCCGTTTTTGAAGTCCAAATTCTAGTTATCAAATTAGTATCATCTTTGAACTTTACATTAATATAAAAATTTGATTGAGCTAATTTGTCCTTTTATATGCAAAGCATTATCAAATTTAGTTGCTATGGCAATAATCGGCTACAAGCCATTGAATACAAAAGGAGACCGTATTTTAAGTTCCGGATAAGATTTTTTATCGATTAAAGGAGATGGAACGTTCGAAATCTATTTCTGATACACAATGTAAACATATCTAATGTCTATCCATTTTTGGTGAAATATTCGAAAATTTTTACATTTTTTATTCGATATTGCCATCGCAACGGTATTTGACGACAGAATTTAGGTAAAACTCTTACATTACCTACTCAAATGTTTTGTTCATTTTATTTGTCAATAAACATATATTTCCTTTGATGAAAATAAATGGTCTCCTTTTGGTGCATTTTGTAACATTCAAAATTGAAACTGGCCAAAAACATTCTTAATTGGCCCTCATTTTCACCTCTATTTTTTGCTTCATTTTAATTTATTTTTGGATTAATACAATGAGCTTCCTGTAATATATATCACGTAACTACATGTACTAAGTAAGAATGGAAGTAAGGAAGAATATATTATGAAAAATTGAGCGAGCTGTGACAGTGGTATCCATGGCAACGAAGTATCCGAAGCTGAGTTATTTCAAAAATCAAAAATGGGATAAATAGAATTACCTCTTTACCATGGCAACCAGAAGTCGCATTAGCGGAAATGTGATATTTTCAGTCAGTACTTGCTATATACCCGTTATACCTAAAATCATCAAAATCCATGACATGCCGTGTCACTCTTTTTTAGTCCTTAGAGGGAATAGCTATTTAAAAATATTGACAATAGAATTGTTTTATTATTTCTGTATTATTCCAACAGGTGAATTGTGGCCTAATGGACAGCTATATCATCAACATTGATGATTATCAGGAAAATACATTCGTTGGGAGTTTAATTGGTCCTAAAGGTAATGTTTTCCACATTTTCATTTAACTACTTTTTTGAATTTATCCAAAGGAAAACTGAAACCTCTAGAAAAGGTACTTCCTTATTAATATGGTGGAGGTTTTTGTCTGTTTGCTTTGGTTCCTGTTTTATCCTGATTTTGTATGCCTTCGGTTTCTGATTTTCTGAATTATCGATTTTGTGCTGTAAACAGGGGTATGGTGATTATCCATATTTGTCATTAATATTAACACTTATTTCTCGTCGCAGTGTGGAGCAGTTCCCCGTGTCTGTTTGTTTAAAGTCTATTAATTACTTCTTTCTAGCTCTGTCGCCTGAAAGAAGCTTTGTTTTAGCACTTTGTTTGCTATTTCGAAAACTTGTCTTTCATCCAAAAATATCATCGAAATTAAAGGATGTTAAGATCTTAGCATCATCCCTCCAATACTATTTTGAACATACATTTTATTTGATTATATGCTACTGAATCGACCCTACAGGAAATTTGTAGCCATGCACTCTCTGCAAAGTAAATGCACAAATCTAAATTCAAAAATTACAACCAGGGGCGCTACTGAAATGAATGTTGGTTGTGTTTGAAAATCAGTATGGCTGGAAGCATCAACTGATGAGGCTTTAATATACGAATCACGAGTCTGGTACATAATGAATTGGTTTGAAATTTCCTTCAATAAGGTATAGAGTAGGAACACTTCCGTATTATTGAATACATTTTCTGGTCTAAACCCTAAGTAACTCATGCCTTCTCGATATTTTTGTTAGTTTTGTTTCATCCTTTAGACCATTTGAACTATCCAACCACAGACCAATTACATGTATTTTCCTTACTGAAAGTGTTACCGGATGTATTTTTCGAACTGAGGCGACAGCTGTTACATGCAAGGTAGGAATGTCGACTCTTTCTTGGGCGTGTGAACTCACCTTATTGGGAGTTCGCTTCTTTTCATATAGTGGAATTTTTTGTTTGCACTGGTTCCTGTTTTATCATTATTTTGTATACCCTTCGGTGAATTATTTTCAAATTGTCCATTTTGTCATCTATGTTGGGATATGGTTCTTGTCCATATTTGTCTCAAGAGTGAACCGCTCAAAATTGCTGGTGGTAAACTAAAGACACCAAAAGATCGGTTAGGTCAAAAAGTTCTCGTTCTTCTCTAATCCTCTAAGTAATGAAATGTAGATAGAAACATTTTTAACCCAGTGAATAAAAGTCACACAAGCACCCGAAATCAGATTCCGAAATCACAATCAATTTGCTTACAAATTCTAAAATTGTCAATTTTGAAATATATATTTTATAGTACCAAATTTATTGTACAAATGTACTAGACACGTGTTAAAATATATAACAGAACTTCCCCATGAGAAAAAAATCTGACAAACAGACGCAGAACATAGAAACACGAACGGAAGGCCTAGGACAACTTTATCTGAACAATCTCCATAGCTCAGTGCAATTATATATATATACGGAATGCTCTTTCTAAAGGTGGGCTGATTTTTAAGGCCGTCGTAAAGTTAAAAATATCCAAATAAGTTAAAGAAGGTCCTGACGATAATCTCAACAGCACTCATAATAGTTCACCAAATTGAGCATCGACGGACCCCTAGCAAGCTAGAGGTGGAACCAGGTGCCCGGGAGGAGAAAGCATCCCCTGTTGGCTAGCCGCACCCGCATATATCACTTACATCATGTAACATATTATATAATGCAGTTTAAAGTATCTAATCAAGAAAAGACATTCAATATCTCTCGTTGTATCATTAAAAATGAGGAGGGTGTCGCTCATTGGTATCAGAACTAAGAACAAGGAAAATTACCAAAAGTAATTGAAATTGAACGGCGCCAACTTGAATAAATTCATTGAGGAAATTAGATATGCACTATAATTTAGAAATGCAATTCCATTTATTCCAATGTCTGCCAAACGTGAAAATTACTAGTTGAATGAAACGTCCCAGTCGCCGTGAGTGATCCGATTGAGTAACAGGGGGGACACACATGTATCTTTGTGCAATTCTGGAATGTCTCTTGTTCCTCTCAATTGCAGAACACAAGAGTAAATCCTTTTTTTAATTATCCCCTATTTTGAAAAAAAAAATACAAAGCGATAAAGTGTTATTTGTGTTTTTACAGTTCACTCATTCTACTGGATTGGTCTATCTAATAAAGTCCAGCTTAATACCTTTCTATGGTATCCATCACTAAAAGAACCCAACTTCACGTTTTGGGACGTTAGCCAACCAAACTATGATCCGATTGAACCCTGTGTAGTGATATCGAAACACAGCATGAAGTGGAGTGATTGTAGATGTCACTATACTGGCCCATACATATGTGAGAGAGAATTGAAGACATAGAGCGTCAATCTCATTAAGTACTATTGACTCCTTATGAATTTGAAGACGCAACATTGCGTTTATAAACTTCTTTGATCAATATCTATATATTAAGATAGTGTTTTACGACGTTTGAAGACGTTTAACATTGCACGAAGTATGTGTCTTCAATTTGATGACGTTTAACATGTATTGTAAGTGATTTTTTACTATTAAAATACATAAACGATGTATCGATTTATATTTGACAATTAGTTGATCTCGGTGAAAAAGGATCAATTTCTTCATGCCATGATATAGTCTTCAAAATTTCTATGTCAATACTTTGAGATTGAAAATGGCTCAATAAAGGAATGAAGGACTCGCTTGCAGCAACAGCAATCGGCTCACAGTGGCTCAATATCTCAAATCAGTCGATTATATATAGAGGAAAAACATATATTTGTAGATTGGAATCTACAAATCATACAAAAGACATGCAGTGACCTGTGCAGTACCTTGTCCTTCCTTTTGGACAACATTTATGTTAGATTTGGTGAGATTATCTATCAGTAGGTTGTAGGAATTCCAATGGACGCTAACTGTTTCAGATTCAGAAGCTTATGAAACAGAATTTATCTAAAATCTTTAAAAGCAAAGAAAATTTGATGATTTGTTTTGTTTCAGTAGTACTTCTAGGTACTTTGATAATATTTTTACAATTGACAATCCTGTTTTTGAAAAACATAAGGATGAAATTTATCCTCTAGAATTGACACTTAACAAGGCAAACGTTACAAACACAGAAACACCATTTTGGACCTGAATATCAAAGTTGTGAATGGAGAGATTCATACATGTGTGTATGACAAATGAGATGATATTGGATTCAACATAGTAAATAATGACGTTGATGTTCCTAGATTTCCTTCATATGACATTTGTAAACATATCAAAGCTTATCCGGTATGCTAAAGCTTGTACCAATCTTTTGGATTTTCATAGTAGAAATTTACAAAATACCGTGAAACATTTAGGTCAAGGTTTATGCTTCCATTAACTAGTTAACTGCATAAGAATGTGCAAAGAACACATGTATTGGCAGTTTATGTCATGACTTTTATTATATTATTTTACAATAGGGATGTTCGAGTGACGAAAAAGTGACGTCACACTGCGCATGCGCATGAAAATTGGTTGGCAAAAAGTGGTTCTCTTATATATATGTATATAGCAATGTCCACTTCTATTTACGCTAATATTCTTTATCAGTACAAAATATCAACAGATATAATTATGTTAAGATTACTTCTAAGTTGTTATTATATTAATCAATCGTTTTGATTGCATGTGATATTTTTTTAATTTAATTTTTCTGTATTAATCACCGGTTATGTATAAATAGCATTTAGTCTCTCTGTGGGTTGATTTAATTTTTAAAGTCATGAATGTGAACATCTTATATCATCCATCAAATTGCCAAGTCAAACCTAAACAGTGTATCTCGTATACACAATACATTGATCTGACACCTGCCATTTACCTTGATTTTTGTCGGTTGTCCAGGTAGATTTTTCACCCAGGCGCCGCGGCGGAACCAATGATCCGCAAAGGAGAGAAAGCCACTGCATGTGATCTATCCATTTCATATTTCAGTTTTTGATATTTTGATTCAGAGACACGGATGAAACAACTGAACCATTTTTTGATCAGTACTTACATTACATTTGTCTTTTAGCTGAAAGGACTTTAAATTTCAGAAACAAAAAGGAAGTACAATCCATTTATATATCGATCATAATCATATAAAAGTTGGAACAGCGGATCATTATTTAATATTTCTAATATGTCAAGATTTATTTATTTATTTATGTATTTATTTATTTAAACGGGATGATTGTTTAATTAAATTCCGAAAATTAGATAGATGGAAGTCCGAACATCTATTCCTGAAATTCTTTTCAAAAATTGGATGTTTTAAGAGTCGTGGTGCTAAAGTAGGAAAAAGAATGTTAGGATTTTATATGGTCCGAGATCCCTCTTATTCATTCATATTAACATTTATCATTTAATTTTATTGTGTATTTTAATCATATCTTTCATTTTAAATTCTTATATGTCTCTTTTTATCCCAACGATTTTCAATCTTTAGGGGTGCGGCTGCCCAAACTTACATAGAAATTGAGAAATTCTTTAGGCATTCTAAAATTCTAATCTTGAGCCCCCCTCCCCCTTTCTCCAGCAAGCAAAAAGTTAGATAAGGCACGTCAGTTTTAAAAAATAATAATTTCCATATGCTAAGTAAGAAAATTACTGAAGCCAGTGAAGGAATAATAAAAAGAGAAAAAGAGAATTCGCGCGTGTTTTCCTGTTATTACTTTGACCGGCTTTATTTATAAATTGGAGACAGTCATGAGAAAAAAAAGCTAAGAAAAATAGCTAGTACTCTTTATTTTATTTAACGTTGTCTGTGAGTTAAATGAATTTTTTTTCCGTTTTGCGTTTTCAAACAGTTCGACATTAATTTTGGTCAAACTATTTCCCTCTGTCTATCCCGTTCAAATACATTTTGTACTCCGCTTTAATTAAATCACAACTAATTAGGAACGTTGCATGTTTGAGGTATAGGGGGTGTGTACTTGTCAAAACAACTGGTAATTAGTCGGGTATGTAACACCTAATACAGGAGCATAAAAATGGGACATTATGAATTACACCGGCTTCTTTAAAAGGCAATATTTGAGGGGAAAAAATATCGGCAGTTTATTGATTCTTGTCCCCCCCCCCCCTTCCCATCGAACAGCAGTCTGATATACTAATAAACTCAGCGGGATTTCTTTATTGTTGTGATTAGAATGGCCAGTGTCACAGCAGGACTTATCAATAAAATAATAATAGGAAAGTAGCGCATATTAGAGCATCAATTGTCGATTGATCCCCGGGTATTACGTATATTTCCCTTCACTGCCAACCGTTTTTGCCAACCAGCCTCGTTTTCGCGAGACCCGTGACGTCACGGCGAACATCCCTATTATTTTACTTTTGTGTAAATGTAATTTCTAAGATATGTTATCAATCATTTTTCAATTATTCAAATACTTTTCAATATTCAATCACTTTTCAATATTCAATCACCTTTCAATATTCAATCACTTTTCCAAATTTAATCACTGCCAATATTCAATCACTTCAATATTAACTCACTTTTCAATATTCAATTACTTTTCAATATTCAAATTCAACAACTTTTTGATATTCAATCAATTTTCAATGAGTGAATTATACATGTACAATGACATTGTACAGTTTTCATTAAAACTGCATTTTTTCAATATTTTAACTTTGAATGCATGTTAAATGTCTACGACGACTATCAAAGTATATATCGTAGGATATACACATACCATCGCACAAAAAAAACACAATATTTCAGCCCAATTATTGGCCACAGAGACTGGAAGGTAACAGAAACTGTAGCGGGGCTTGATTCTTGAAGCAGAATTCTGTTTAGCTTCGAAAAATAAAGCCATGACGCATTTCAGTTGATTGTAATCTGACACCACGCTGAATTGATAATTATATTTTACCGCGTTTCGGTAGATTAGCGGTAAAATTATGTCTTTTTTGGAACGTACTGTACTAAGGGGTATAGAGTGTTCGATTGGCAATGTGCTGGTATTTGATTGGATGAGATTGTCCAATGAAAATGAGTGGTCATTTTCGCGGTATGAAGTGTTGTGCATGTGGTTCATTCTAAGCCGAAGCGCCCGATACACAAGTCTAGTTTTCGTTTACAGGGCAGTCTGCGGGGGAAAATTCTAAAAAAAAATGAATGACGCGAATCTTGATAGTTTAGTTGAAAGAACTGTTTCTAATGCCATGCAGCAGAATCAGAATCAATTTCTGAGCGACATGAAAAATGTTATACAAAATCAGTTTGAGCGCATGGAGGAACGAGTAACCAATTCTCAGAGGGAAATGAATGACTTTCAGTTGAAAAGGTTGCAGAGTCTTACTAACGAGTCGTACGTTTTTAAGAGAAAAGGCAATGAGGCCCAGTTTAAATTTAACAATGAAGTGAAGGGGAGATTGGACCTGGCAGATACGTGTTTGAAAGATAATCCTGAGCAAGGGAGTGAAAAGGCATTATCTTACATTTCGGAAGGTATTGAACTTTTGAATAATAGACAGAAGTTAGTAAAATTAGCAGATATGTCAGATAATGGTTGGAGGGTGGTACAAGAGTACGAGACGCATCAACTCGCTTCAGATTCAGATGATGAAAAACGTATTGTAAAAGCTGAGGCCAGGGCCGCTAAGAAGGTTAGAGAGGAAAAGTCGAAAAAGCGAGCCGCTCGGCGTTGGACCCCTTGGAATCGAGGTCAGAGTATTCCTACAGTCACGGGTGCAGGGGTGCGCGGTACTAAGAGGCCTGGGAATTGCTTTAAATGCGGGGAGTCCGGCCATTGGCAAAGAGAATGTACCAAAGAAATTAAGTTAAGTAGTTTAACATATAATTTGAATCCATGTTCAGTCTGTAAATATCTTACGGAAAACAGAGGTAGTATTTCACATAGAAAGAATCATGAATTGACAAAGGAGACGTCAAATACAGGTACAAAAGGTATAGTGTATTCAAATGAGTCGGAACGGTTAGTCGAACACTCTGAAAACAATTCGGAGTTTAGTAAAGCTGTTGATACGGTACAGTGCGCAGGTGAAATTGTTAAGTCAAGTGTTGAAGGTAATCTTTCACCTTTTGGTAGGCTGAGCCAGCATATTGATCACTGGAAGGAGGGTGGCGCAAGTGAGTTTATTTTGAATGTTGTAAGGGAAGGTTACAGGCTTCCTTTTAAAGAAAAGCCTACTCACGAAGTTCTGAAAAATAACAAATCTTCTTTAGATAATCCCAATATTGTTTCTGAAGAAATAGATAAACTTTTAGTTAAGAAATGTATCCAGGAAAAAGATCATGTTCCTAAGGTAGTGAATCCTTTAACTGTTGCTTTTAATAAAGCCGGGAAACCAAGATTAGTTTTAGATTGCAGACATGTGAACAAATTTTTGCACGATTTTAAGTTCAGATTAGAGGATGTTTCTACAGCAAGAGAAATGTTTGATAAGAATGACTTTTTATTTGGATTTGACTTAAAAAGTGCATACCATCACATAGAAATTTATGATGAGGACAGGGAATATTTGGGTTTTCATTGGAAACACGAAGGAAAAGAAAGGTATTTTATTTTTAATGTTCTTCCTTTTGGAATTTCTGTAGCAGCATATATTTTCACTAAAGTAACCAGAGTTTTGATTGAGAAGTGGCGTTCTATGGGTATACGCATTTTGATGTATTTAGATGATGGTTTATGTGCTGACGTTAGTTATGACAAGGCCATGAGTTTGAGTAATTTTGTGAAACAGGACTTGATCAAATTTGGCTTTTTGATTGCAGATGAGAAATGTCAATGGGAGCCAGTAAAACAAATTACGTGGCTCGGTTTTGATTGGAACATGCACTCAGAAGTTATTAAGGTAATTCAAGGTAGATTAGACAGTTTATTGGTTTCCCTAAGTTATTTGCTAGCCAAATACGAAAGAAATGTTCTTTGCATTCATGTGAAAGAGTTGGCAAGTGTTGCCGGTAAAGTTATTTCTATGGAAGCGGCCGTTGGGCATGTTTGTCGCCTCAGAACACGAGCAATGTATAATTGTATTTTATCAAGATCAAGTTGGAAAAGCAAAGTGATACTGACAAAGGATGTCATTGATGAGGTAAAATTCTGGCTTGACAAAATTGTCACCCTAAATGGTAGAAGCTTAAAAACTCATAGGACGAGCGAATACACAAAAGTTATATTTAGTGACGCTTCTGATATGGGCTTTGGAGCTTACATTGAAAATATAAATGGGACCGAGGTTACAGGTATTTGGTCCGAACAGGAATCGGAACAAAGCTCAACGTGGAGGGAGCTTATGGCAGTAAGTAGGTCAATTGATATGCTAAGTGATCATTTGACCTCACAGTGTGTGAAGTGGTGCGTGGACAATAAGAATGTCACGCATATTCTTGAGGTAGGTAGTCGTAAGCCAGTATTGCAAAATATAGCTTTAGATATTTTAGCAAAGTGTAGACATTTTGATATTCATTTGGTGCCATTTTGGATTTCCAGAACCCAGAATATCAGAGCTGACAATTTAAGTAAATGCTGCGATAGTGACGATTGGTCGATAAAAGCAGATATTTTTGCTCATATTGACAATGTATGGGGTCCACATACTGTGGACAGGTTTGCGTCAGACTACAATACAAAATGTATTCGTTTCAATAGTAGATGGTGGTGTAGAAACACTGAGGGTGTTAATGCTTTTAGTCAAAACTGGCAAGGTGAAAATAATTGGTTTGTCCCACCTCCAAAACTTGTGAATAAAGTGATTAACAAGATGAAAACTGATCATGCTGAAGGTACATTGGTTATTCCAAACTGGAGATCAGCTCCTTACTGGCCTTTGTTACAAGACAAATGGTATGTGAAGGACAGTATGTGGTTGGCCCCTAGTTCTGTAATATCCGGCAAGGGCAATAATGGTATTTTTACTAATTCACCTTTTTTACGTATGATTGCTTTCAGAATATCTTTCATTTAGAAATTTGGAAAAGATATTAGAAAAGTTAATTGAATTTTTATATGATTTCAGGAATAAATTTACGGACCAATATTGATAATGTTGTACGGGAATCTGGCTTGGAGGACAATGCAGAGAACAGACGTCTCGCAGAAAACATGATGGGCTATTTGTGTTTATCGAAAAGTGAAAATACTAGAAGAAAGTATTATTTGGCATACGTGAAGTGGAAGCATTTCATAAGCGGGAAGGGTCATGTCGACATGCCTGCTAATCCGGTGCATATAGCCATGTATCTTACATTTCTATTAGATAAAGGTGCGTCATTTCATGTGGTGTCCGGGGCAAAATATGCTATAAAGTGGGCACATAACCTTAATGGTTTCCCTGACGTAACAGATCATGTTTTTGTGAACAACATTGTAGAGTCTGCGAAGAGAATCGCGAAGCCAAAAACTGCGAAGAAAGATCCTGTCAACTCTGAAGATTTAATTATGTTATGTGACAAATATTCAGACAATAGGGAATTGTCTGTTGTTCGTGATTTATGTATGACTATTTTAGGGTTTGCAGGTTTTTTAAGATATGACGAGCTAAGCTCATTAAGATGTAAAGATGTTACTTTTCATGATGACTTTGTAAAAATTTATATTGCCAAAAGTAAAACTGATCAATACAGAAACGGCGATGAAATTCTAGTTTCAAAAGGTAAAACATCAGCGTGTCCCGTTTTGTTGCTCAGAAAGTATTTTGACATAGCTGAAATTTCTTGTGATTCTGATCACTTTTTGTTTAAACCTATGTTTGGTGGTAAGGGTGGTCCAAAACTTATTTACCAAAACAAAAACTTAGTTATACAAGGACTAAGGAATGTATCATTGGTAGGTTGAATGAAGTAGTAACTGGTAAAAACTTTGGTTTACATTCACTTAGAGCAGGTGGCGCCACTGCAGCGTCCAGTGGTGATGTTAACGAGCGTTGTTGGAAGCGACATGGACGTTGGAGGTCCGATAGTGCCAAGGACGGCTATGTCGTGGACTCTATTTCAAAACGTTTGTCTGTCAGTCAGAAATTAGGTTTGTAATCGACCGCAATGGGTTGTTTTAGTGACTAGGACACTAATTGTTTAAAACAGAAATGTTATTAAATGTATTTGATGATAACAATCTATTTTTTGCATTATTACTGTTTCTTTTGTTTGAGTATAAATTACCCTCACTTTATTTTGAACAAGGCAAAATTCTAGTATGCTCGGCTAATTGCATATGATGCTTTCTTAGTATGTTCAGTGGAAAGGTAGACTTATATTTTACCGCGTTTCGGTAGATTAGCGGTAAAATTATGTCTTTTTTGGAACGTACTGTACTAAGGGGTATAGAGTGTTCGATTGGCAATGTGCTGGTATTTGATTGGATGAGATTGTCCAATGAAAATGAGTGGTCATTTTCGCGGTATGAAGTGTTGTGCATGTGGTTCATTCTAAGCCGAAGCGCCCGATACACAAGTCTAGTTTTCAAATTTAGGATATTTATGAATAGACACGGGGGAAAATCGTTGAAAATTTTAACCATATTTCTTTATGATATTTATGAATAGTGACGGGGAAAATTGTTGAAAATTTTAACCATATTTGTTTATTACTAGTTAATTGGATATTAAAAAAAATGTGTTTAAACACAGGGCGAGGTCTGTCGCTTTCAGTAACTCTGGTGCCATAGCATGATGTCTTGCAATTTTTGATATATAATGTTAATGCAAGACAGCCACAGACACAGGTTTCCATAGTGAATTTTGAAATTTTTTATCTATGGTTTTTCCTGGGCGGTTATGTATATCCATTTTAGAGTTACTTTGTGTTTGGGATTTTTCCTCGTTTATGATATTAAAAGTCAATATTAGATGAAATAGGCAAAAACGATGCTTATTAGCATGAAAAGAAATGTTTTATTATAATATATATTTGTGATTTGAATATTTTGACTGTCAGTACATCATATATGTTTACATGTCATGTAAATAATTATATTTCTGGAATAAATGCCGCGGCTACCCTCTAGTATGCTCGGCTAATTGCTAGTATGCTCGGCTAATTGCATATGATGCTTTCTTAGTATGTTCAGTGGAAAGGTAGACATGTTTAGGATCCGTGATGAAGATCGTCATATAACAAACCCAGAGGAAAAACAGAGATGAAAACCCAGTTGTTTTGGGGAAATTTCTCTAAAAACTGGGCATGTTATATCACTGCCGCTCTTGGAATACGCTCAAAAACAGGTCATGAATGATGTTGAAGACACTGCACAGCAAACGATAGGTTTGTAGCTTACAGCAAACGATAGGTTCGTAGCTTTTAGCGGAGAAGTACGGGGAGATCCTTCGAGAAATCCAGACTCAGAATGAAAGGTCAACAGGCGAACATCAGAGTGACGGTTCTCTCCATCTCACGGGAATCAAGGTGTTGTGTCGAGAGAAGTACAACTGAAAGACGGGGTTCTCACGAGAGCAAAGTATATTTTAAAAGAAAATAAAATATGCAATCTCAGCATTGCTGTAGCTGATCGAGATAATATTTATCAAATCATAGATCGAAATGAATTGATCAAAATGACAAGGCTATAGCCACGGAGGGAGGGTGAGAGAAAATCAAACACTGTTATTTGAGACGAAACGAAATGCTAAGCATTTGTAGAAGGAAAGAGAGATAACTCCGTTTCGATAAGCGATACAAGAGAAGGATAACTCTTGTATCATGAATCAAAACGGATTTGAAATAGATATTAAATCAAAATCAAAATGGAATAGAAATGAATATTAAAATCAAAATAGAATAGAAACAAATATTAAATTCCATCCTATGTCTCAACCTATGCATTCGAAAGTTTCTGTTAACGAAATTTTCTCAAATTTCTAAAACCTGTAGCATCATATCCCAGCCATTTTGTTACGTCTTTCGGTATATTTAGGACATAAATTTCACAGATTTTGATAATATTACATTGTTCAGATTGAGGATCACTGACGAGGGTTCATTACCCGAAACGGGCATGTCTGATCCATGCTATTTACCTGGTCTAAAATGATGCTAATGAGTTTGAAGACGTTAAACGTCGTTTATTTAACCTATCTTCACATATCGTTCGATGGGTTTGTTTAAGACTTTCTGGAATTTTTTAGAAATTACTAACGTCTTCTTTTTAATTTGGACATGTACAAGCAACAGAGTATATTACTTTCGGTATTTCACAACCTGCGTCTAATGGTAACATAATAAACAAAACAAGAAGGATCAAAGGCAGGCAGTAACCATCGAAATACATCAGAGTCATCAAACGCCTGCTGTAACGAAAGGGACACTCCGCATAGTACTTGATCAATCTACAGCCTTGAGCTTTCTCTTCCTGCGCACCTGATCTCACTCCCATCTCGGGAGTTCGCTTCTTTTCATATGGTGGAGGTTTTTGTTTGTTTGCTTTGGTTCCTGTCTTATCCATCCTGATTTTGTATGCCTTCGGTTTCTGATTTTCTGAATTATCGATTTTGTGCTGTATACAGGGTTATGGTCATTATCCATATTTGTCATCCATAGATGATTATATGTATGAGTTCGCTACAGCCGGTAGAGCACGGAATATATTTCGTACGCCCCTCCCCTCTTCCATTTACATTTTGATTTGTGTTCTTGTCTGCTCTGTGTTTTTGCATTGGGTGTTTTGGGGTTTTGTAAGCATCCTATATGGACATAATGTTGTCCTACGACACTGATGGTCACATGAACACCTCACTCTATGACAAACGTGACGACTTAATTTCAGCATTACAAACTTTCCTTTTCTGAGTAGCAACGTCCCTTCATCGACTGCTTATGGCGTGTTCATATCTCAGTTGATACGCTATGTCAGAGCAAGTACCAAATATACAGATTTTATTCTAAGAGCTAGGCGTCTTTCAGATAAGCTTCTCAGTCAGGGATATGTTTGTGACCGACTAACATCGTCACTGTAAAAAGTTCTACGGTCGATCTGGGGAACTCGTCATACACTATGATGTCCCACCCTCCAGAGTGGAGGATGATATTATGTCATAGACTATTTGAACCATCCAACCAAAGATTATACTCTATATCTTCCGAAATGGAAGTAACCGGATGTGACAATTCTACCGAACTGAAGCGGTGTGTGTTACATGCAAGCAGGAGATGCTGACTCGTCCTGGGCACCTGGTCTCACTCCCATATCAGGAGTTTGCTTCTTTTCGTGTGGTTGAGGTTTTTGTTTGTTTGCTTTGGTTCCTATTTTGTTCTGATTTTGTTCGCCTTCGGTTTCTGATTTTCTGAATTACTCGACTTTGCGATGTATATAGGGATATGGTCAATATCCGTATTTTTCATATATCGCCTTTTAACTCGACATACCGGTATATAATTATTTTAAAATAAAGAAGATTTAATAGCAATTCTCTGTAAGCATTTAAACAATTTCGGCACGCATGGTCTCCGATTATTATGAAATTTCACACATAAGTAGGGACCAATGAAAAATGGAAAATTTGACAAAAAAATCAATTCTAGGTCACCTGGTTACCATGGCAACGGCCTTTAAAAGTTGAAAAATTGGCAAAATTGAGCTAATTTGAAGCTCTATAATTTGGTCTATTTGTGACATCAATGGAAGATTTTTTATGCATCCTAAAGATTAGGACATAAAATTTTAAATAAGCTTACTAGTAGTGTCTGATATTGTAAAAAGGCTGGTTACCATGGCAACATAATTAGCTAATTTTGATCTATTGATTTCAAAATGCTGTTTGTATTTTCCAATTTTTCTTCTCTCTTGATGGGTATATAATAAGGAAATAGGATTTATTTTATAAAATGAGCAAATTCAAGATAAACCAACTTGTTGCTATGTACATAAGTTACCTTGGCAACGGTAACTATGGTCTTTAATATTACTTATTTTGCAACTTCAGAGTCATTTAAAAAAATTTGCATCATGATGGACAGATAAAAATTGTTGGGAAGTATCCAACACAAAGAGCTCTTTCAAAAACCGTGAAAAAGCTATGGGGAACATATGTTACCATGGCAACCATTTTTTATTATTTTCATAAAACAGTTATTATTAATCCCAGGAAGTTCAAATGTAATAACAAGAAAGATCAAGTAAGCCTTTATCAAAATATAATAAAAAAAATTTCAAATAATTAATGGTTGCTATAGTAATTTGGCCATACATTATAAAAATAAGCATTTTTTGTTGTTTTTCGAAGTCTTTTCCTCAAAAAAACGAAACAGGCTTACACAACATTTTTTTTTACATATTAGATAAAGCAAAGTCTAAACTTTATTCTAGATTTAAAAAAATTCAGATTACTTAACTTTTGATGCCCGTATCCAAGGACTCAAAGAGGGTCTGTGTGCAATTTTACACAATCGTTACCATAGCAACGGGCTATTTCCTGAACATTTTTAAAAAAATTTCTTTCGTGTAATGAAAGATCTACTTAAATACATTAATCAATTTTCATCACTTTGAATTAAAATTCAATGATCTAGTAAAACAAGGACTCTAAATATTGTCCAAAATTGCTTTCATTTTTGCGATTTGAGGTCATGTTGCCATAGCAACGAACAGAAACTTTGTCCCAATGTGAATGCTTATGTTTTATTTGCATAAAAAACTCAAAAATGTAAGCAATTTATCGTTGAATTTTGAAAAAATGCCAAAAATACTATTTTGATAGGGTACCTGTGTTGTTGCTATGGAAACATATAGATAAGACCATAAACCCAACATTGTTATTACTTAACTTGAAAGAGCAATGATAGGGTACTGATAATTCATTAGTGTTTGTTTTAGATTATGCTGCATAAATTGTGTATGTGACTTCAAAAACGCCCAAAAATGCATTTTTTCAACATTCAAAGTCCGTTTCCATGGCAACCGGATGTGATATTAAGAAAATTTTAATAAATTTTTACTTTTGGGTCAGACCCAACCTTATGTACAAATTTTATCAAAATCTGAGACATGCCGTGCCATGCGTCCTTCATAAAAGTGCAAATGCTTACAGAGAATAGCTATTAACAACCATCGAAGACATCAAATTACCACCATACTCATCTATGCCTGATATAGAGATAAGCACCAGAGGCGTCTAGCAGTTGCTAGCTAGTCTCAACATACACAAAGCATCAGGACCAGATGGAGTCTCAACTAGGCTATTGAAGTCCTTCTCCTCAGAGCTAGCCCCCGTCTTCTCCTTGCTGTTCCAGGCTTCACTTGACCAGGGTACTTTACCACAAGACTGGAAGAAGGCAGATGTGACACCAATATACAAGAAGGGTATGAAAAACTGTGCAGCAAACTACGGGCCTGTATCCCTGACATCTGTGGTATGCAAATTTATGGAGCACATAATATGCAGCAACATTGTGCGACACTGCGACAACCATAATGTATTGACAGATGTTCAGCATGGCTTCAGGAAGCGCAGGTCATGTGAGACCCAACTATAGTCATCACTCTCCAGGACCTTGCGAGTAACATTGACCACAAAGGCCAGACGGATATCATTCTTTTAGACTTCTCGAAAGCCTTTGATAAGGTGCCACACCAGAGATTGCTGCGCAAGTTACAACATTACGGTATAAGAGGACACACACATAAATTGATCTTAGACTTCCTCCAAGGACGTGAACAGAGGGTGGTTCTAGGCGGATGTTCGTCAAGGATCGCACCTGTTACCTCCGGGGTGCCCCAGGGTAGTGTTCTCGGACCGCTCCTGTTCCTCCTTTTTATAAATGACCTTCCCGACTACATCAGCAACCATTCAACAGTGCGACTCTTTGCAGATGACTGCATACTGTATAGGGATATACGATCACCCACCGATGCTAGTCTACTCCAAGAAGACCTGGATTGTCTGCAAAGATGGGAACAATATTGGCTGATGGAATTTCACCCACACAAGTGTCAGGTCATCCATGTCACCACCAAGAGAGCACCCATCAGAGTACCGTATAATATCCATGGACATCAGCTGGAGGAAGTAGAATCAGCAAAATACCTAGAGCTTACCATCCACCACAAACTGGACTGGAACACCCATACAGGAAATACATGCAAAAAGGCCAACTCCACCAGAGCCTTCCTACAGAGGAACATCTCCAAGTGCCAATCCAAGATCAAGGCCTTATGTTGCACCACCCTGGTGCGCCTAGTGATGGAATGTGGGAGCACCATATGGGACCCCCATACAGCCGATAACAGCAGACAATTGGAGATGGTCCAGTGTAGATCAGCCAGGTTCGTCATTGGTGACTATCATACCACCAGTAGGGTATCATCTATGATGACCGCACTCCATTGGCAGACACTACAGGAGCGTCGGGCACAGGCCAAGATGACCATGATGTACAGGATTGTTAACAACCTAGTGGACATCCCATCATCACTACTGACACCAACTGCAGTTAGCATCAGATGTCACAGTCAAAGATACCTTGTGCCCTATGCCAGAACCTCCATCTATCAGTACTCATTCTTCCCGGACTCCATCAGGAAGTGGAACTCTCTACCTATGACAGTCGTTGCCAGCAGCTCCATACATGCCTTCAAAGGAGCACTGCAACCCATCCACCAAAAATAGAGAGTCACCTTGTTTTTAACTGCACCAGTTCTTGTATATATTTTATTGATTTTAACCTGCACTTGAGGAGTCTACCAATGCATCGCAAAACGAAGTACGATGATACGCCAGAGTGCGGAATGTACTATATTGGAAGAAGAAGAAGAAGATAATTCATGGTCCCAACTCTGTCTGACTTTGGAAATATACATTTCAAGAGACAAAACAAACCATAGATAGCTCATTTCACCCAATACCTTTAATTTCACATGTGTATTCATTGTGGCATGACCTTTCCATTGGTGCTAAAAATGTTGACCTTGCGACTTTGACCATTGTGTTTTATTGACTTTGAGTGTATAAAGTTTGTAATAACTCTTGGAAAGTAAGGAAGTTGTCTTATGTATCGCATGAGTATTCCTTTATGGAAGACCTTTAACTTGGTTCCAAACATTATTACTTTTCAGCTCGACCTTGGAGTATGACCTCCGTTTGAAAATTAACCTCAACCTTAAGCCTATAGTATTACCTACTATTGATAACTTAGACCAAGGACGAAGAATATATACCAGAGAAAGTTTAGGAGTCAAAGGTCCAGAGGAACGTGGCCTAACTTTGAAAGTCTCATTGAATTAGGCCTCAAAGAACATTTAATAGGATGCAGGAGCAGGATCCCGGGATTAATACAATGTGCAATAAGTTCTTTGTAACGACTATATAACTTCCTCAATGACATCTTAAGACATGAAGTTTACGTAATTATAACATGTCTGGTACATTCTGTAAATATGTCTGTTCTTAAATGATACTATTGAATTTGTGTTGCTTGGGCCCCTGTGTTTTACGGTCTTGTTTGTGTGTGGTCATCTAGCAGTGAGGGGGTTGTTTTACACCATAGTTGTGCGTTCTTCGAGACTTCTGGGAAATCGGAATAGTGGGAGGGTTGTGCGCACGTGGTCCAGGATAGCCACACCGTCTGCTATTTACGTGGCAGATGGCCGTCCTAGGTCGGCAACGGTTGCCCATTGGTCTCGTTGGTTTATGTGTAGTCTTTTATGTTTCATGTTTCGATGTTGTGAGTTGGTGTTCCTTGTCCTTTTTGCGTCTCTTTCTGTTGGTATCTGTTCTGTGTTTTTTTTTTGCATGGGTGTTTTTGGGATTTTGCTGTGGGTGCTGCAACCTAGTGTTGTTGGAGATGCCCTCCTTTCTTGAATGCGTTTAACATTTGTACCACTTGGTGAACTCGTGCCACTACTGGTGGACCAGGAGTCGTCGAGGGCACATGTAGCCAAGTTCGATCAACTTCGGTTGGTCGTTCGTCAACGCATTCGAAGATTTCTGTTATCAAAATTTGAAATTTCTTAAACATTGGTCCTGTAGAATCATATCCCACCCATCCTCCTACGTCTTTCGATACATATAATGATTTTCACACTCTTTGGTCACTTTACAATTGTTTAGACTGAGGATCACTGACGAGGCTTGTAAGTTCTCGAAACGTGCATGTCTGGTCCATGTTGTTTTAAATAATGCTATTGAATTTGAAGACGATTTACACATGCCCTAGCATGCAAAGCGTGTAAGTCGTGAAATGAATACACCAAAGGCAGGCGAAGGGAATGTTGCTGCACATGAAGGGGAAGTTTTTGATGGTGAAATTAAAATCGTCATGTTTGTTATAAATAGAGAAATTCAGATTACCGTTCTCATTGATCTAGTAATATATTTAGGTAGGAGGCTGAAGTGCTGCTCTCATTTGTTTCTTTGATCTCTAATATTTTTCGGGATCATCGCGAACATATCTAATATTTTTCGGGATCATCGCGTACAAAGTGCCATTCCTCAATATTTTGAAAATCTAGAACCTCCTCTTATTTGTTACAAATATAAGAGACCTATTCGAAATTTCTTTTTTAACTACAACAAAGTTACACAAGATCCTAAAATTCTTGAATCATGTCCTGCTTCTTGAGAATGTGCAACATATGAATATCTATATAAACCAGCTGGTCATATTATTACAGGTGACTTTTCAATTATCAAAGACAGGCAGCTCGATCCGTGGTCTTCTCAAAAAAGGACCTAAATATAGAATCCCATCCAAGATTGATTTTATTAAATGTCGCGAATTGCTAAAGGAAGCTTTAGATAAATATACCAAACGATGGTGTAAATCGGAAGGAGTCGAATCGCATGCTCTGAATGACTGGAAAAACCTCATTTTGGATATTGCCGATATTCGAATAGATAACTACCACAAAAATCCTCATCTTTTTGAAAATCCAATTTCTAAATCTGAAAAATATTTCAAATCCAAGCTACGTAATTTACATGAAAAATATGTCTTCGCGCCTGCAGACAAAGCAGCCAACAACACCATAATTATTTGAAAACGCTACTACATATCAACTTTAGTTTCGGAACTTTCCTCTACTAATACTTATATCGAAAGCAACGAAAGTGTCCCAATATTTTGAACAAACATAACAATGAAATTTCTTCTTTTAAAATCCCTATTTCTAAATTGGATCTCCCTTCAATATACTGTATACCAACACTTCACAAGTCCCCTTGCAAGTTTCGATACATTGCTAATTCTAGCAACTGCTCAACAACAATTTTGTCTAGAAATCTGACGTCAGCACTCACGGCTATAAAGGAACACGTGGCAAAATACTGTGAAACTGTCATGAACAGGAATGGCGTAAACTTCTTTTGGTCTATTAAAAATTCAGGGGATGTGATTGACAAAATGAAATCAAGAAATTTTGAAGCAATTACGATATCTTCATACGACTTTTCTAATATGTACACCACGCTCCCTCACGACAAAATAAATGCTCGACTGTCCAAACTCATTAAATGGTGTTTTGATCGAGAGGGGAAAATTTTTATTTGTACTTCTGAATCGAAGGGTTTCTTTTCCGCCACAGATTACAAATCATACAAATCATGGACATGTGGTGACCTGTGTATTGCCTTGTCCTTCCTTTTGGACAATATTTATGTAAGATTTGGTGAGAAACTCTACAAGCAGGTTGTAGGGATTCCAATGGGTACTAATTGTGCGCCTCTTGTTGCAGATTTATTTTTATACACTTATGAAAAGGAATTTATCCAAAATCTTCAAAAGCAAGGAAAAAATGATGATGTGAAATGCTTCATTGGTACTTCTAGGTACCTTGGTGATATTCTTACTATCGACAATCCTGTTTTTGAAAAGTATAAAAATGTTATTTATCCACAAGAATTGATTCTATACAAGGCAAACGTTTCAAACACAGAAACACCATTTTTGGACCTAAATATCAAAATTGTTAACGGAGAGATCCATACAAGTGTGTATGACAAAAGAGATGATTTTGGATTTAACATAGTAAATTTCCCCTGGCTTGACGGTGATGTTCCTAGATTTCCGTCCTATGGTATCTATATTTCACAGCTCATCCGGTATGCTAGAGCATGTACTGATGTTTTGGATTTTCATGGTAGAAATTTACAAATTACTTAGAAACTTTTAGCACAAGCTTTTCGCTTTCACAAACTAGTAAAGACTTTCTGGAAATTTTACAGAAATTATTGTCAACTTCTTCTGAAATTCGGACCAATACAGGCAACAGAGTATATTACTTTGGGTATTTCACGACCTGCATTTTATGGTGACATTATTAACAAGATAAGAAGGATCAAAGATAAACAACATCACTATCGAAAATGCGTCAGAATCATCAAACGCCTTTTATACCGTGGATATGATCCTAATGTCACCAGACGGACACTAGGCTTGGTACTTGACCAATCTACAGTCTTGTACAAGCGCATTCTTAAAACTTGCACTCTGACTGACTGTGACGACGGGACTCCATGACGGGCCCTGCCCAAACCTCTTTAGAGAAGACAGGGCCCCGACCACCTGTCCTCTCTGAATGACAGTCGGACTCCTCGGGTGATAACATACATGAGCTTGTGGCGGCAGAGCACGGATTGTATTACGTACGCCCTCTTTTTATATCCATTTACATATTCATCTGTGTTGTTTGGGCCCCTGAGTTTTGCGGTCTTGTTTGTGTGTGGTCATCTGACAGTGAGGAGGTTGTTTTACACCACAATTGTACGTTCTTCGAGACCTCTGGGTAATCGGAAAAGTGGGAGGGTTGTGCGCACGTAATCCAGGATAACCACACCTTCTGCTATTTCCGTTGCAGATGGCCGTCCTAAGTCGGCACCGGTTGCCCATTGGCCTCGTTGGTTTATGTGTAGTCCTTTGTGTTTGATGTTTCTGTGTTGTGCGTTGACGTTCCTTGTCCCTTATGCGTCTCTTTCCGTGCTTGTCTGCTTTGTGTTTTTGCAATGGGTGTTTTGGGGTTTTGCTGTGGGTGCTACAAGCGGGTGTTGTTGGAGATCCCCTCCTTTGTTTTTGATTTCCAGTTCACTGGGATAGATGGAGCTAAGATAATACTGAATGGTTGGATTATTGATGAAGAGTATACGTCATTAATGTATCTATAAATCCAGTTGAACTGCGATGCTAGCTTTCATTTTGCTTTTTGAAAGTAGATAATGTATGAAGTCTGTCTCGATCGTATGAATAAAGGAATATGCCAGCAAGGAGAGGGGCACCGTTTGTGCCCATTTGAATTCCAAAAGTTTGTTGCAAATTTTAAATCTCTCCAATAACAATGAAAATATTGAATCCTTCAAAATTCCAATATCTTAAGAATGTCGTCTTCAGCTATGCTAGCTTGTGATCTGAGTCCGAGTGTTCCTTGACAAAACGAGTTACTAAAACTTCATAAAACGAGGTATTTGTATCTGCGATTGCCACTTCTTTTTTATTGGGATCCACATCTGAATATTGACTCCACTTCTGGAGTATGCCGTTCAAGTTAGACCTATACATTTTAAAATATTATACCCTTGGTCATAAGTCTTTCAAGAATATAATAAGGTTCCATATTTCGCATGTTTATTTCTTGTTACAAGACCTTTCCATTTTCACCACTGAAACAGTTTTATCTTGATCTTTGAGTATGACCTTCTTTTTGGAAAAAAATCAACCATGGATATATAACTCTCGAAAGTTAAGCGAAAGGGCTTCCATAATTTACTTGCATACATGTATTTCTAAATGTATAACTGGCGTTTTCTTAATTGGTATAAAAATATCTTTTGACCTTGGAGTATGGCCAACCTTTTACATTACAGTTTTACAAACGGTCGTTTTTGTGTCACCTGCTAAGCGTAGCAACACTTAGGGATCACTTTGTCCGTTGTTGTGTCGCCTGCGAAGCGTAGCGATACATAGGGGTCACTGACAACATTTTTGTGGTGTTTGGAGGAAAGGTATTCCAGCAAATTGTCGGAATTCAAATGGGGACCAATTGTGCCCCACTCCTTGCCGACATTTTCCTTTACTCGTACGTACGAAGCTGAATTCATTCAATCTTTGGTCTCTGAAGGGAAAAGATACTTAGCTTCTGACTTCAACTTCACTTACAGATACATAGACGATGTGTTGTCCATCAATAATTCAAAATTTGCGGATTACCTGAGCAGTACCTATCCTTCAGAGCTTGAAGTCAAAGAAATTACAGAGACAAATAATTCAGCATCCTATTTGGACATAATGTTGTCCTACGACACTGATGGTCACATGAACACCTCACTCTATGACAAACGTGACGACTTCAATTTCAGCATTACAAACTTTCCTTTTCTTAGTAGCAACATCCCTTCATCTCCAGCTTATGGCGTATTTATATCTCAATTAATGCACTATGCCAGAGCAAGTACCCAATATACGGATTTTGTTCTGAGAGCTAGGCGTCTTTCAGATAAGCTTCTCAGTCAGGGATATGTTTGTGACCGACTAACATCGTCACTGAGGAAGTTCTACGGTCGATATGGGGAACTCGTTATACACTATGATGTCCCACTCTCCAGAATGGTGGATGATAATTTGTCATAGACCATTTGAACCATCCAACCAAAGATTGTACTCTATGTCTTCCGAAAAGGAAGTAACCGGATGTGACAGTTCTACCGAATTGAAGCGGCGGGTGTTGCATGCAAGAACGAGATGCTTACTCTTCCTGGGCACCTGGTCTCACTCCCATATCGGGAGTTCGCTTCTTTTCAAGTGGTGGAGGTTTTTGTTTGTTTGCGTTGGTTCCTGTTTTGTCCTGATTTCGTATGCCTTCGGTTTCTGATTTTCTGAATTATCGATTTTGTGCTGTATACAGGGATATGGTTATTATCCATATGTGTCATTTATCCGTCTGTCCGTCCGTCTGTCTGTCTCATTTGGGTGTCACTACCCATAACTTTTGATTGGTAAGTGATAGGGCTTTGATATTCCACATGTGTATTCCTTGTGATAAGACTTCTACACATACCGTGATTTTTACCAAGTGACCTTGACCTAGATATTTGACCTACTTTTCAGAAAAATTATGTCACACTTTGGGTGTCACATCCCATAACTTTTGATTGGTAAGTGATAGGGCTTTGATATTCCACATGTGTATTCCTTGTGAAATAACTTCTACACATACCATGATTTTTACCTAATGAACTTGACCTAGATATTTGACCTACTTTTCTGAAATATTATGTCACACTTTGGGTGTCAAACCCCATAACTTTTGATTGGTAAGTGATAGGGCTTTGATATTCCACATGTATATTCCTTGTGATAAGACATTTCTAAACATACCATAATTTTTGACCCAATGAACTTGACCTAGATATTATACCTCCTTTTCAAAAAAGCTAAGATTGGCTCTGTCCTTTGAACGGTACGCAATATGACCTTGATATTTCATATTTGTATTCCTTGTGCTAAGACCTTTCTACACAAACCATAAATTTGACCTTGACCTAGATATTTCACCTACTTTTCAAAAAGATAAGATTGGCTACATTTTTGTAGATCTTTTTATTGGCTTGTTATAGGGCTTTGATATTACACACACATACTTCTTGAGCTAATACCTTTCTACATATACCATAATAAATAAAAAAAAAAATGACCTTGACCTTCATATTTGACCTTATTTTCATAAAAGAAATAAATTTAAAAAAGATGGACTATATCTTTTTGTGTTAACGATATGGCTCTGATATTTGACATGTGAATTTCTTTCATCAACTTTTTTTTTACCTTGCATCCTTGATCTAAGACGACTGACCTTCTTTTTTTCTGAAAATTTGAGATTGACCATATTTCTTAATTGTGAAGTATTGATACTAATAATGTTGACGTAGTGGCCTTAGCCAGCATATTTGATCCACTTTTGAAAAATAAACCGCTTCGCAGGCGACACAAGCATTCCCTGGATTGCTATTTGATTTATTTGCCGCATTGCGATTTCAATTATTTTCCTCTGATGTTGTTGAAGAAGAAGCTAGAAGAAGAAGAGGAAGAAGAAGAAGAAGAAGAAGAATGGACAGACATTCAATTCTTAGACCGCAATTACTTTGCAATCCGAAACAAATGTTAGGACCATTCGACGGAGTGAGAATATGGTAGGTACGAATTAGTCTTAATTTGAATTGACTACAACCATATTAAGGACGTGCGGCGGTCTGCAGTACGACAAGAAAAGTTGGTGTTTGCATGGTCAGTTTGACAGTGAATTGATATTGAAATGATCCACTGCTAATTTAAACTTTCAGTCTTAATTTCAGGAAAAGACAGTAGCACTGTACTTTTATATTCTTGGTAAAGCGTTTTACAGACTTATCGGCTGAGCTGAGGCACTCATATCTGCTGATAGAAAATGTGTTTATCAAATGAGATCAAATTATCATTGAAACTTGACTTGTTTTTAATTTGTATTTAGTTTATAAGAATACCGTCTAGTTTTCTTTGCAAAGTGTTGTAAAATCTGTCTCCTTCAGCATGCACAAAGAGGGATAACTCTTACAAAGTACATATTTTAAGAAATACTTTTGACATCCTCCTAACTGTCATATCGGAATAATGTGCGCGCCAGGGTGTGCAAAAACGCTAGTACGATCAAGACAAATTCCCTGTTGTAAAAATGGATTGCTATACCCTAATGCAAAAGTTTGCGGACACTATTCTGTACCATGGGGGAATAAGGGTGAAACGTTTACATGTGTAAACGGAGCCGTTTCATTTTGTGGCTGTAAGCATTTACATACTTTAATCAAACCTAAACATGGACTTCTATACATATACTTGAAAGATCGTGTTTGATATCTTTATTACTCTTAAAAAAGTTTATTAAACATTGAGATTCCTTAGCGTAGTTAAGCAATGGCGTCAATCATTTTGTGATGATGTTTTAAACCAAAAGAAGACAAAATTGACACCCGCTTCTCTCTTTCATCGTCTTTGTTGCCAAAAAATAGTTAATCACGCCAAACAAGGTGATTCTTAAGCGTAGTTAGGCAGCAACATCAACCAGAAGAAAAAAACAGAGGCCATTTCTCTGACAAAATTGACAACCCTGCTATCTTCTCTTTCTCCATCGATCATTGTTGTATATGTATATTTCCCCTGTCACTGCTGCCTCTTTCTTCACGTACAATGTATGCATTTGAACCCTGAATCTGAAATTTTTGTAGCATGTACTTTTAAATTGTGGAAATTTTTCAAACACGTTAGAAATACTATAAAAGATTGTAAATAACAATGAACACTCTGAAAATTTGTGGATATAGAGTGTTCATTGTTATATAATTTCCAAATAAATTTGTTTACACCAATCTATGCATTTTGATTGGTTAATATGATCGTCAGAAAAATGGCGAAATACACTTCGCTTCGCTACGCTACGCGGTTTTACACAATTTGTGATGCGACAAACCAAACTTCATACTCCAATAAACTGTCAAAATCGAACAGTCAATTCTTATTTATTATATTAATGATAACTTCCCTATGAAGGACACTTCTTCGTTCTATATAAAAGTTCGATTAATTAAAGAGGTAATGTTTCCAGCTTTGAATCTTAAAAAGTTGTTTTATTGTCCAGAAGTATCAGCAATATATGTCTTTTCTTATTTAAGTTATGAATTAAAGAGTTAAATCTAGTCAAGCATTACTAAGTCGTATTTATATGTCAACTTTGACGACGTCTGCAAATATTAACACTACAAGAAATCACTTTTCACAATAGAAATACAAAGAAGCGTTTAAACGTTTACGTTTCGTTTACAGCCTTCCATATACACATTTAGGAAATTTAGTAAACATTTCACCCTTATGGGGGAATATGAGAGGAAAAAATGAACAACATTTAAAAATCAAATACTGTAGTTATGTTTCTAAATAATAAAGTATTTTGGCCGGATTGCAAAGCAATTCCGGTCTATAGATTGACGATGTCCGTCCGTCCGTCTGTCGTCAACATTTTAGTTAAAGTTTCTGGTTGAGGCAAAATCTGAGGAACTGTATGCAGTAGAAACTTTATATCATACATGAAGGTTGCCCATGACAAGAAATTTCAATTTATGCCGTAACATTTGACCTAGTGACCTTTACCTTGGACTTTGACCTAGTTAAAGATTTTGGTTAAAGTTTCTGGTTGAAGCAAAATCTGAGGAACTGTATGCAGTAGAAACTTTATATCATACATGAAGGTTGCCCATGACAAGACCTTTCAATTAATGCCGTAACATTTGACCTAGTGACCTTGGACCTTGACCTCGTTTAAGATTTTGGTTAAATTTTCTGGTTGAAGCAAAATCTATGGAACTGTATGCTGTAGAAACTTTATATTATACATGTAGGTTGCCTCTGACAAAACCTTTCAATATATGCCGTATTATTTGACCTATTGACCTTGACCCAGTTAGTGACAAAAACTTACTTTGCAATCCGGCCATACCGTCTTTAGCGGTGTTTTATTCAATATATACTCGTTAAATTGAAAATTAAATAAAGTTTGGAATTTCGAAACTATTATCAAAGTCCGCAGAAAATGTTTTGCATGCTTTTGATTCTTTTTTTCATCACAGCAGACATGTAGACACGATAGAAAGACTTCAAAGAGGTCTGAACCTTATACAAACAATACCTTGCCAAACACGTACCTGTCAACTCTCCCACATTTTACTGGAGACTTCCACGTTTGAACCTCATCTCCCGCTTTCGCATTCCTCCTGCGAGGGAGACCGAAATCTCCCGCGTTTCGTTCCTATCACCCAATTACTTCACATTACCTAAGAAAGATAACCCTAAAGACTTTCATAAAATTATGTATGTAGATGAAGAAAAAATCACATACAGGTACACAGTTTTTGAAATGATCAAGGTATGGCTCCAAACATAGGGGTACCCCCTTATAATGTTATCAATCATATTTTCGACAAATGATATATAGTACATCACATTTTTGTGCAAAAAACAACAGATTGAATTTCTTCAAATTGGATCATTGTATAATGTATATACATGGTGAAAAAATCGCATACAGGTATACAATTTTATAATGATTAAGATATGGCTACAAACATAAGGGTACCCCCTTGTAGTTTCATCACATTTTCAACTAAGAAATTATTCTATATGGTTGGTGTGGACATTGATAGATTGCGCCATCTTTTGCTTCTTTTGGCATTAACTTCTACAGTCCAAGAGAATACTAAAAACAGTAATATTACTAAAACTAATAATATAACTTTATTTGGAGTTATCTTTCTTGGAAATTTATCTCTTTATATTACTGAAAGCAGTAATACTATATAGATTGTCAGTTCGCTCTTATACCAGTGGATTCGGGGAGAAATGAGGGTAATTAGGAGTTGTATCTCATTCAAATGAATACTGAAAAATCGTTTAAAACATCAGGAAAATTTTTTTCCTCAATATCTTTGAAGAAAATGTGATATCAGAAAGAAGAAAAAGTGAAAAATAGGTTCCAAATCAGGCAAATGGACATTATTTCCACTTTTCAGTATAAAAATTGGTTCATATTTAATGAATTTGTTGTTGAATGAAAGAATTGTGTGATAAAAGCTGTGCTTGTAGCTTTAAAATGTTGCTTTGTCTATATTACAGAAAGATGTAATATAAGGTGGAAACATTACTGTTTTCAATAATATAAGGGATTACTGTTAACAGTAATATTACAGTTCTAAGTAATATTACTATTTATAGTATTCTCCTGGACTGTTCTAAGATCTTCTGTCTGTGTTTTTCAATGCGCTGGCTCGTCCCTCACCAGCCATTGTAAAACGTTATATGCAGACTTCTGCATATAAGCTAGGAAAAACCTATAACGGTTCGAGCAGGGAGCCACCTTAAACTGATCACGTAATTACACATGTACTTTTTTGACTAAATACTGTATAGCGCTGATTAAAATTTCTTTCTGACATTTTGTATATATATCGATATGGAAGGATTTAGTAGGTCACACTGCACTAGAATATGAGTCAGCTGAAATTGTTTCAAAGAGAAGGTTAGAGTCAATTGAATAAATGGGTTATAGTAAGATCAGTTGGGCCGAGCGTAAGATCTGGCATGAATGAAAAGATAAATCAAACTAAAAATCTATCGACTTCTCACCAGAAAAAGACCTACTACCCACAGCAAAAGGTGCTGTACCTACATGTATGTACAATGAACATATGCAGAACAAGACTGAAGTAATAAAAATACAGTCATGTATTATGGAAATATTTGTCATTCTTTATACATTTTCTTAGACTTGGTACATGGTTACATTCAATGACAATTTTGAAAGGTGGTTCGTATAACATGTTGCAATTTATTAAGAAATGTCGCGAAAATGGTTTACACACAATCTCCCTCTTTGTCAACTGCCAAAGGGGGAGATCTCCCTCTTCTGAAAAATTCAAAGTTGACAGGTTTGCCAAACAATCAAAATATTAGGCCTATATATAATTTTGTTGATCAAGAAGATTGAAGAATCATGTAAAGAAAAAAGCTTGCCCTTTACTTCGTCCTTTTCAAGGCTGATACTGAAAGTATACTTCTGATACCAAGCTAGATTAATATTGTGAATGCAGTGAATTATTACGAATAAAACATCTACCGGTACATACCATCATTGAAGGCTTAAAAAGAAGTAAATCCCAACACAGCGTGCACATGGTCAGCTGCATGCAGACTGCATCAAAATGCGTAATCAATTACAGGGCCAATATGTTATTTTACTTAGAAATAGAAACTAAAAATGAAAGTTGTGTTGCTTTCATTTTCCATACACTTCACATTGAATGAAAGTGACTCGGATGAATTGTATTGTCTCGGTGCTTAGAGTGCATCAATTACTAGTTACGTCACAAGAAGTTCCAAGAAAGGTATTTCTAAAAAAAACACATGTCAGAGAAGAGGGGGAGGGTTGTTTCAAATTGAGGTAATTTATACAGGCAAAATTCAAAATGATTAAAAGCTGAACTGAAATTGGATTTTGGTTTAACATACATGTATGAACTTTCATTTACAAAGTCGTGAATTACATCAATTTATGCTCATTCCATGTTTTGTTCGATAACAGCGGTGATAAAATTATGATCATTTCTACGATTTTCTGACTAACTACTTCTAAACAAGACAAATTCAGTGTCCGTACTATGCTACACATCCTGATATGCTCCAAGAAATAGATAAATAATGCTTGTTTTACCTTTAAAAATGTACGTCAACACACTGCACATGTTATGTCAAGGACAAAAGTAAATAATCATTGGTTTATGCTTATTTGCAAGCAAGACTTGCATGACTATGTCAGCTCGATTCTCAGCAAGTATCTAGTTCATGATTGGCATATTGTTTATATGTAGAGCAAGGGACCATCTTTCACTAATGACCATATTTTACCGTTTCATAGTTAATTGTTTCTCATTGGTTATCAGAAGTATTTGTCTAGTTTGTTTTTCTATATTCTATCAAATATGACCGCAGAGGTCATGTTTTGATATATTGTAACATCTCATGCACAAAATTTTGACAAAAATACAACAAAATGGGGAAAATTGAATGAAAACACCAATTTTAGATGTAAATATCCAAAATTTTCAGAAAAACTAAAGAAGAAAACATTTTATTTGGCATCGTTTCCTAGAAGTAGTGGTGATGAAAGATTTCCTGAATAGAAAATCACAATTTTGTCCGTTTTGTGTGCAACTACAAATGTAGGATGCTTGTCCACAAAAACGGTGAAATATGCATGGTCACCCTCGAAAATATGGAAACGAAATATTTGACGTTTTATAAGGCAACAATAAATTGTGTAAAATAAATTCCTTTTGTTGTACATTGTATTCCAATCGAGAATGGAGTTAAATTAGATTTTAGCCAAATTAAGCAATTATTGAATTCGCCTCCAAGTATGGAAATTTCCTAAGAAATTTACGAAAAATACAACAAAATATTGTCACTTGCTTTACATGTACAATGTCGTGGTGTCTTGAAATTCAAGGAAATTCGCTTTTCCTGTCAACGGTGAAATATGGTCATCCTCGAAAACATAGAAACAAAATATTTGACGTTTTATAAGGCAATAATGAATTGTGTAAAATAAATTCTTTTTGTAGAACATTGTATTTCAATCGAGAATGGAGTTAAATTTAATTTTAGCCAAAGCAATTATTGAATTCGCCTCCAAGTATAGAAATTTCCTAAGAAATTTACGAAATACGGTGAAATATGGTCACTTACTCTACATGTACGGTGTCGTGGTGTCTTGAAATTCACGGAAGTTCACTTTTCCTGTCATTTATTTAAAAATGTAATAAGAATAGTTTAATAGACCATTTTCGAGTTACAACTAATGACCGTTATAAACCTTCAGTTTAGTCACTACTATGACGCACCTGCTTAGTTACGTCAAGTAGGGTTACTTCCGGTCTACCTTAGCAACGTCACATATTGTGACATCAACGGTGTAAAATCGATCTAATCTACTCAAAAGTGAAAAACTACTTTCCTTTGAGTATGGAAATTATTATAATCGCTGCTTTTGTTTGTATTGACCATTAATTTGTTTATGTCATCAATGACAACGTAAATTTTAAGTCATCGGATTTTACTTTTTTTCAGTAATATCATATAGAGATAATTATTCTAATAAATATTGAAAAAGTGAAAAACAGGAAATTCTTTGAACAGAAAATTTAAAAGTCTTACATAAAAAAAATTAGAAAATGGTAACCCAACTGAATTTCTTTTTTAAAACATAACAATAATTGTGAACCCCCCCCCCCCCTTTTTTTTAACGCCATTGCCTTTTTGTGCAAATATATCCCTAAGAAATTGTCAGTAAATAAAAGGTTCTAAAATTTAAATGACATTAAGTATTTTTGAAGTAATATAAGCCGCTTTCTCTTCTGAAGGCATCAATTCAGTATGAAAATCGGCATTAACAGGGGTTTTTTTTTGGGGGGGGGGGAACTATTTTGATAAATGGCAGCGTGTGCCATTGGTAACTTGAGAAAATAAGAAAAATACGAAAGATAATTATATCCCTGTACACCTGACGAAGGATTAAAAAAAAAAAGATTTTCAAAGTTGTAAAAAAATCTGAAAAACGGTACCTTGGAATAATGAAAAAACAAATTGTATATAGATAAAAAATCATGCGTGGATCTAAAACATTTTTCCAAGGATGGGGTTCATCCTGGCTCTGAAGTTGAGAAATTGGGAGCGTAGAAATAGAATAATGACTGACATCTTGAGGGGGAGGGGAGTTCAGAGCCTCAGTCAACACCCGCGCGGGTGTAAACTTCACGCAAATAAAATGTAAGCCTATGAGACTCAAAGTTCAAGTAAACGTTTTATTTGCCGTATTCACAGATAGACCTTCTTGTATCTATTTAGTCATGATCCTTGAACAAACATTTCAATAAAAACATCTGGCCTGCAAACTTTAAAATGAAAATTGTTCTCGTGAATCTCTAGGGGACGGAGTTCACCCCAGTCACGCTCATGGCCTGATCAATATTTTACAAACGAGGAATGGAAAGCCGATAGGAGGAAAGGGGGGGGGGGGGTCAGCCAGGTAAGGAAAATATATCAGTCCTGAGTCCGAGAAGATAATTATTTCAGTCATTTTTTTTCATTCTTCATTCTTTTATATTCTGCATGATCTTTTTCCGATTACAGAGTCACAGATACAATGTCACTGTGTATATCAATACTATCATGATATTTGATTGTCAGCAGGGTACACCTTCGGGGGAGGGGGTACCTCTCTCCCCCTCCCACCCCTTACCTCCCCCTCCTTTTCACCCTTCCATTACCTCCCCCCTCCCGCCCCCTTCTCCCTCCTCCCACCCCCTTTCTTCCCTGCCCCTTTCTCCCGCCTCCTTCCCCCTCCCTTTCACCCTGTCCACCCTCTCACCTTCATAAGCTTTAACCGGCATCACGTCGTTGGCCGGTTGCCGGGGTACTGGGTAGATGTACATGTACAGGTCAAAATCAAACATTTAAACACCTGACGTGTCAAATGCCTATCCCAATCTAACTGTCACAAACAATAAATTCAGTCACATACACCTGGACACGTGTCCAGAGTCTCTTGTTATGTCTCCTCGTAACCCCCCCCCCTTTCCTGCCCATTCAGCTTCTACATAGAGCATCCCCTTTGACTGATACCTTTTGCTTGAATTTTTCCAACCCCAAATCATGTAAATGGTGCACATTTATGACGCTACAATGCCATTTGGTTGCTTAAATAGTTTATTTCTTAATCGTGATCACGTTATTTTTAGACTCAAATGTAAACCGGAAGTAGGGCATCTTGACAAAACGTCGAAGCGGAGTATAATATCCGAACGTGATCGGTAACTCGAAAATGGTCTATTGAAGTTGAAGTTTCCAAGTGACTTTTGGCACTGTCTGTCCACAAATGTCCACTGATGTCCCAGCAGAATTATCACATTAATACTTGGATGAATTTTGATTTCTTTTAACTGGATATTCAACAGACATGCCAGATCTCCAGGCGGGACAAAAATTTTCCAGAAAATCACACCTAAAAAATCTGTCCCGCCAGGAAATTTTTCATATTTCAAAATACAAAAGACAAAATTTCAATCACTCATGTAAATTTTTTATGTCTCACTCGGTAGACCTATTATCATGATTATCTTTCCCAATTTTAAAAAAGTTTTAAATTTGTTGAAAGCACAAAGCAATAATGAATATGGCAGGAAAGCCTTGTGAGAGATAATAGCCCATTAGGGCCCCTTGCTTATAATTCATAATTTCTGCTCAATAATGACTTCCAACAGTAATAACGGCTTCAAAATTATCATCCATTTTATATTTTGCAGACAGACGTGTTAAAGTCTCCATGACGCAGAAGCAATGATTATTAAACATAGGACTATATGAAGTAATGCACCTGGGCTGTGTGAGATGTAATTAGAGATGGCAGAGTGTAGTATAGGTAAAAAATTCATTGGTTGAACTAGTTTGACTGAGAGATATGCATTGTTGACATGGAAAATTGATTGTCAGATTCTATGCTTTACTTTTGTTATTTTATAAGTTATCATGGTTATAGGGTTTTTTCTCTGTCATACATCATTAAGTAGGAAGTACAATTTTTTTAGTACAAACCTTAATAACAAATTGTTCATGCTGAGAACCATTTTGAAAGGTTTTCTTTTTCATTTTTGATATTTGCAAATTAGTGTCAAGGTAGGACACCACATGACAGTTATGCTGTGACGTCATTGGCTGAAATTAATTCAAGGCGTGATAATTTTCAGTTATTCTACTCGTGGGTATTTTCACTTACATATACTCGGACAAACTCAAATTACAAAGTATTGGTAGTTCCATAAAAATATATTGTCTCGTTTATCCATGAAACAGCAATTTATAGGCCCATATCAACAAGCTAGCGATTTAACACAGAACTAGTCTGTAACTTCCGCCGAAATTGAAAGTACAAAGTCGTGACGTCAGATGTGTGTGTACACTACACATTCACACGATGACGTATTGTGAATTCTAATATGACTTGATTCATTTTCTCTATTAAGACAACAGACGCGAGCCGGGCTCTATTCTCCAATATAGGCCCTATAGCGATAAACCACGCCTACCCATTTTCTGAAAGCAGATAAACCGGCAGGAACTGGTTTTGACCAAGAATCGATTTTCATTAAAAGGTCTAAGTTTGGTCATCATTAGAATAGAAATAAAAAATGACAAGCCGGGCTCTATTGTCTCATAATGCCCTCGCGTCCTCAGCCAATCACATTTATCACCTCGCCGCTGACGCGGCTCGGTAATAAATGTGATTGGCTGAGGACGCTCGGGCATTATGAGACAATAGAGCCCGGCTTGTCATTTTCTATTTCTTAAATATACTACATGTGTCTCTTTGTTTATATGGTACATTTTATAATTATTTTTCGGTTTAACCATTTTCAAAGTAAATTAGACATCAGTGTTTTTTTTTTAAAAGACCTGTACAATTTCATTGTCGGATCCATCGAGGTGGAGTGGGGGGGGGGGGGGGTTTCTTCCCCATTTCTGGCAAGACTTACATGAACACGGAAAATATTAAATAATGAAGGGAGGGTGAGAGATCGAAATTTTATAGGATATGAAATCCAAAGTAAAGCCTTTCCTAGCTGTCTAGATGGGATCTCAAATTGATATTCTAATCAGCTTATAAATAGCTAGGATTTAGTGGGGGGGGGGGGGTGGCGCAACTGTATTGGGAAGAGGGTGAAAAATGAAAATTAATGTCATTAAATTGACGACACATTTTTTAGCCGTTTCAGATCATATGAAATTTATTTTCTGAAGTTATATAAAGTTGTGAAGGTAAAAAAATTTGAATGATTAGGATCGACAAAAAAATAAATGACATGGCCTGGAAAGTTGTCTGTTACGCAGCTACGTTAAGGCACTCCTCAGAAATGACGTCTTCAAACATGGCGCGAAATGACGTCAACCTCAGATTTTGACATCATCAACACGGAGTCTATTGTCGTTTGCAAATTTTGATACTCTTTATTGTCATTTATCATCGAGTTAGATCTTTATAAATGGTTGAATTTTTTGCTGAATATGTTATAACTTTTATCTATAGTAAAAATACTTGAATGGCATAACGTACTATACAAATATTTGATAAAAATGCTTGCCTAGCAACCACGTGCGGATGTTACTCAAAGTCTTAGAAAAGCTTGAAGGCTTTATGGATTCTTTTTTAAAATATAGATGATTCGTTTTTCAAACTGACGTTAAACTAACTGAAGATACAGCCTTTCAATCTAAACAAAGTGAAAGCAAGGAAATAATAATGATAAGATCATAATAAATTCTCTATAAAGGCCAAATTTAAAGAGGGGAAGGAAAATACTACCCGGCGACGACAAATTAAAAAAAGGCTTAAAAAATATTAAAATGCAGTGATGTTGGGCTATTCTTGAAGTTACTAAGTAAGGTGGCGTGCGTAACATTCAGATTGGACTGTGTCAATTATGAATAATTGAACGACATGCATTTTCTTCGTGGTATTCTTTGAAATTTTTTAAATTAGAATTAAAAGAATTTCCAAGTCTCCCTGTTTTTTTTTCCTCTCCCTCTCTCTTAGACCACGTAAATTGAATATCACAAGCTAAAATAAAAATTATAACTTATATGTTAGTAACGAAATGTTACAGAATTAAATCTTCTCTTTCCTAATAATCACATATTTTTTCTGTAGATCTACTGTACAAAGCTCTTTTAATAAGTATACAAGCATATATACGATATACGGAAACAATGCCTATTGATATCATGGTGACTTTCACTGAGTCAACAATTAAAAAGCAAGAACTTCCTAAAAATTTTGAAAAATAAAAATGTGCCAACGGCGAGGATCGAACATGCGATCATGGATTTTGCAGTCCTGCGTCATCACCATTACGCTACCGAACCGTTGCGGAGAAGGGATGGAATTGTAGAATTAATTTCACTGATCGCCAAAGATTTAATCTTTTCACTTTTTTGATTAAAATACGATGAAATTTTCCTCAAATAAACAACATAGTATTTATTTCATCTTCTCAGGTAAATATTTGTGTTTAAAGGCCACAAAGCTGTGAGAACGAAATCGGCGAAGTCGACCTTGACTGTTATAAACTACGAGTTGCTTCCCTTCGCTAGTCACATATACGTTTGAAAAATATATCGTCGTAGGGCGATGGTATAAAATTGCATGGCATTGCAATGCTATGTGTTGGGGTCGCGTTAAACTAGTCCGATAGATGGTTGTCCTCCATGATCTAAGTAGGCACTTTGTCGATTCTGTCTATGACTATCTAAAATGTATGACAATACTGGGAGTTTAGTGCTGTTCTAGTCATTTTTTAGATAAAAATCGTCTTTTATTCCAAAAATATAAAAAAGAAGAAAAGTGCGCACTTGAACTCATAAATAGCAATACCTGTAAGGTATTTTGGTAGTAAGCATAGGACTGCTATTGCAGGAATGGCGTTGCGCCAGCTCGTTTCATACAATTCATTGTTTGCATGTTATAAATAGTTGTCACGTGACTTGTGATGTGGCACATGACATCACTATTGGCTGAATATGTAGTACAAGTTTAGTGTTAAACACTGATACCAAATACATAAAGAACTTTTACTGGAGGATGTCCTTTTTTCATGATTGAAAACGTCTTTTTAAAATGTCACGAATATTGCAACGTAAAAACGAGGAGTGCCTTAACGTAGCTGCGTAGCAACGTTCAGGATTTCAGGAAAAAAAATAACTTTCTTGAAATTCAATACCGGGAGAAGTGATCATGTAATGTATATCGAATAAAATGAAATTCTAATTGTTTCAGAATTAACGGAAAGTAACAAGCGTTCTTCGTCAACATTAAGTGATCGAGTATCTCAGTACGAGAGAGAGAAAGATTTTCATTTCCAAGGTACATTACAAGAATTCAAGACGGACTTAATTTATCAATAATACTATCTTCGCTCCAAAAGAATATGATCACTGTTTTGCCCAGAACAATAAGAAAATAGATATCCAGAATACATATAAAAATATTTGATATGGTATCTTGTTTATGATTATCAATTATATTTTTTTTCCGAAATTCAGTCGCGACTCCTTCCGCAGTTAAAATTTACGTCCCCACCCCAATCTATCGAAAATTTTGTAAACATGTAACAGGTTATGCTCTGCATATTGAAAACTGAAGTTCTTGCGTATTTCGATGTGCCACACGAATCAGTTTCTAACCAGGTTTCGTCATAAGCATGTCATAGATGGAGCGTAGTACTTAGGACACTGTTCATTAATAATTCTCGTAAAAGGGGAAAGAAGTCGAACTCATCAGTTGGACAATTTCCTGGGCAGGGAAGGCCATGCGACATAGTCCCAAACCGATAAAAAATGGCACGTTAAATCGTCAACTCGCTGCGCCCTAGTGCACATTATTCTACGGTGACTGTGTCCATTTTCGGCTTTTAAATCAATCTCTCGTATTTACGTTGTTACGTAGGCATCTGCTCATCCGAGAGGTTCTTTTCTATTATGATTCAATATTGATTTTTCTCCAACATGCCCTGCGCCTTATTTAAATCTCCAACGTCCACTTACGTATCTTAAATTTACGTACAGGTACAAGTTTGTGTATGCGTTCGTCCGTAAAATTTTCATTTCATTTTAACTTAAGTGGTCAGTCAATGGGTAAATTTGTTTTTGCAGACACGACACTGTCATTTTATTTTCGATCTGGCGGACACTTGGGGCCTGTATACATGTAAAAAAAAAAATCTAGCTTGTATCTTTCCTTCTTTCTTTCTTTCTTTTTTCCCCGCTCACAAAAATAAGTACATTGAACATGTCGACGACTTATATTTTTACATTCAATTCTCACCGATATTTCACAGACATAATTTCTCCCTCTTTTAACATGTACATGGCATGCTTTTTCCAATGTAAGGAAGGTAATATTTATTGAAGTACATACGTGCCGACTGGAAGTGGGGAGGACTACAAATGTCAACAAAGGTGTGTGGTATCAATAGGCTGAACGGGAGGGAGTCAGATTACCGGGGAAAATAGGATACCATCTACAAGCGTGATCTAGACGGTTAGGACGTCATGACCCCTTGGATTCGCCAAAAATGCTGATTTTTTTCTTTGTTTTACTAGTTCATGTAGTATTATTTTTTTTTCGAAATAGACAGCTTACCCCAACCCCCATTTTCTTTCCGGGGGAAAGGAAGGTTGATTCCCTTAAGATTTTTTTTATCTATATATGCCTCAGAATCCCTCTCTGAGATAAACTTAAGGATTCTGGAAGTCGTGTAAAATATATCAACACATGTACGTACGTATATAAATAAATTATGTATATTAGTAGTTTTAATGTAAATATTGAGGTTTCATTATTAAATGCTCTTTTATCATATTTATCACTCATACACTCTCATTTGATATGTCCTTTATTTTGGCATTTTATAAGTCTTAGAGTACATTAGTACATGTATCCACAACATGCATGTACATATCTATATATAGCGTTATGAAACGTGGTTCCCTTTTACACACTTCTGACGTACTTCCGGTGTGTACAGCTATTTTGAGAAACTGGAAAAGGTGGTAAAATATAAATTGGTCTATATCAGCTCTGAAAGAGATTACAAAATGGGGAAATTTCTTGTTGGAATTTAGTTTGATATGAACTGTAATATACACGAAAATCTCCACGACTAGAGAACTTCTTTAAAGTATATACCATTGAGGTAGTTAGCACAATTCTGGTTACTTGAGGCTAGACCTATTTCCTGAGGCAAAGCTAAGGGAAATATGCCTGGTCGAGGGAAACCAGAATCATGCTAACTTCCTCAATGGTATACTGTAAATTGCTTTTTTTTTTTCGTCAGTACCAATTTTCGTCAATTCGCTGAAAATGACCATTTCGTCAATACGTAAATTCGTTATCCAAGAGTCCCTAAAATGTAAATTCGTCTGTGTAAATGCCAACTTAACATTTGGAGCCGCCGTCAAATCGTCAAGTCTGCCATATGTGTCTGTGTTCATTGTTTGTTTAACAATTATTGGTAAACAAACAATTACAGATGTTAAATGTCTTACAAACATATAAATCACCTACCTTAATGTGAAAACTTATTATTTAGTAATTAGAAGTACATTACATGCGACTTTGTGTTCGTATACAGTTTTCATTGATTTGTCATTTGCATGTCGTAATAACACTAATATATTCAACAACGTCTTAAAACTCGAAACCTTCAGCTTCTTCGTCTCTCCGCAGTGCTGCCGGTTTATATTTATATAAGTTTACCAAGAGAATAAATCAATTTTTCCTTGCAATAATTTATTTTTATGACCCCGGAATCACAGATTCGGGGGCATATAGTTTTAGGCCTGTCCATCTGTTTGTCTGTCTGTTTGTCTGTTTGTCTGAAAAAACTTTAACATTGAGCATAACTTTTGATTGGAAGGTGATAGAGCTTTCATATTTCACATGTGTATTCCTTGTGACAAGACCTTTCCATTGATACCAAAATTTTTGACCTAGTGACCTTGACCTTGGCCTTTGACCTACTTTTCAAAAACTTTAACAATGAGCATAACTTTTGAATGGTAAGTGATAGGGCTTTCATATTTCACATGTGTGTTCCTTGTGACAAGATCTTTCCATTGATACCAAAATTTTTGACCTTGTGACCTTGACCTTGGCCTTTGACCTACTTTTCAAAAACTTTAACAATGAGCATAACTTTTGAATGGTAAGTGATAGGGCTTTCATATTTCACATGTGTGTTCCTTGTGACAAGATCTTTCCATTGATACCAAAAGTTTTGACCTTGTGACCTTGACCTTGACCTTTGACCTACTTCTCAAAAACTTTAACATTGGGCATAACTTTTGAATGGTAAGTGATAGGGCTTTCATATTTCACATGTGTGTTCCTTGTGACGAGACCTTTCCATTGGTACCAAAATTGTTGACCTTGACCTATCACATACTTAACAGAAAATAAGTTTATACTAACAAAGATGCCACCGGGGGCATTCGTGTTTCACAAACACAGGCTTTATTGTCAGGAGTATTTATATTTGTCGGTACGTAATTTCGTCAAGGAAGGCACTGACAAAAATGACGAAAATTGGTATCTGACGAATATTATCTAATTTACAATACTTTAACAGTTTTATTAAACCATCACTGTGACATCACTTGCCCCACGCGCTGTAGCTCCGCCCCATTTCAAAGCTATTTCCCTAAGGAAATAGTCTTTCCAACTAATGCACCCTTTGCGGGGAATAGTCTCATCAGGCGAATTACAGCTAGTTTTAATGAGTATCTTAGGGAAATAGTCTTCCCAACTAACACACCCTTTGCGGGGAATAGTCTCATCAGGCGAATTACAGCTAGTTTTAATGAGTATCTCTTTATATAGGAAAAAAAAACAAGTAGAGGCCTTGAGCTACATTTTGTCTTCAGGTCCAACAAATCATATGTTGCCTTCATTTTCAGTCAATAATGGTATATTATTACAGCTTCCATGTATTATTTTTGATGAATCCAGATTAATTTGGAATTGGTATAGATATATGTATGTAATTATAAATCCAGGTCACTTTCAAATGTGGATCAAAGGGTTTGATAGCTCTCTAGTAGTTTTAGTTGATAAAATTTGGTACAAATGTAACTGAATCTTGGTTGAGTTTTGATTTAGATTCAGTCAAATTGTTTTGACATGTTTTATTACACATTGCTACTATAATGTTTTTAATGGAAGTGACAAACATCTAATGCCTCTAGCATCTATTTGTTAACAAAATATTCTTTGTTTTTGAGGCTGATGATTTTCACATATACTGTACATAGTTTTTACAAGTAAGCAAGATTCTAATATACAAATTCTTTATTGCAGGAGACAGGTTTACTTCATCAGATTTCATAGAAGCACCAATTGATTCTGAAGAAAACATGACAGAGGAGGACAGAAGTAATCCATCACCATCTTATATGGAAAATACTCCAAGCATTCAACAAAATCAGACGTGTAAAACAGAACAGATTGTAAGTGAAACTGCAGTTACTGAAAACAGAATTAGTATTGAAAACAGTACAGCCTCAGTGACTTTCAGTGATAATCCTGTGGAATCGGCTCCAGCAGAGGAGCAGGAAAACACAAATTCTACTAAAAGCGAATGTGATGATGATGGACCTGTATTGGAGGGTCAGGAAACATCAACTATAATGGAGACAGATGATGTCTCTATAAATCATTCTGCATGTGAAGGAGTGAATATCAGTAGCAACACAGCACAGGGAGACACATCACCGACAGACACAACACAGGCAGATACAGAACAAAAAAAGATGGTACAGACAGACAAAGCACATACATTACAGACAGACAAAGCACATACATTACAGACAGACAAAGCACACACATTACAGACAGACACAGCACACACATTACAGACAGACACAGCACAGACAGTCACAGATCAAAAGTACATAGCAAAGACAGACAAAGCACATACATTACAGACAGACACAGCACACACATTACAGACAGACACATCACACACATTACAGACAGACAAAGCACACACATTACAGACAGAGAAAGCACACACATTACAGACAGACAAATCACACACATTACAGACAGACACAGCACAGACAGTCACAGATCAAAAGTACATAGCAAAGACAGACAAAGCACATACATTACAGACAGACACAGCACAGGTAGACACAGCACAAAAGGACATGGTTCATACACACACAGCACAGACAGACACAGCACAGGTAAATACAGAACAGGAACACATAGCACAGACAGACGAAGCACAGACAAACACAGCACAGAAAGACATGGCACAGGCAAACATGGCACAAAAAGACACAGCACAGACAAACACAACACATACAGACACAACACAGACAGACATAGCACAGATAGATGCAGCACAAGAGGACATTGCACTAAAAGACACTGAGGTGGGCAAGGAAATTAGTTTGAAACAAGAGAATAGTGTTTTGACATTGTCATCAATTAAAACTGAGAGAAGAGATCTAACAGAGCAGTTACTTACTGATACTCACAATGCTGTTATTAATGTTACCCAGCCAAGCCAAATTCTTATAAAACCAAAAGAAGAAGTCATATCAGCTTCTGAAGTGAAGAATTCAGTTTCAACTATGTGTGAACAGAGTTCAAGTTCAAAACAGAATGTTGATAAATCAACCTCAACTACCTTACAAGGACACAAAATAATTACCTTAACACGACAGCCTCAAGCTACTTCAGGGGTAGGGACCAGTACAGTGACTACCACTAGTGCACCCAAAGTTTTAATGCTGAAATCACCCCTTACATATGTCAATACAGCCATACCTGGTAGCTTAGCAGGGGTACCCGGAAAAAAGATTGTAATATTAAAAAACAAACAAGTTGTTACCTTGCATGGGAAACAAAAGTTAGTATCTGTTCTGAACCCAGTAAATTCATTTCCAAATGTGACAGCAAAGGGCAATGAACAGAGAGCTTCTGTAGTTAGTAGCAGTAATGTGACAGCAAAGGGCAATGCACAGAGAGCTTCTGTAGTCAGTAGTGGTAGTGTGAAAAGTCTTCCTGCTCTGAAAGTTTATCCAACAACCTTTTCTGATCTGGTAACTGTAGTAAAAAATAACCAAAAGGAAACAAACATGTACATGAAACAAAATAATCAAAAGGAAACAAACATGTACATAAAACAAAAGATGAAGAAGATCAATAAAACACCTTCAGTTTACACCGTGGACAATGGTAAAATGGTACATAACAAATCTCCCAAAGCAACTAAACAAGCAGTTGTATTCAAATCAGCTTTCAAAGGATACGTTATGAGAAGGAAGACCTTAAATTATGAACTTCGTACAAGAGATAGCCAGGTTATTGAGAAGATGAGAAAAGCTTGTTACAAGACGGTTACTAAAGATGAACTAGCAGATAGAGACTATAGACCTAACTCAGCAGCATTAACAGAGCTAGGCAACACTAAAGCTAAAACAGCTGTGAAGACGGGAGTCAAAAGGAAAAGCTGTGGTAGTGACGAAAAAATCATTAAAAAATCTGTAAAAACCAGGTCTTATTTTGATGATGAAAGTGACACTGAATTGCAAGGAGAAGAAAAGACTGAAGTGAAAGAAACAACATCAAGTGATGTGGGAACCAAGGTAAAAAATGGTGACTCCGAAAAAGTAGCAGAGAGTCGAATCACAGGTTCTTCTGAAGCTAGTAAATCAGAGGATCCAACAAAAATATCTAATAAACAGCCGTCTAAAGAACCAATGGCAGAATCATCATCAGCTACACTCCCTAAAGATGACTCAGAATTAACTACAGACGAGTTAGAGAAGGAAGTGCAGAAACTGAGAAAGCTTGTTTACCCAGACGGGAAAGGCGAGGAGGAGGATATAGAGTTATCAATGCAAGTCGAAACTGAGGACGAATACAGAAGAAATCAAAACAAAAATAGATGTAATCAATTGCCTAGATCAGTGAAGGGAAAATTCATGAGTAGGAAGCAATATAACAGAATGATGAGGATCAAAGAGATGAATGAGAAGAGAAAGAAAGAAAGGGAGAAAATGAAAGAGGCTGAACAAGAAGAGGCTGGTGATGATGACGATAATGATGAAGTTACGAACAAGGTGTTGACTGTGTACTGTTCTAAGTGTGTTTGTTATCATCCACAAGGGATATGTTCGCCACCTTCAGGTGGCAATCCACTGATATCGAAGAAAACTACCGTAAAAATACCACCTAAAGTGATCAAGAACAAGAAAGTCGAATCATGTAAAAACAGCAGCATCAAGGCTTTGGCTACCATGCCGGATGCATTAAGCCTGAGTTACGTAGACGATGCTCATGGATTCGGTATATTCACCACAGAGGACCTACCTAAGGGGTCTCAGCTTGGACCAGTGGAGGGCGAGCCGAGACGATTCTGTGATATGAATAAGGAACAGGACTTGACCAACATGTGGGTCGTCACGCGTGATGTCTTCAAGGAGGAGGAGCCAGATGAAGAAAACTACATATGTATGGATGATGAAATGAACAGTAACTGGTGCAGGTATGTTTGAAGTATTTACTATGCTCATGGAAAATAGGTTTCCATGTCATTTAAGGACAATCATACACACTCATGGCAAGGAGGAGTCAAAAAGAGAAATTTCCTTTTTATAGTATTCTCAATGCAAAAAAATATGTTGAAATAGCAAATGGACATGATGGATGATAGATTATCATTTACAGTAACTCATAAATCAACTGAATAAATTGTATAGTTTTTAAAAGGGAATGAGGATCATATTTCATTCTTGAATTTCCAGACGGCCATATGCTGTGTTGGTGATTAATGTCTTGTGTCTTGTGAGTTCAAAATTGCCATGTCTATCTTTATAAATGCTTCAAGTCAAAAGGAAAGTGTATATTGAAAAATACTTATATTCTATTTATAATAATCTATGATAGATTAAGAAGTCACAGGGCTTATGATATAAATTTTGTATTTCAGATACATACGAGGCACGACATTTGAGGAAAAAAGCAATTTGAGGTGTGTGATAGACGATAGTAGTAACAGCATATACTTGAAGACAACTAGACCAATAGATTCAGGTATCAGAATAAATCATGTTTCTTTGATTACCTCAGTTAAATTTAAATTAGTTGTTCTAAGTGTTCTCTGTCTTCATCACGTTCAGTCATGTAGAGTGTGAGACAAGGAAATCTCAAACTGCTACAGCTACGTTTTTTTCTTCTGTCTCACGACGTGAGTGAGAATTATAGAATCTATCCCCATGTGTGATCAGGGACAAGGTAATCCGCAGGAGTGTCAAGGATTTGCTTGTACCACAATGAGGGAAATCCTGGATGCAAGGGATGGATTTACATGTCCCTGATAACATCTGGGGATTGATTATTTTTGGCAATACTGGGCAACCTTTTTGCAATGTACACTAGAGATCACTTACAGATCTTCAAACTCTGCTTGTAAGCTATTCTTGCTGAGTACGCTGCAGTCAACAGTTAAGGTCACAAATACCCTGACACTTTTGCTGACTTTTTAAAAGCTACAGATTACTATGATTAGATTTTTATCAGCAGGGACTTAAGTTCACAAATAGGATCGAATACATCGAATGTAGGTAACATATATACACATGTTAGGATATTTTCGTGGCGTTTTATTTTCGCGATTTTAAGGACCTCGCATATATTGCTAAAATAAAACGCTCACGAATAAAAGATGGTTTACAGTAATTTTGATATTCATCAAAAGGAGTTGCCATTGATAACTCAACAATAGAATTTTGAAGATGGTCCCATACAATAGTATGCTTTGCTTTGTAATGACAGTGCTATATTTAACTGACACTCTGAAAACAACAGATTAACTGATATTGCTCATTATTTCACTTCATTTTTATGCCCCCGGAATCAAAGATTCAGGGGCATATAGTTTTTGGCCTGTCCGTCTGTTTGTCTGTTTATCTGTTTGTCTGTTTGTCTGTCTGTTTGTCCGAAAAACTTTAACATTGGACATAACTTTTGAATGGGAAGTGATAGGGCTTTCATATTTCACATGTGTATTCCTTGTGACAAGACCTTTCCATTGATACCAAAATTTTTGACCTCGTGACCTTGACCTTGACCTTTGACCTACTTTTCAAAAACTTTAACATTGGGCATAACTTTTGAATGGGAAGTGATAGGGCTTTCATATTTCACATGTGTATTCCTTGTGACAAGACCTTTCCATTGATACCAAAATTTTTGACCTTGTGACCTTGACCTTTGACCTACTTTTCAAAAACTTTAACATTGGGCATAACTTTTGAATGGGAAGTGATAGGGCTTTCATATTTCACATGTGTATTCCTTGTGACAAGACCTTTCCATTGATACCAAAATTTTTGACCTCGTGACCTTGACCTTGACCTTTGACCTACTTTTCAAAAACTTTAACATTGGGCATAACTTTTGAATGGGAAGTGATAGGGCTTTCATATTTCACATGTGTATTCCTTGTGACAAGACCTTTCCATTGATACCAAAATTTTTGACCTCGTGACCTTGACCTTGACCTTTGACCTTCTTTTCAAAAACTTTAACATTGGGCATAACTTTTGAATGGGAAGTGATAGGGCTTTTATATTTCACATGTGTATTCCTTGTGACAAGACCTTTCCATTGATACCAAAATTTTTGACCTCTTGACCTTGACCTTTGACCTACTTTTCAAAAACTTTAACATTGGGCATAACTTTTGAATGGGAAGTGATAGGGCTTTCATATTTCACATGTGTATTCCTTGTGACAAGACCTTTCCATTGATACCAAAATTTTTGACCTCGTGACCTTGACCTTTGACCTTTTAACCCAGTGACCTCACATACATGTACTTAACAGAAAATAGTGTTCATACTAACAAAGATGCCACCGGGGGCATTCGTGTTTCACAAACACAGGCTTTATTTTTTTCAGGAGAGGAGCTATTGTACTTAGTTCGTGGACATGAAATAAATGAAGATGTGGCGACAGAGAATGAACGCACGTGTCCGCTTTGTAAGATCACATTTGACTCATCTGTATTGTATGCCAAGCATGTTGTTATTTTTCATACCTTTGGAAGATTCAAATACAAATCTTCGTGTAAAATTTGCCTGAAGATATTCTATACTAGTAAAACATTCCAGCGACATTGTAAGGAGGAACATGGAGGTGCAGGAGGCTTTAAATGTATGAAATGTGGCAAAGAGTTTTTGTTTGAGAAATTATTACAACTTCATTTGAAAGATGTACACGATGAAAGTGCCAAATTTCCTTGTGAGACTTGTGAGAAAGTCTTCACAAGTCAGAAAAAATTGCACAATCACATGAAAAATATACATAAAGACCCTGACTTAGAGTGCGAGACTTGTGGTAAGAAGTTTAAAAATCCCTCTTCTTTCTCAAGGCATCAGAATGTTCATAATCCAGAACCAAGGGTTACATGTGAGTTTTGTGGAAAAAATTTCCGCGATGCTGGAAACCTGAAAGTACATTTACTTACTCATTCAAAGCAGAAACCTTTCCAGTGTACGGAATCCGGATGTGATGCTGCGTATACGACCAAACAACAACTTCAGTTTCACTATAAAAAAACTCATAATTACACGGCAGAAAACATGCCGGAGATTACACGATCCCTACCGTATACTATGGAGGCATATGCAATGAGAGCGGAGACGGAAGTTGATGCTTCCAAGGACAGTGATACAGAGGATAATTCTCTGAATAGATCTCCGAGGGATGACATGTCTGAAGAAACCCTACATTCCGAGGAATGGTTACGGAACGAACAATCTGCAAATGGGAGAAATGCCAGTGCTGAGGCAGAAAGTCACTACCCTAAAGATGGAGTTAAACCACAGTGTCCATCTAAAACCAAAACTGGCAGTCATTATACCAGAAGCAAGAAAAACTCTGACCATTCTGATACAAGACGGTCAGACAGGGTTAGACATCAGACGCCTAATAACAAAAGAAGAGATCAGCTCAGTTCTAGGGAAAGAGAATCACCAAATATGAATGCTAACATTCATCACCAGATGTCTCCACAAACCAGCCATCTGTGGGGTCACGCTCCGTCAATCGATCACGTTCCGCCGTACGGAGCACCGTATATGGATGATCTCCGACATATACCGGCACTTAGATACCCACAGCCATATAATACCATGGACGTCCATCACAATAACATGCATGACGTTCATCCACCTAATTTCTCCAACCCTAACGAGTTTGATTCTCGTGTAATGCAGCTAATGGAACTGTAGTCTCTCCATACATAGATATGTGAATGTTGTAGGCAACTAAAAGTTTTTGAATTTGATAAGTGTTGTAGGTAATAAGAGTTTTTGAATTTGATATACATGTATGTGATAAGAACAAATAAGTGATTTTGTCATTGCTGTTCAGGCCTTTTTACTCAGATATCAATGTAATGGGAAGTTCCAGTGATTGGGAAGGAGGTTTTGTGAATGGGCCATTTTTCATGATTTTCTAAAATTGCAATGGGACATTTCTAAGAAAGCACTGAGACTTCATTGGGCCAATTTGCAAATTAATGGGACTATGGCGCATGGCCCTTGTCCTTCCAAATCACTGTGGGAACACAAAGCAAAAAGGTTTGAAGTTGACCTTACTTAAGATTTATCTCCATGATTTGTCTTTTTCATGAACCAAAGTTACTCTTTAGTCTTTAAAAAGTGTAAAAGTCAGTCAAGTAAATCATGTAAATTTAAAAGCAATTTTGCATTTACAAATTTAGGGTTTTCAATCGAAAAATAGTTTTATCAGTCTGTTTTCACTCTTGAACATAGAAAACAAATGTATATGAACAAAGTCCCAAAAGAATTAAATACATTTTGCACTCAATTTTTCGTGTATTTAATTTACACATGCCAATTTTAAAACCATCATTACATGTTTGAAGAATATTTGAATACATAATTTTTTGTTATTGTTATGTTGTTGAAACATAATATTAATTTTAATCTCGTCAAGGATTTGTGAGATATAGTTTTGCTTTCTTAATTCTTAATTAATATGGATGTAAATTTATATAGTTATTATTATCTTTAATAATAATTCTGATCCATATATGGAAACAGACACCTATCATGCTTCAGTTGGAATGCTTTTATACAAATTAAATTCTATTTAAAAAGAGCATCTTCATAGTAATATCCCATATTCAAGAAATGAAAAATCAACAAGATTGCTGTACCTAAATGTCAAAATATACAATGTATCCCAACTATAATTATGCAGTCAGATATTACTGACTTTAACTTCTCCGTAGCTGCTGCATTGGAATTGACTATGAATAACCAGTATCAACAAAATGAGTACTTCAGTGCTAGTGCTCCTTGATTGGTTCTAAATTTTGACCTTATTGTCAATCAAATCTTTCCAAATGGACTTGATAATAAAAGCCTGATGGTCATCTTCAAGGTTAACTTTATATTTGTGGCTTTTAGTTTTATTTAAAGCAAAGAAAACCTTTTATTTATACACTGATGTTTTGTGTAGAAATGGGACATTGGTTGATGTTGTGAAGTTTGCTTGACTATGAAATGTATTTAAATTGATGTCAAAATCAATTTTATATTTGGGTTATCCATGCCACCAGTAAGTCCAGATACTGTCTGCGTACTTATTTTAGGGCAACCAAATTTTAGTGGAAACAGAGCAGAATTTGGTAAATTGACATATTAGTGTAATCATGAATAAGCGCTATGACTTATTTTCCACATTATCTATAAGCGATTCATGATTTAGTGTATTCTTGAATTAGCGCAGTCTTATCAGTGCTAACTCCGCTAAAATATGAATCCCACTGAAATAAGTACTTATACAGTAATTAGACAAATATCTGAACACATTTTCATCACACAGCAAACTTATACATAATGTAAGAATACATAATTTTACCTAAATCTGTATAATATATGTATTTGTACATATTTTCAATATTAGATAAGGCTTCAAAAGCTCTGTTTTTTCCAAGTTTTCCAGTTTGCTAATTGCAAAGGTTCCTTCTGCAAAGTTAAAAGAACATTATGTAACTATATTTATAAGTGTTGAACATGATGTTATAGTATCGAGTAGAAATTATTCGGTATTGTGCTATATTTATTGCTGAATTGTTGTAATATGATTTTTTGAATTGAAATATTCAAAATGAGATTTGGTTGTTGTTGAATTTCTTGTTACATTGTTTGCTTATTATGTCATTCTTCAAAACAATACTAGTACTTATTCAAACTTCAAGGTCACATATGTTTGATATGTTTTATGAAGTTTTATCTTCTCAAAATGAAAGACTTAGTACAGAAAACTCGGATATTTTCAAATATGTAGCTCTTTTTCCTTAATAAGCTTATTTGTCACTCTTTAAATACACAAAAGGAACTATAAGAACTCTGTTTGAAATTGTTCAAAATGCCAAAATTCACGGTTTTGAATTTTCCTCCAGCAGAAATATCTTTACAAGTACCACTGCATATTGAAGTTATATGTTTTGACAATATAAGAGCAATTACAATTTTTCATAAAACAAAATATACCATTACACTGTGTAAAGGACAAGATGTGCATCTATCACTTTATTTTACCTTTGACTTCTATGATAATGAGTAAGGAACTTAAAGTTGTGTTGCTAATCATTTTACTTGTATTGTGTTTTCTGTAGTTTTCAGCTGTTACAAGTTTGCATTTCATTCCAGTTATCATCTTTTACTGAACTTCTTAAAATAAAATGTAATTTATTGATGTACTATAACATTAATTCTTATGTTTTTCTATTGCATTTGGTTTGATTTGAAGAATATATTACTGCATGATTGTGTAACTGGAAGACACAGTGCTTTTAGATGATGGTAAAATTCTTTTCAGAGGGAAATTTTTTAGAAGGTCTTGTCGGATCATCTTTAAACTTGGTACTTATTATGTCTCAGTATCTTGAGCCAAGGTAATATCTTCAAGGTCAAAGTTGTAATGGTTGGGAAATCCTTGTCTGAACTTAGGTTTTACTTCAAATATAGGAAAATGGGATATCACAACCTTGAATAGACTGTCCATCAAGGTTATACAGAATTTCTCAGTCATATTTAAAGATATTTAAATGGGACTTGATGTTGCTTTTTAAAAAAAATGTTGAGGTACAAATCAGCTTTAAGTATGTGAGTAGTTGACCTACTTCTATGGGAGTTATTTTCTTGATGAAACCAATTTTCCATTCTTTTCTATTTAGTCATGGTTTCAAGTTATCTGATACGAAGCCTTTTGTCAAGCTTTTTAAAAATGATGAGTTATATTAAGTTTTACCAGATATTGTTGGTGTAATTTTGCAAGAGTTATTGCCCCTTGGTTCAAAATGGTTTTCCAGAATTTTCTCTGTATTGAATACAGATGATAAGATAAATCGTTTTGTTGAGCCACAACATAAGGAAGAACAATATCAATTCTCAAATTTGAAATGTTTAAAAGCCTGTATACAGCCTAAAGGGCACAGTTTTGATTGGGTCACAGGTCAAGTTCACAGTTGTAAACTGTTTTAAATCCGTATATACAGCCTAGAAGACACAGTTTGACTGTATCTTGAACAAACTTAAAAGACTAAGCATATTTCAAGAGAAAGAAGCTATGCTCACAGACGTAAAATATTTAAAAATGTATAGAAGGAAGGACCTTATTGATTTTCAAGGTCAATGTCACATATTGGATACGTTTTAAAAAGTCTTTGAATACAGCATGTAGGGCATAGATTTGAAAATGTAGGTCAGATGCATGGGTTCACCTTAGCATCCCAAGATGAATCACGTGTGCAAGTTTGGTCACTGTAGCATCAGTATTTTGTCAGATACCAAGCTAGCCAAATGAAAATTTGCCCCTAACGGGACAAAAATACCCCCCGCAGCAATATTCTTTTAAAAGTTTATCTTGGATAAAGGTGAAGCGTCTATTGTGACCTTGACCTTAGACCTTGGTTCAAGGTCATGACACACCAACATGTCCTTGGGAACATTTCTGTTAAATATTATTGAAATCCAGGGGGAGGAGTTAAGCTCTGGACAAAGTTTTACTAATGATGTCTATTGTGACCTTGAAGTTTAACCTATGATGTTGATTTAAGGTCATGACATACACTTTTATCCTAAGGAACATTTCTGTGAAATATTATGGAATCCATCCCCAGGATAAGGAGTTATGCTCCGTACAAGGTTTTTCTCCTGATGTCTATTGTGACCTTCACCTTTGACCTTGTTTCAAGGTCAAGACACACCCTTAGGTCCCAAGAAACATTTCTTTGAAATATTATTGAAATCCATCGACAAGGAGAGGAGTTATGCTCTGGACAAGGTTTTACTAATGATGTCTATTGTGACCTTGACCTTGGTTCAAGGTTACAACACACCCTTAGGTCCCAAGGAACATATCTGTGAAATATTGAAATCCATCGACAAGGGGAGGAGTTATGCTCTGGACAATGTTTTACTAATGATGTCTATTGCGACCTTGACCTTTGACCTTGGTTCAAGGTCACAACACACCCTTAGGTCCCAAGGAACATTTCTGTGAAATATTATTGAAATCCATCGACAAGGGGAGGAGTTATGCTCTGGACAATGTTTTACTAATGATGTCTATTGTGACCTTTACCTTTGACCTTGGTTCAAAGTCACAACACACCCTTAGGTCCCAAGGAACATTTCTGTGAAATATTATTGAAATCCATCCACAGGGGGAGGAGTTATGCCCTGTAGGTTTTTGTGTCGCCTGCGAAGCATAGCGACACTTAGGGATCACTTTGTCCGTTGTCCGTCTGTCCGTCCGTCCGTCCGTCCGTCTGTCCGTCCGTCTGTCTGTCTGTCTGTCACACTTTGGGTGTCACAGCCCATAACTTTTGATTGGTAAGTGATAGGGCTTTGATATTTCACATGTGTATTCCTTGTTACAAGACCTTGCTACACATACCATAATTTTTGACCTAGTGACCTTGACCTACATATTTGACCTACTTTTCAAAAAAATTATGAATGGATATATCTTTTGATTGGTAGGTGATAGGGCTTTGATATTTCAAATGTGCAATCCTTGTGGCAAGACCTTTCTACACATACCATTATTTTTGACCTTGTGACCTTGACCTAGATATTTGACCTACTTTTGAAAAAAAAGATAAGATTCGCTATATCTTTTGATTGGTTAGTGATAGGGCTTTGATATTTCACATATGTATTCCTTGTGACAAGACCTTCCTACACATACAATATTTTTTGACCTAGTGACCTTGACCTACATATTTGACCTACTTTTCAAAAAAATAAGAATGGATATATCTTTTTATTGGTAAGTGTTAGGACTTTGATATTTCACATGTGCAATCCTTGTGGCAAGACCTTTCTACACATACCATAATTTTTGACCTTGTGACCTTGACCTAGATATTTGACCTACTTTTGAAAAAAGATAAGATTCGCTATATCTTTTGATTGGTAAGTGATAGGGCTTCGATATTTCACATGTGTATTCCTTCTGAAAAGACCTTTCTACACAGACCATTAAAGTTGACCTTTTGACCTTGATCTAGATATTTGACCTACTTTTCAAGAAAAGTTATATTGGCTATATCTTTTGATTGGTAGGTGATAGGGCTTTGATATTTCATATGTATTTTCCTTGTAACAATGCCATTCTAATCATACCATTATTTTTTTACCTTTAAAATTTTGACCTTGACCTACATATTTGACCTACTTTTCAAAAAAATTAAGAATGGATATATCTTTTGATTGGTAAGTGATAGGGCTTTGGTATTTTACATGTCTATTCCTTGTGACAAGACCTTTCTACACAGACCATAAAATTTGACCTTTTGACCTTGATCTAGATATTTGACCTAGACCAACTTTTCAAGAATTTTGATCCACTTTCTAGAATAATAATCAAACCGCTTCGCAGGCGACACAAGCATTCCTTGGATTGCTATTTTTTTAATGTCTATTGTGACTTTGACCTATGACCTTGGTTCAAGGTCATTACATTATTGAAATCCATCAACATGGGGAGGAGTTATTCCCCGGAGGTTTTTCTAATGTCTATTGTGACCTTTATCTTTGACCTGTGACCTTGGTTCAAGGTCATTACACACCCTTAGGCCACAAAGAACATTTCTGTGAAATATTATTGAAATCCATCGACAGGGGGAGGAGTTATGCCCCAGAGAAGCTTTTTCTATTGATGTCTATTGTGACCTTGACCTTTGACCTCGGTTCAAGGTCATGACACACCCTTAGGTCCCAGGGAACATTTCTGTGAAATATTATTGAAATCCATCCACAATGGGAGGAGTTATGCCCCGGACAATGTGTAATGGACAGAGAGACAGGGTGATTCCTATATAACCCCCCCCCCCCCCCCCAACCTTTGTTTCAGGGGGTTATGAAAACTTTAACGTCGGGGGGAAAAGCATAAGCACATCTCAAATTTGTCTAGGTGAGCTGAAAATACTTGTTCATTAATTTCCATGACCATACTTTGGACCCCCTCTGAGGAAAAATGCTAGATCCGCGCCCGAGTGGACAGTTAACTCAAAATTCCATCAATTACATCACAGGGCTAAAACCCCTGGAGAACTGTATTCCTGATTCGTTGATGAATGTATAGACAGACAAGCTGTTGTTTATAGGGGCCCAAGAATTGACACAAAAAGATGATCAAGGTCATTTACACAGAAATGGTTTAGTACTTTAAGGTCAAAGGAAAGGTCCTAAGATAATGACCCACAGATTTTCATGGTCTACTCCAAAACATCTATTTATTAAGGATAAAACATGGTAAAATGTGAAACCTTAAGAAGATCAATATCATCACCAAGTCAAGTTCACATAATTTAATTACGACATGTAACATTGGAGTTCAGAATCCTTTGCAACCTTGCCTGCAAGACAGACTTGCTTGATGTGTACTATTTCATTATCAAACAAGGATTATCATGCAAGACAAGACTCGACACACAATGATAATCAAGGTCATCTTCAAGGTCATATGCCTGGGTCAAACATGCAACCAGTGAAAATATGCTCTTTCTTGACCAATTATCAAATGCACTTTTATACAGCAAATGTCTTCAGCGAGGGATATTACATTAATCTACAAAATAAAATCAAGTGAATGATTTCTGTCAAATTTTATTGATAATGAAACAATTCATTTATGAGGAAAAACAATTGGGTATTATCATCAGCTAATTGCACATTGAAATAATAAATATCCTTCTATATTAAGACATCATGACAAGATTCAATTCATTTCTAATGGAGATTTCATTCTTGACCAATGTCAAAATGAAGTACATGTAATATCATTTTTGTTAAATAGATTTCATTCAAATTCAAGAACTCTTGTATTGGGAGTAACTTCTAATACAATAAACAAAATTTGCAAAATACAGAGATAGAAAATTAAATAAGAAAAAAGTTCACCTGATGCCCATGTAAGTTCATTACATAAAGATGGGCAACAGTCCTGTTTACAGATCACACTTGACTCATTATATACCCGGTGCCTTATATTATTCAACAGATATCTAGATAAAGCTAACATTATATATTATTCAACAGATATCTAGATATAGCTAACATTATACAATTAATTACCTTGTGTGGGGTAGATATAGCAGTATAGCAACCCGAAGGATATGTTATTCACCGAGGCCGCAGGCCGAGGTGAATAACATATGCTAAGGGTTGCTTATGATACTGCTATATCTACTAAACACAAGGTAATTAATTGTTTTATTGTATAGCATCCATTGCTGTAAGTAACGAATAGGTATTCTCTGATGGCGCGAAATATACGCATACGCCGCTACTATTATAACGTCATAACTACAATACTAAGGAGCTGATAAGATAAGGCGTAAAATCTGCCCTGAAAAAGTGGAATTTTCAAAATGGGAACTTCAAAAAAATTCTTTTACGAAATTGATGCCAGTTCTTGGTTTCATCATAATCAGCAGTTGCATAAGATTTATCATGCATAGTTTTCCTAAATTTATTGGCAAAATATGTCTTTTTTCTATAGAAACCAATGGAAAATGGAAAAGTTTTTTAAAACATTGTTCCCCCCTCAGCTACAGAACGCCACTTTTACAGAAGGTGTACATCACTAATACACATCTTTTGACAAAGTGGGGTTCTGTAGCTAAGGGGGGAACGATGCCCCAGAGACAAAAAACTGAAAAAGGGAGGGTGGGGGGCTTTTTACAAATCTGTGATTTAGGCAATAATATAAGCAAAATTTAATTTTTTCCCTTTTAAAGTCATTCATTTATTTATTCTTAACATGTTCACATGAAATGCACAAGATTTTGGAATGAAATAAACTGGAGTGAGCAGTTTATTTCTACAAAATGTGTATTTCGCGGTAAAATGCCTGCTTTGTAATCAATGAATACAAAATACAACCATATTTCTTCATTTTCAACGTTTTTTGATCGATATTAGCTTTTTTTCAACATGGCTACCCCCTACTCTTTAGATTGTAATTTAAGTATCTAGAAATAAGCTTACCAAAATAAAAGTCCTATGAGGAATCTCCAAATACATTTCATTTTAGTAATTATCAAGTTTTTCTTGCGTACAGATCATTGTGTAGAAAAAATACTTGATGAGATTCAGGGCTAAATACAGCCCTTATCTTATCAGCTCCTTTTAGAAAGATACAGGGGAAAATATGAGAGTTGTTCTAAATTTAGCTCTCTGGAGGTGGTTATAGCGATATATTTAGAAGCTCCAGACATGTTTTCAGCCAATCAGCGATGGGCATATTTTCAAGTCATACAATAATATATATTATTCAACAGATATCTAGATAAAGCTAACATTATATATTATTCAACAGATATCTAGATATAGCTAACATCATATATTATTCAACAGTTATCTAGATACAGCTAAAATCATATATTATTCAACAGATATCTAGATATAGCTAAAATCATATATTATTCAACAGATATCTAGATATAGCTAATATCATATATTATTCAACAGATATCTAGATATAGCTAAATCATATATTATTCAACAGATATTTAGATATAGCTAACATCATATATTATTCAACAGATATCTAGATATAGTTAATATCATATATTATTCAAGTTCAACAGATATCTAGATAGCTAACATCAGACCTAAGCTAAGTCATGCATCAACTCATTAAATTTTAAAAAGGTATGTCAAACTCAATGTTCAAAGTCATAAAGGTCAAGAATAATGGCAAAAGTTTTACAAAAGTAGGTCAAGCTGCAAGATCAAGGTAAAGAGGTAAAAACATGAAAAGGTATTATCACAAGGAACAAGTCCAAGGTATGAGATTGACCTTCTGACTTTTAACTATAATGGTAAACTATTTAATCTGTATTGTTAAATCTACCACAAATATCGTGTTACATACAACCAAAGTGATGAAAGGCAGACATATTGACAGACAGAAAAGGTGATTCCTATAGGGGTCCTCCATTAGAATATGATGCCCTAATAATTCCTGTAAAACATTGTAAACAGTATTTACATCTACATCCATATTATAAATAAAAAGTTAAAGCTCCAATATGAATAAATAAATAACAACCTTCCTATGAACAAACTTCCTGAGAGAAGTCAAAATTTCACATCATTTAAACAAAACAAAAAAGATTCTAATATTTTACTAATAAAGTTTTTTATCCTGAAATTGACAGTTTATGAAAACCTATGGTAAAGAACAAAGGGAAAATTCCTTGAGGTTTCCCGTTCAAATTCATTAGCTTTAATGTTCTAATACTTTGAAATAATTTTATAACATTCAGCATTTTCAACCAACCTACATGTATGAGAAGAAATTAAATTTCCCTTCAGATTGTTTTAAAATACTTGTCATGCTCAAATACTCAACGTTATCTATCATACTCATTATTTAAGTAAATCAAGTCCCAAGTTGAGAGCTGGAAGATTTAGTTTCTTCAGTTGAAGCGTTTGTTTGAGAATCTAACGATGAATCGTCAGCTCTCTCTGCATAGGCCTCCATAGTATACGGTAGGGACCGTATAATCTCCGGCATGTTTTCTGCCGTGTAATTATGAGTTTTTTTATAGTGAAACTGAAGTTGTTGTTTGGTCGTATAAGCAGCATCACATCCTGATTCGGTACACTGGAAAGGTTTCTGCTTTGAATGTGTAAGTAGGTGCACTTTCAGTATATTTGAGCTTATAAATCCCTTACCACAGAATTGGCACGTGTATTTCTTATCTGGATTATGCACATTCTGATGTCTCCTTAGTATAAGGTTACTTTTGAACATCCGTCCGCACGTCTGACATTTGTGTGTGGGTGAATCATGACTGGTTCTATGCCTACCCAGTTCAGATTTGTTTATAAACGCCTTACCACAAATGTCACATGTGAACTTCTCTGTTACTTCTTCATGCATACGTTTTACATGTAGTTCTAAAAATATCTTTTTCAGGAATTCTTTGCCACATTCCTTACACCTATATGCTCCACTTCCGTCGTGCTCGCTCAGACAGTGCTCTCTCAACTTTGCTGAAGATGGAAAAATTTTCTTGCACAAACTGCACTGAGATTTGAATTTGCCAAATCCAAAAGTATGAAAAATAAGTTTATGTTTTGTAAATAATATGTCAGAGTCAAACTTGATATTGCAGTCACAGCAAGTTAGACTTGAGTTTTCCTTGGTACTCTCTGATCTTCTATGTAAATGACAAATCAGTTCTTCACCTGGAAGGAAGAATACACATGTATTTTACAATAGTAAGTAGTAAAAACACAGCCAATTGTGCCTCACATGAAATTCATGTGAAATTTACATGAACTTTACATGAAAGTTTACATGAAATTTATGTGAAACGAGCATGAACATGAAGTTTACATGAAATGTTTCACATGAAATTCACGTGAAGATTTTTACATGGATGTTATGTGAATTTACTTTCCTGTGATTGTCACTTCGAAAAATTCATGTGAAATTCATGTGAAGGAAATTTATGTGAAATTCATGTGAAATATTTTTCACATAAATCTTATGTGAAATTTATATGAATTTTACATGAACTTTCATGTGAAATTTATATGATGCTCATTTCATATGAATTTCATGTGAGGCACATGTGTATATGTATATCATGTGTATAGTATTCAAATCAAGAAAATACATGTAAACATACATTATGTTAGAAAAAAAATATCAAAAATAAGTTCTAGTCACAAGGAATATACATGCACAAGTCATGTGAAATATCTAAGCCCTATGGCAATCCCAATGATTGTTAAATTGGAAATGAATTTCTTGTTTTTGAATTTTTAAGTCTATTAAATTGGGAGAAAGTACCACTTTTTGGCGTTTGGAATGGGCCCCCTCCCTACAGACCCTAACAAAAGTCCTGCTTGCTCAAATTTTGAGAGAAAAAAATAATTTTGCCCAGTTGGTCTCATCAAGACATAGGATATGAAAACTTCAGAAATTTGTTTAACATAGCAGAGATGGAAAAAGTCCCAGAGTTGTAATCCATGGAGGGAGATAACTATAGTAAATGGAGGGAAAATATGGCTATGTGAGATCACTACACTTTTTTCACATTTATAAAGTATTAAATTACATCTTCTACAGGTATGAATTAAATTTTATAAATTCAATGAATACAGATTTAAATAAAAGATCAAATCTTCCTAAAATTATGTATAAATTACGTACCTGGCTTGACAAGTTTGAAAGTTTTGAAGATGATCTGCTTATTCTCATCAAGAAAGTACTCTAAATTACACTGGTCCACCAAAGTTGATGCTTGTAAATACCTGTAAATAAAGTACTCTAAATAACATCTGTCCACCATAGTTGATCGATGCTTGTAAATACCTGTAAATAAAGTACTCTAAATAACATCTGTCCACCATAGTTGATGCTTGTAAATATACCTGTAAATAAAGTACTCTAAATAACATCTGTCCACCATAGTTGATGCTTGTAAATACCTGTAAATAAAGTACTCTAAATCACATCTGTCCACCATAGTTGATGCTTGTAAATACTTGTAAATAAAGTACTCTAAATTACATCTGTCCACCATAGTTGATGCTTGTTAATACTTGTAAATAAAGTACTCTAAATTACATCTGTCCACCATAGCTGATGCTTGCAAATACCTGTAAATAAAGTACTCTAAATTACATCGGATCACTTATATAGCTGATGCTTGTAAATACCTGTAAATAAAGTACTCTAAATTACAACAATTTTACATAAGTTTATTATTTTTCTCCACACATTCCAATTACAATAGCTAGACTTTGTTTAATTAACTTCAGTCATGAGAAATTTAAAGCTAGATTGCAGTGTCTACTGTCCTGTTTACTAAATGCAGAGCACCCTGTTTTGCAATTTATTCTGTCATCGAATTTTGCTATAAATTATTGTTTCCAAAGATTAGCCTCCTTTAGTTGTAACTGGAAATTAACTTCAACTTACCCTATCATCTTTTTTCAAACTGCAATATGAAAAATAAAATGGTTACAGGAAATTCCCATTTTAATTTCAAGCAGCCGCCATATTGTTCTCCGTGTCAACAATTATAAGTAAACAGTGATGTCAAAGCCTCAGACGTCACACATTTTCAGCGATTTTACTATAGTTAATCCCCGTAGACTTTTTATGTTCTGTCCTATTTCTAACTTAACTGACGCACAGCCAAAACAATGGTATTTTCTGTTACGACAAAAGAAGTTCTATAAAATTGATATCTTTTTGGAAGATATCATCATATTTTAGAGAAAACCGGGAAAACAGAGTGGTATAGAATTATACAGTGAACAGGACAGAAGTCAACTTCGTAGTACAGCGTTGAAGTGTAAGTTGTGATGCCAAGCTTTTGACTACCGGCCATTATGTGATAATGGACATGGTTTGATTCATTTACCGTAATTTTATTTATTCAGTTAATGAGAAATGTTGATAATTGTCAATTATATCCTGAGATGGTCCCAGGCTTTTTACTCATAATAAAGGGTATAAAGAATGTTGGGGATGTGAATCTCGGGATACTTGACAGAAACCACAATCGTCAACAAGCCTCTATGTTGTCCACAGACAGACCAGGTGATTCAAATAACGATAATTGTCGTTACCCACACATACCTGCACCAATTACTGTTCATCTCATTGTCCATACAAACATAGTTCTTATCCTCAGGGTTCTCCTCTTCTTTCTTATGTATTGGAACCATCCACACGTTGGTCAGATCCTGTTCTTTGTTCATTTCTTCATACGTCCTACCCTCCCCCTCTAACGGTCCAAGTTGGGTTCCTTTAGCAAGAGGTACCATACAAAATACACCCATTCCTTGTTTTAATGAAGACAGGCCAAGGCACAGCTCATCCGGCAGACTTGCTAACGCCTTTATATTGCTGTTCTTACATTCTGTATTGTTTTGGATCACTTTAGCTGGTTCACTTTCACTACCACCTTCTTTTTGCACCCATTTGCACACACAGTTTTTCTCAAACGTACCGATTTCCATAAATTCCTTACGCGCTTCTGTTTCTTCTTCTTCCTCTACAGTAGCAAATTTTTCACCTTCCTCCTCTTCCTCTTGATCTGGTATAAAGTCTTCATCCTCAGATTCTTTTGGTTTTTTAGATTTCAGAGGTTTACTCTCTTCCGCTGATTCTGTGTCATCTGAGAATAATATAATCTTACACCACCATGAGGGAGGGATGGCGATTTCTCAACCCGAGTGTACAAATTTGGCAAGTCCATGACGAGGCTTGCCGAGTCATGGACAAGCAAAATTTTTACACGAGGGTTGAGAAATAGTCATCCCTCCCTCATGGTGGTGTTTGATTGTTTTTCTCCCACGTCGTCAACTAGAGTGTCCGTTTAAATCACCTGTTTGTTGCCTTACTTCCATAGCGTCGCTTTGGTAGCGATGACGTCAGAGGGTGAGATCAATGACGTCAGAGGGTGAGATCGATTTATCTCACCCCAGGAAAATTGGAGAGTTCTCAGTCTCAAGTGGGAGAATGCCTCGTCCATCTCTTTAAGTTTTGAGATCACCGATCTTTTCCTCTTCCGTAAGCCGTAACGTGACTGATCTTTACTTGTCCATGATACACTGGTAAATTCATGTGTTTCTTCAGCAGAGTCATGGTCAGATTCAGAAACTTTAAATGATGGGTCTTCGTCTTCATGTTTCCTTTTCTTTCCAAGCTTTGCTTTTCTTTTAGAACCTCTACTTTTAGAGGGATGGATAACAGCAACATATGACTCTTCCATTTTCTGTCCTCTTGTATCTACATGGCCCTTGTCTGACTTACCTTGTATCCGAGTACTGTTTGACACATACATCTCTTTTCTACAATCTTCTTCCTGTGGTAACTTTCCATCTTTCTCATCTTCACAACTTAAGCAGAGTGGAAGCTCAATGTCCTTATCACTTAGTTCAGCTTGCACTGATTTGATAGTCGCTGATTGGAGGGGACATGGACAATCATTAACCTCATCACTATACACAACACTGAGTCCATATCCCAGAGATCGATAGTCAGGTTGACCTGGATTATAGTCCTTTATGTTCTCTTTATCAGAGCTACATGAACTTCTATTAGGGACATCTACAGAACTTTCCTTTACCGGTAAGTTAATTTGATGCTCCATTCCCAACATTTGACCTTTAGTCCGTAGATTTGACCTGCTGGCTGATTTAACAGACTGACGAGGCATGGTATCTGCTGAAGGTCCATTTGAATTCCTGAAAATACATGTACATCAAGTTTTCCTGGAGAAGATATACATAAAATAAGAGGTTAATGACCCTTCCGAACGCGGGAAAAATTTGAGAAATTCCATGACGTCACAATGCAATTTCGATGTTTGACACTCAGAGGTTTGTCCAAGGTAAAAGCATTGTGACATCATGACATTTTGCATTTTTTAACCGCAATTGGAAGGGTCAATTGTCAATGTAAAGGACAGAATTTACATGTGTGACTTGTAGGGGACCAATTTTATGAGTTTTCAAATGTTTTCCTTCCAATATCAGTGACATTTCTCCAGACTAACTATCCACTTGGTCTTTATTATGTGGGACAAAAATCACGATTTTGTACGATTCATTTTCTATTCAGTTTTGATAGAAATGTTCAAAATACAACCATAAACAAATTTCAATTTCTTATTTTTCGGCAATGTTTCAGACAGGAGGTACTTCTTTGAAGCTAGCAAAAAACGCCGAACGTTCGTTTGCTGTTACGTCAAGTGACGTTCTCCCTCCGCAGTGACATTTCGAATATAAAGAAACGGGATGAAAAGGGACAGAAACAACTTAATTAACACGTAAAATGTAAATATAAGGATTGTTTTTCAGCTTTTGCGCTTTATCGGTGTGTATTGGCAGTAGGGAATGGAAACAAAATTCATGAAAAGCACTTCGTGATGTTGTGGACCGACCGACGGACCGACAGACAGAAAGTCAGACAGCAGCAAAGCAATATGTCCCCTCTTCTTCAAAGGGGGGCATAAAATTTTTTGATTGAACCCAAATATGAACTTGACCTAGATTTTTATTTGATGTGTCTGAAAACAAAACTTCATATCAATATGCAATTCCACTCAAGAGATATTGAACGGAAACCCTGAAATTTTGGTATTTTTCGAAGTGCAAGGGGCATAACTCTGTCAAAATTTTGTTCATCGGACCTAAATATGAACTTGACCTAGTAGATTTTCATTTGATGTGTCTGTCTGTATACAAAATTTCATTTCAATATGCAACTCCACTCAAGAGATATTGAGCAGAAACCCTGAAGTTTTGGTATTTTTCAAAGTGCAAGGGGCATAACTCTGTCCAATTTTTTTTGATCGGACCTAAATATGAACTTGACCTAGATTTTCATTTGATGTGTCTGTATACAAAATTTCATTTCTATATGTAACTCCACTCAAGAGATATTGAACAGAAACCCTGAAATTTTGGTATTTTTCGAAGTGCAAGGGGCATAACTCTGTCAAAATTTTGTTGATTGGACCCAAATAAGAATTTAACCTAGATTGTCATTTGATGCATCCGTATACAAAATTTCATTTCAATATGTAACTCCACTCAAGAGATATTGAACGGAAACCCTGAAATTTTGGTTTTTTTCGAAGTGAAAGGGGCATAACTCTGTCAAAATTTTGTTGATCGGACCCAAATATGAACTTGACCTAGGTTTTTTGTTTGATGTGTCTGTATACAAAATTTCATTTCAATATGTAACCCCACTCAAGAGATATTGAACAGAAACCCTGAAATTTTGGTATTTTTCTAAATGCAAGGGGCATAACTCTGTCAAAATTTTTTTGATCGGACCCAAATATGAACTTGACCTAGGTTTTTTGTTTGATGTGTCTGTATACAAAATTTCATTTCAATATGTGAATCCATTCCAGAGATATTGAACGGAAACTGATGTCGCGGACCGACCGACAGACCGACCGACAGCGGCAAACCTATATGTCCCCTCTTCTTCGAAGGGGGGCATAATTATGTATAAATTACGTACCTGGCTTGACAAGTTTGAAAGTTTTGAAGATGATCTGCTTATTCTCATCAAGAAAGTACTCTAAATTACACTGATCCACCACAGTTGATGCTTGTAAATACCTGTAAATAAAGTACTCTAAATTACACTGATCCACAATAGTTGATGCTTGTAAATACCTGTAAATAAAGTACTCTTAATTACATCGATCCACCATAGTTGATGCTTGTAAATACCTGCAAATAAAGTACTCTAAATTACATCTGTCCACCATAGTTGATGCTTGTAAATACCTGTAAATAAAGTACTCTCAAGTACATCTGTCCACCACAGTTGATGCTTGTATTTAATACCTGTAAATAAAGTACTCTAAATTACATCTGTCCACCATAGCTGATGCTTGTAAATACCTGTAAATAAAGTACTCTAAATTACATCGATCGACCATAGTTGATGCTTGTAAATACTTGTAAATGACATACTCTAAATTACATCTGTCCACCATAGCTGATGCTTGTAAATACCTGTAAATGACACCAATTCCACATACTGTAAATTGCTTTATTTTCGTCAGTACCAATTAATTTTCGTCAATTCATTAAAAATGACCATTTCGTCAGTATGTAAATTCGTCATCCAAAGGTTCCTTAAATGTAAATTTGTCTGTTTAAATGCCAACTTAATATTTACATGTAGATTGCCGTCAAATCCGCCGTATGTGTTTTTATTGTTTGTGTAACAATTATCGGTAAACAAACAATTAGAGACGTGTATCACCTAGATTGCTGTGAAAACGTATCATTTGGTAATTAAAAGAACATTATACACTGTTATAAGCTACTTTGTTTGCAAGATCAGTTTTCATTAATTTGTGTGTCTACACTATGTTACAATGTCTTAAAACTGGGGACCTTCAACTTCTTCCTCCCTCCTCTGCAGTGCTCCTGATGTCTTTAACTTTACAAAGAGACTGATTCAATATTTCCTTACCTTACTAAATTTTATTTCTAAGAGTATTTATATTTGTCAGTGCGTAATTTCGCCATGGAAGCTTGCACTGACGAAAATGACGAAAATTGGTACCTGACGAATAAAAACCAATTTACAGTCATTTGGAAGATTATTAATAAGCGAAATTCTGTATGTATTACTAAGTTATGTTTGAACATGACATCACTCCCTTGACATTACAACAACTTTACATAAGTTTACAACTTTTCTCCACACATTCCAATTACAATAGCTAGTTTTTTTTTAACTAACTTCAGTCATGAGAAATTTATAGCTATAGATTGCAGTGTCTAGTGTCCTGTTCACTAAAGAAAGAGCACCCTGTGTTGGCAATTTATTCTGTCCTCTGAAGAATTTTGCTATAAATTATTGTTTCCAAGGATTTATTATAGCCTCTTTTAGTCGTAACTGGAAATTAACTTCAACTTACCCTATCATCTTTCTTCAAACCGCAATATGGAAAATAAAATGGCTACGGGAAATTCCCATTTTAATTTCAAGCAGCCGCCATATTGTTCTCCGTGTCAACAATAGCAAACAGTGACCTCAAAGCCTCGGATGTACATCACACATTTTCAACCATTTTACTATAGAAAATCCCCGTGGACTTCTTATTTTCCGTCCTATATCTAACTTAACTGACGCACAGCCAAAACAATGGTATGTTCTGTTACGACTAAAGAAGTACTATAAAATTGATATCTTTTTGGAAGATGTCATCATATTTTAGAGAAAACTGGGAAAACAGGGTGGTCTGGAATTATACAGTGAACAGGACAGAAGTCAACTTCGTAGTACAGTGTGGAGTTGTGATGCAAAGCTTTTGACTACCATTATGTGATAATGGACATGGTTTGATTCATTTGCCTTAATTTTATTTGTTCAGTTAATGAGAAATGTTGATATCTGTCAATTATGTATCCTGAGATGGTCCGAGGCTTTTTACTCATATTAAAGGGTATAAAGAATGTCAGGGACAATCTCCGGATACTAATAATTGACAGAAACCACAATCGTCAACAAGTCTCTATGTTGTCTAAGACAGACCAGGTGATTCATGTAAAATCCCCCCCCCCTTTCAAGTTTTGTTGTCATTACCCATACATACCTGCACCAATTGCTGTTCATCTCATTGTCCATACAAACATAGTTCTTATCCTCAGGGTTCTCCTCTTCTTTCTTATGTATTGGAACCATCCACACGTTGGTCAGATCCTGTTCTTTGTTCATGTCTTCATATGTCCTACCCTCCCCCTCTAACGGTCCAAGTTGGGTCCCTTTAGCAAGAGGTACCATACAAAATACACCCATTCCTTGTTTTAATGAAGACAAGCCAAGGCACAGCTCGTCCGGCAGACTTGCTAACGCCTTTATATTGCTGTTCTTACATTCTGTATTGTTTTGGATCACTTTAGCCGGTTCACTTTCACTACCACCTTCTTTTTGCACCCATTTGCACACACAGTTTTTCTCAAACGTACCGATTTCCATAAATTCCTTACGCGCTTCTGATTCTTCTTCTTCCCCTTCTGTAGCAAATTTTTCACCTTCCTCCTCTTCCTCTTCAATAGTGCCTTCCTCTTGATCTGGTATAAAGTCTTCATCCTCAGATTCTTTTGGTTTTTTAGATTTCAGAGGTTTACTCTCTTCTGCTGAATTCTGTGTCATCTGAGAATGCCTCGTCCATCTCTTTAAGTTTTGAGATCACCGATCTTTTCCTCTTCCGTAAGCCGTAACGTGACTGATCTTTACTTGTCCATGATACACTGGTAAATTCATGTGTTTCTTCAGCAGAGTCATTGTCAGATTCAGAAACTTTAAATGATGGGTCTTCGTCTTCATGTTTCCTTTTCTTTCCAAGCTTTGCTTTTCTTTTAGAACCTCTACTTTTAGAGGGATGGATAACAGCAACATATGACTCTTCCATTTTCTGTCCTCTTGTATCTACATGGCCCTTGTCTGACTTACCTTGTATCCGAGTACTGTTTGACACATACATCTCTTTTCTACAATCTTCTTCCTGTGGTAACTTTCCATCTTTCTCATCTTCACAACTTAAGCAGAGTGGAAGCTCAATGTCCTTATCACTTAGTTCAGCTTGCACTGATTTGATAGTCGCTGATTGGAGGGGACATGGACAATCATTAACCTCATCACTATACACAACACTGAGTCCATATCCCAGAGATCGATAGTCAGGTTGACCTGGATTATAGTCCTTTATGTTCTCTTTATCAGAGCTACATGAACTTCTATTAGGGACATCTACAGAACTTTCCTTTACCGGTAAGTTAATTTGATGCTCCATTTCCAACATTTGACCTTTAGACTGTAGATTTGACCTGCTGGCTGATTTAACAGACTGAGGAGGCATGTTATCTGCTGAAGGTTCCATATGAATTCCTGAAAATACATGTACATTCAAGTTTTCCTGGAAAAGATATACATAAAATAAGAGGTTAATGACCCTTCCGAACACGGGAAAAATTTGAGAAATTCCATGACGTCACAATGGAATTTCGATGTTTGACACTCAGAGGTTTGTCCAAGGTAAAAGCATTGTGACATCATGACATTTTGCATTTTTCAACCGCAATTGGAAGGGTCAATTGTCAATGTAAAGGACAGAATTTCCGTGTGAGACTTGTAGGGGACCATATGAGTACTTCATTCCTACCAAGTTTCATCAAAATCCCTTCAGTGGTTCTTGAGAAGAAGTCAAAATGTGAAAACTTAACGATGGACAGATGCCACGCTATGACAATAGCTCGCTTAAGCTTCCCTCAGGTGAGCTAAAAAGAGAGCTGTTACATGTATTGTCTTATTTGTACAAATTTAAGGAGAAGTTAAGTAAATTCCCACCCTGGTTAGATTCCTGGTTGTTGTGTTCCGCAGGATTAGATTCTGGCTCTACAATGAGAGGACCTGGCTTCAGGGGGGTGTCATCTGGCTCTACAGGGAGAGGATTTAGTTCCACATTATCTCTATCCAGGGGGACAGGATCTTGCTCCATGGGGAGAGGATTTGGCTCCTTGAGGACAGACTTTGTATGAAAAGGACAGAGCTCCAAAGGAAGAACTTGCTCCACAGAGACCAGGCTGACAGAGACAAAGTCTGGCATTGAATCAGGATCTGGCTTAACTATCACAAGATCTGGCTCCATGTGGACATAATCTGGCTTCACATGATCATGTTGCACAGGATCAGGATCTGGCTTGATAACAGTCTTGTTATTTTTATCATACTCAGCAAAGGCCTCGGCTAATATCTAAAATGTATAGAAAAATAAATCATTTATTGAATGTGGAATATCATGATTAAAGATTAAAAACATTTTATAGGATACTTTTCAAAGATTTTAAAACTACATGATGCTTGTTACAGTTTTCTTTCCAGGCTATTTTCTAAAAAGCTCCAATATATTAATCCTATCACTGTTGGCTCAGAAAACATATGCGACATATCAAATAATGGGCACAACAGAAGGCAAAATTATACCATCTTGAAGAAGGGTGCAGGGTGTTTCAGTACAAAGACACTGGGTACACAAAAACAGGTTGTTTTTGGTAATTGGACTCATTGATGGTATACTACATACATCATGTATAAGATCAGTACAACAGTGGTCATTCCGTAACATATTAGGCCTGTGTTTGTGAAACACAAATGCCCCGGTGTCATCTTTGTTAGTATAAACATCATTTTCTGTTAAGTTTGTGGAAGATCAAGGTCAGGGTCACTGTATTAAAAAAAATGTTGGTATCAATCATGAGTGGGAAAATCCTGTGACAATGAATACACATGTGAAATATGAAAGCTTGTTTTTGCTTGTTTTGTTGTGGGTACTGCAACCGACTGTGCCATAAAATTGTTGTTGGAGATGGACCCCTCCTTCCTTTTGTAATCCAAAATGGTGGTTAACTTGCTCATGATCAAACACTTCAATTAACAAACACTTTGTTTCTTCCTTTTCTGGAAGGCTTGTCTGTTAAAGTGATATTAGAACATATGAGATAATACTTTTACCTAAAACTTTCCATAAAAATAAACCTTAATACGCCAAAAACAATTTCAGCTCTTACCGCACACATACGTAAATCAGTTTTGAAGTTGCTATTTTTAGCCATTTACAGAAACCCTGATTCTATAAATGAGCACTTCCGGTAAATATGATGGAGACACTGATGACGTAGAAAGTTGTACACGAAAGACGAAAGTAGTGTAAACAATGCAATGTACTGTTGAGGTATTGAAGCTGAATTCGCATTTAATTTGCTCAGTTTCACATCTTTTGATGATTTCTTGATCATGTCGAGGATTAATATGTAAATATTAATGTTAGTAATTTGCATGCGACCGAGCATCTGTCCGTGAGAAAAAAAGGGGGAGGGGAAGGGGGAAAGGGTCTTGGGATGGACGATTTCACAATTGATGTCACATCATATTTTCTGTCTGTTCTATTTTACTGTTTGTTCTAAACACGCACGATTTGAAACAATGGTTGAATATACAGCCCGACGTGTTTCAAACGCAGAAGGGAGGGGGGGGGGAGGAAACTTGGCCGGAATGCGTGCGACTGGAGATTCAGACCGGGAGCCCCCCTGCCCATTCTTTTATTGAGCTTAGTGTACAACATAGTATTACTTATATTTATATTGTGTCATATACATTCACTTTAATGACAGATGGAGATATCTTTGGCATAGACGGATTCAGGAATTTAAAATAGGGATGGCAGATCACAGTGAACACCGAAAACAATCTTTCTGAGAAGCGTAGAAAGGGGGTGAGGGATAAATAACTAAAACAAAACATTATTAATTTATTTTTACATATATTTTTTAAAAATTTATCTTTATAAATAATTATTTCAAAATTCACCTGCATTGGTGCAAGGGATATAGGGTAGACCTTATTTCAAGAGCTCCTCAGTGGGTATTTAAAACACTCAGTAAATTTGAATATTATTCTGAGGAGTTCGATGTCACGGATTCTATTTTGATTAAAATAAGGATAAAATTTTATTCTATCAATATATATATGCACAACCAATGTAACTCCCTGAGATGTTACTGTTGAAAGAAACGTGCTGCAATTCGTGTATTAACACTCGTGACGTCACAATGCATAAGATCTAAAGAAGCATGCCGCGACGGCTATTCTAACCTGCAAACTGAGCCCGCGGTGACCTGAATTTTAACGTCACCTTTTACCTAGAAAACGCGATTTCAGAAAACAAAAATGAAATAGACAACTATGGTGCATATATATAGAATAAATGTCATAATTTGTGTTTTGTTACGGGTATACAACACACAGCAAGTGCATTTATCGCATGAAATGCGCTAACGCGCATTACATGTACGATAAATGCACTTGCTGTGTGTTGTATACCCGTAACAAAACACAAATTAAGACACTTATTCTCTATATATGGTCACAATTTTAGGGATTAACAACGAAAAACGATTCGATATTATTCTTTTTTTTTTTCTATACTTATGGTCACGGCTAGCGGTTTTTATGGAATAACATAATAATATAAAAGAACGAAGCAATAAATTTATATCTGAAAACATTTTTGAAATACGTTTTCATGAGAGGCAATTGATGATAGAAAAGATTGGATGATCTCTCTCTCTCGCGCGCTCTCTCTCTTTCTCTCAACGAATCAAAACGGACAAATGTGTGGGGGGGGGGGGGGTACCCCCGCAAACCACGATCTAATATTCGGCATGTGCTAGATCCATAATTCCATATGTAGATACAGAATCTTTCAAAAATATTGGCCAGCACGATTATTTTTCTTAATCAGAATATAAATTATGTCAAACTTCTTCTGTCCTGAATCTAAAGGTGATCGCCACCCATGAGCATGTTTAGAAATGGTGGGCCCTTTAAATTTAATTTTATTTATTCATTATTTATTTTTTTTTTTTTTTTTTTTTTTTTTTTTTTTGCTCAATAAATAAAAAAACTATGTTTTAGATATTGATTTTTTTATTCTTAAAACGGTAAACACATGCGTATACACATGTGCGTGAACAGGCAATCACTTTGTCGTGTACAACTTATGACGTCATTTACTGAGACCCACGAAGAATACAGTCGATCCCGAAAATTTATTGGGTAAATTGACAAAAATGTCGAATTCCTCTAAAACCAGGATTTTTTTTCTGTGGTTACAGCATGAAAAATTTCATTTTTAAAGAGCTAATGCTATATACTATTTTCACAGATGTTCTAATATCACTTTAAAGGAATGAAAGGATGTGGCATAGTAGTCTTGAATGTATCACTGGGTTGGGTGCACAACCCCCCCTCCTTGATCCTCCAAAACCAGCCCAACTTTGAAGCATTTTTTGCACTCTTTCAGATAAAAAATTGTCTCATGGAAATTTCCATTGCAAAAGTGGCGTTTTAGGGGAAAAACATGTTTTTTTTAGTCAAAAGTCACTGAAAATAGGAAAAAAATTATCACTTTTATATGGTCGATGTTTTTGAAAATTGAAAAGTGTGAATATATAATATTTTTGATGATCTTTCAAATGAAATAAGTTGCAAGTTCCAATTCCTATTTTTACTGTGTGTTTTGGGGTAAAAAAGTCGAATTTTTGCAAAAATTCACAGATATTTGAGGAAATTTTAATTTATTCCCGCTTCTCTGCTCTCCTCAATATTGCATATGATATCGTCCAATGATGATTTAAAAAACATCTTCGAAGTCTCCTCTTTTGAATGACATATATCTTATATTCTTATTTTTATTGCAAAGTCCTCGAAATTAATTATTTTATACAGAAAACTGTATTTTCAATTAGACATTTCAAACTCTATATATCTTTAAAGAACCTTATTAATTATGAAAGCAATGATTGAAAGCTATTTTCTAGTGTAACTTTTCACACTCTTTCAGATTATATAAGTTTTACTAACATTTCATTCAAAATCAGAGTGTTTTTTGAATCTATAGAATTTCTTGAAATGGTAGCAGGAAAGTATTTTCAACTGTACTTATTTAGGTTCACTCATAAATTACATGTTTGAAACATAAAAGGTATATTTTCTACTTAATTTTGGGACAAAATGCCAAGCTTTTGAATGGTAAGTGATAGGGCTTTCATATTTCACTTGTGCATTTCTTGTGACAAGACCTTTCCATGGATACCAAAAATTTTACCTTGTGACCTTGACCTTGGAGTTTGACCTACTTTAGAAAAACTTTAACCTTAGCCATAACTTTTGAATGGTAAATGATAGGGCTTTTGTATTTCACATATGTATAACTTGTCACAAGACCTTACGATGGATACCAAAAGTTTTGACCTTGTGACCTTGACCTTGGAGATTAACCTACTTTTGAAAATAATAAATCTAGGCTATATCTCATGAACTATAGAGGCTATGGCTTTGAAATTTCACATGCAGAATCTTAATGACCAGATATTTTATTTGATATCATGAGTTTTGACCTAGTGACCTTGACATTGATCTTTGACCTACTTTTGAACTATAAGAGGTAGGGTTTTGATATTTCACATATGGATTCCTCATGACCAGAACTTTCATTTGATATCATGACTTTTGACCTAGTGACCTTGACATTAACCTACTTTTAAATTATAAGAGGTAAGATTTTGATATTTCAGTTGTAGAATCCTCATTACCAGACCTTTCATTTGATATCATGACTTTTGATCAAATGACCTTGACATTGACCTTTGACCTACTTTTGAACTGTAAGGGGTAGGGCTTTGATATTTCACATTTAGATTCCTTATGACCATAGCTTTTTTTTAATTGTACAATAGTATTTTAATGACCTTTGACCTTTCTGTCTGCGCCAAAATGTATACGTCATCTGATACAAACACTTCGCTATCCGGCCTTACCGCCTTTAGCGGTTTATGGTTTATCATATATGGACAGAGAAATGTTCTAACACCCCATGTACAAAAGCCTGGTTAGACCGCACCTGGAGTATGGAAACAACATCAAAAAGGACGCCATTCTGCTTGAAAATGTACAAAGACGTGCCACGAAACTAGTGTGAACCATTTCCGATCTAACAATATTACACAGATCAATTGAGACATCTAGGACTTCCAACACTACAACATGTACAATACAGAAGGTTAAGGTCAGACCTAGTTGAAACATTTAAAATCATGAACAACATAGATAAACTTGACTCTTTCCAAGGAACACTACAATAACACGGGGACATAACCAAATAAAACACCGCTAAAGACAGTATGGCCGGATTGCAAAGTCAGTTTTTGTCACCAACTGGGTCAAGGTCAATAGGTCAAATAATACAGCATAAATTGAAAGGTTTTGTCAGAGGCAACCTACATGTATAAAATAAAGTTTCTACTGCATACAGTTCCATAGATTTTGCTTAAACCAGGAACTTTAACCAAAATCCTTAACTAGGTCAAAGTCCAAGGTCAAGGTCACTAGGTCAAATGTTACGGCATAAATTGAAAGGTCTTGTCATGGGCGAGCTTCATTAATAATATAAAGTTTCTACTGCATACAGTACCATAGATTTTGCTTAAACCAGGAACTTTAATCAAAATCTTTGAGTAGGTCAAAGTCGAAGGTCAAGGTCACTAGGTCAAATGTTACGGCATAAATTGAAAGGTCTTGTCATGGGCAAGCTTCATGTATAATATAAAGTTTCTACTGCATATAGTTACTTAGATTTTGCCTCAACCAGAAACTTTAACCAAAATGTTTAAATAGGTCAAAGTCCAAGGTCAAGGTCACTAGGTCAAATGTTATGGCATAAATTGAAAGGTCTTGTCATGGGCATGCTTCATGTATAATATAAAGTTTCTACTGCATATAGTTCCTTAGATTTTGCCTCAACCAGAAACCTTAACCAAAATGTTGACGGCAGACGGACGGACGGACAGACAGACAGACGGACGGACAGACAGACGGACGGACGGACATCGTCAATCTATAGACCGGAATTGCTTTGCAATCCGGCCAAAAATGTACAAGCAACACTGCCGAACTAACATCCGTAAATATAGCTTCACTCAAAGAGTTGAAGACAGATGAAATAATCTCCCAGAAAACGTGGTAAATGCCAAAAGTGTAAATAGTTTCAAAAGCCGGTTGAATGCTCACTGGAAAAATTTTAAACCAAAATTTGAAGCTGACTGCTGTATGGACCGGAGGCGTGCAATGATGGAAGAATTTTGAGACGGGTCCGAGAGACAAGGCCTACATAGCGACCTCGTGGACAAGGTATTAAGGTAGCAAAACGCAAAGCCCAAAAAGCAATAAACTGCATGTCAGTTCAGGGTTTCCAATAGTCCAACTTGTAGACCTACGACAGTGTTATCCGTTTTTCGTCTTCGGTCTGACTGCTATATGCATAGACAAAACTTAAGAATTTCTGTGCGAAAAAAATTTCAGCAACTCGTCCTTTTATTCGACAAATTCCGGTCTCTTCAACCAAAAAAAAGTAATCCAGTCCTCCTGCACCTAAAAAATTCCCTCTAGTCCTGGTTTCACCTCTGTGCACATGAGAAAATGTCGTTGATCAGAGGAAAATCGGAAAAGAGGAAGAGGTGAAACCAGGCTTAGAGGGGATTTTATAGGGGCAGGAGGACTGGGTGAGTTATCATTTGGTTGAGAAGACCGAAATTTGTCAAAAAAAAGGACGACTTGCCGAATTTTTTTGCACAGAAATTCTCAATTAAGTTTTGCCTATGCATAGCAGTCAGACAAAAAAAAGATAACACTGTCGTAGGTCTACAACAGGTTGGGGAAAGGTACCGATCTAGCTAATATACCTCGATCAAGCTAATTAATGTACCTCGATCGGGCTAATCAATCTGTCTTTTTTATTCAGAAAAAAGTACTTTTTTCCACCAAATCATATTTGAGTGCAAAATCGCACCAACTTTTATATCAAGAAATAATATTTAAAAAGCAACTATGCCTGAAAACTTTTTAGATTTCGAGAAATCTCACCCAATATATTCAGAAAAATGGAGGTATATTTTCTCGGTAACTATTCACTTTTCAGGTATGTTTCTTTTGTAAACATAACTTCTTTTATAAAGAACTGATGTGATTTTGCTCAAAAGAATAACTTTGATAATGTTTTAATTTTTTACTACTTAAAATATTCAGATTGATTAGCCCAATCGAGGTATATTAGCCCAATCGAGGTATATTATTTAGCTCGATCGGTACCTTTCCCCAACCTGTACAAGTCGGACTAGGTTTCCAATTATTAGTAAGGTTTCCATATTTTGTCTGAAGCTGGACCGTACCTTGGATCCACTCAATTTATTTTGGTCAACCATAATTAATCCTTTCTTTTGCCGACAGCAAACCGAAAGACTGGAAAGAAATGCTATTACCGGTAGTACTAGTACTACAGTAGATCTACCAGTACGTTTATGACAACCGGTCACACAGAAGGTTAATTGTGACCATATTAGCTTTAAGTTCGGCAATCAGCCGGAACGCCAGTCGGCACTTGTCTTTGAAGTTTAAAAACGAAGTCACGTGACAAATGTTTTGAATGTGACGACATTGTACCACGTCATCAAAAACGCGTCATACTGACTGTGCTGCATGTGTAAACAAGAATGACACAGGTGATTTTGATGGCAATAGCGATACCGTTTCAAGTCATAACGCTTAATCAGGTAAATTTTGTGGCACTTTGAAATAAATCGGGTGTTGTCAAGGGCAGTTTTTCGCCAGCGATCTGTTTACCTGCATTTTATTGCTTATTTTCTTTTAAAATCCCGGCTGGGAATGATTGGGAACAGTCTGAATGTAAACTTTATATATCACTGAAGTCACCAAAACCAAAAATAGTATGCCGATCTTTGCCTTAAGGGGTTTGTGTCACCTTTCAAACTTCGATATGCTGTTCGGGCGTCCATCTTCCATGTCAGCGTATGGAAACTCGTTTGTAAACAGCGAGTACACGAGTACACATGTACCCAAGTCGGTGCTGCGAAGTGGTTAGATTTGCCAAAATGAAACATGACATTGGCACAAAATC